>JAXIVD010000082.1:240809-268309 GCA_036785275.1 Cancer borealis
GATATAATATTTTCCCCTAACTTACGTCCATGAGGATCTCATTGCATTTTTTTGCAATTTACAATACATGGCATTTTTTTGCATTAAATTCCATTTCCAATGTCTTGCTCCATTCATATATCTTGTTTATATCATTCTGTAGCTCCTCACAATCCTTGTGGTTTCCTATCTTTCTTAGTAGTTTTACATCATCTGCAAATAGATTTATGTAACTGCTTACTTCTTCTGTCATGTTATTTATATATATTATTCTAACATATTCGTTTCTTTCATTTCTATACTGCTCTCTGTTGATATCGCTTCGGTTCTTCATCCACTTTTTCCATGCTTTGTCCTTCCTTTTCTTAGCTTCCACACATCTTCCATTAAACCAACTATATTTACTTTCTCTCACCCTGTACACAGATACATACTTTTGCACTTCCTCATTATACTTTTCCAGAAATAATTCATACTTCTCCTGTACTGTCAAGTCTTTCATCACATTCTTCCAGTCTATATTCCCAAAAAACTTCCTTAACTCTTCAAAATTTGCTCTCGCATGGTTCAACTTTCCAGTTTTATGATCTTCCTTCCATTTCATCGCCTTCATGTCCTGCATTTCCACTTCCAGTACCACATGATCACTCTTTCCAATCGGACTTGTATATTCAATAATCGGTTTGACTACAGGTCTCTTCGTAAACACCAGATCAAGCACTGATGGTTCTTCTTCTCCTCTATACCTTGTGGCTTAGTCCACCCATTGTTCCATCGTATTCACCAGTGCCAGTTGCAACAGCTTCTCACTCCACACCCCTTCACCTCCTTTCACTTCCATTTCCTCCCAGTTTATCCCCTTGCAATTAAAGTTCCCCACTAATAGTACTTTTTTATTTATCCTTATCATATCGTCCAAGCACTGCCAAACTTCCTCTTGCATCCTTCTATGCTCCTCTTGCCTCCATGCATTCGTTTTGGGTGGTACATACGTTAATATGACTCTCCTCCTCTCCCCTTTACTATTTTTTAATCACAACGCTTATCACCTCAGCCATGTCCTTCCCATACTGCACATCCTCTACATATATGTCTTTTTTAACCATAATTAGCACTCCCCCACCTCCTTTGTCTTTTCTGTCCCTCCTCCAGATATTGTAACCCTCATTCTTAAAGTTCAGTTGAACTTTTTGCTTGAGTTTCGTTTCTGCTAAGCATACCACTTCAGGTCTGTTAACTTCTAGGTAATCTTTCAATTGCAGCACTCCCGAGAGTAAACCATCAATGTTTGTATACATCACTTTCAACGCCCCATTTTCCACATTAACTTTTCTTTCTTCTACTATTGTTGTTCTCCCTCCTCTTGTGCTCCCACCACCTCCCTCTCTCTCCCCCTCATGTATCATTTCCGTAGTTTCATGTCCATCATCCTCCAGTAAAATTCCTCTTTCTCGTTCCGTCCTCTGGTCGTTTTTTTCCTTGGCTTCTCTCCTCAAGTCCTTCTCTCTTTCTCTCTCTTCCACATTCATGTCACGTTTTATCCAGACGTTCTTGTACTCTTCTCTCTCAGCTAATTTCCCTGTTCTTGCCAAGATCCCTTCTGTCGCCACTTGTGATCTCATTCTTACTTTTAATGGTCTCTTTCCTCCCTCCTTATATTTACCAAGTCTAAACACTTCTATTTCTCGTTCCAGACCTTGCTCTTCATCTTGAACCAATGTTACAATATCTCTCACCATCTCTCTCTCCTCTTTCTCTCTCGCCATCTTGACTGGGTTTTTCTTTTCTTGTAGTCCAAAAATGACCATAGACTTTTTCTTCTCGACCGTGTCCCTAACTAATCCTTCCTTCTCCTTTATGACTTGTATCACTGTGTCCTTGGTCCTCCCTTGAATCTGTTTTTCTATCACTTCCTTAAAAGTTACTTTTTCGATCTCTTTTTTCTGCTTCCAAGCATTTTTCAGCTCCTCAAACTTAGCCTCGTTAACTCCCCCTTCCATCCCTCCAGCACCCACCTCCATCTTGTCCTGAATGGCGCCCTCATACTCATTACATTTGACCTTCAAAGCCTCATTTTCATTCCTTAATCCATCCACAACAGTCTCACATTCTTCACACCTCTTCAAATCCCCGTTTTCTTTACTGAGTTGGTCTTGTCTCTGCAACACTCCATCCAAAATACCTTTCATTAACCGTAATTCCCTTTCAACACTCCTCAACCTCTCACTGTCATCTTTCTCATCTTCAAATCCAGAAAACTCCCCTTCATCACCTGAATCCATCTTTCTAGCTGCTGGTATAGGAGACTCGTATGATAACACTTTCTCTATTTACTGCCACTGACTACCGATGGTTTGTTTACATTTGAGGAAGGCACGTCCACCCTCTTTTTTTCCATATTTCAGTTTAAATACACACATTTACGTACTGATTTTTTGGAGACAGGACTCTAGAAATCCCACTCTCCCCCTGCAATATACATATCTAGGCTTTGGCACGTCCTCTCTGCAGAATTCAGCAAAATTCGCGGAGCACTCCAACACACGTGCGTCTACTCTAGTGTGTGTGTGTGTGTGTGTGTATTTACCTAGTTGTAGTATACATAAGCCGCATTTTTGTCGTCCACGGCTTCGAAGATTATAAGCCTTTACATGTGTCGCCAAACTTCGTTTGTTTTCACGAACACGATTTTAAGGAGAAATGTCTTGGTTGGTGTTGCCACAATTTTCCTAATATATTTCAATCTTAATGCTTGTTTTTAGTTTTCTTTTATATTAAAAACGACATATATTATATACATATTTTAAATTATAAGCACTGAAATGATCTCAAACATCTTAATTTTTTCAGATTTATTCGAAATAGATATCATGGTTTCTCTGTATATTTCGCACCGCTTCCATCCTAAGGTAGAGGCCAACATCTCGCTACGTGATACAAATTCCCTTATATATTACAATCATTATGCTTGTTTGTGGATTTCTGTTATATTAAAAACAACATTAATAATGTAAATATTATGTATTTCAACAACTGTCATGATCTCAAACATCTTATTTTCATCTTATTTATTCGTAATGTATATCCTGCTGATTCTGTATTGAAACTACAGCACCCTCCACACTCGTCCTAAGCCCACAACATGTCCAAATATCGTCGTATACAGATCACCTTACCAGTAGCAGCAAGATGTGTGTGTGTGTGTGTGTGTGTGTGTGTGTGTGTGTGTGTGTGTGTGTGTGTGTGTGTATGAGTGTGGGCGTGGGTGTATGAGTGAGTGTGTGTGTGTGTGTGTGTGTATGAGTGTGTGTGTGTGTGTGTGTGTGTGTGTCTGTATGAGAGTGTGTGTGTATGAGAGTGTGTGTGTGTATGAGAGTGTGTGTGTGTGTGTGTGTGTGTGTGTGTGTGTGTGTATGAGAGTGTGTGTGTCTGTGTGAGCACTGGATGTCTTCACATGACGCGGGGCCCGGCCTTCGTATCTGCGCTCGCTCCAAGTGAAATTTTTGTGTTCGAAACTGGATCTGTCTTCAGTGTCTAAATTTTCTTTGACTTACATATTTTTGTGCAATATACAAAAATCTTATTTCTTACTTTAATTTGATGAAAATAATTGTAAACAATATGATATGCTTTTTACTTATTATTAGGAAAAAAGGGAACAATTGTAAGTCGAAGCTACAACCACAAAATGCATTGAAACATCAACACCCACACATGTTTGAATGTCACATCTTGTTATTTTCTACATTTCTCTAATATATTACAAGCTTTTTGCTTGTCTTTGGCGTTCTTCTATATTATAAACAATATATATAATATAAATCTTATGTAGACGATCAACTATAATGGTCTCAAACATCTTACTTTCTTCTGATTTATTTGAAATATATACCCAGATTCTTTCTCATGAAAACACACACATCCGCTTCGCCCCACCCACGTAGAAGGCCCAACGTTCGCAATTTTCAACACTTCCCTAATATATTTCAAGCTTTATGCTTGTTTTCGGTTAGCTTTTCTATAAAAAACAACATATATATTATAAATTTTATTTATTTCTACAACTGTTATGGTCTTGAACGTCTTACTTTCGTCTTATTTAATCGAAATATTATCTCGCTCAGTGTCTACACAGATGAAGTTCTGAAGTTGGTGAGCTGTGATTCGTTACACGAGAGGATGCAAAACATTGGCAAACGCAGATATTCGTATATTGAAAGTGTTTGCGATATTTTGGTCAGAATTTGCCTAGTCATTGCATCTTGGCAAGAGGTCTTGACATTACATGTAAACGCCTTATCTTCGGTAAACCCAAGTCAATCTCAAGTCAATCCCGCCTGGCGCGTTTTTGTCGTCCACTTTCGGCTTGGAGGATACGAAGACAGTTCCAAGCCGAGGAGACTCAGCTTCGAAGACTGCTCTAGAGGTGTCTTGGGAGACGGATTTCAGCTTGCAAACCGGATTCCCTTGAAAAACACCGACAAAAAGGAAATATGGCGGCCCGGAGAGAGTAAATAGTTACTTATTTGAGTAAAATATACTGATTCCCACCTTAATTGTGGAAATGACGCCACCTTAGTAGAAAAATAGTGCGTTGAATACACAAAAGTGATAATACTGTGTGGTAAAGCGGTAAAGCACAACCTTAATCAGGGTAAAGCATAGCTTTAATTAGGGTAAAGCATAGCTTTATCCTGATTAATGCCAGTAATGTCATGAAATGAGTATGTGGCGTACTATCTATAATAGCACAGCTTACAGGTACGGCAGCCGTACCTAAGTGCTCGCTTATAGATACGGCACGTGCCTATCTTTGGGGTAATAAAATATGAATAACTCATAACCGAACCAAACCGTACCTAACCAAACATAACATAACATAACCTAATCTAACCATAACCTAACGAATGCTGTATCCTTATAGTGCTCGCTTATAGATACGACACGAGCCTAAGTTTGGGATAATAAAATATAAAAAGCTTATATAACCGAACCAAACCATACCTAATCAAACATAACCTAACAACATTACCTAACCTAATCTAAACATAACCTAACGAATGTTGCATCTTCATAATGCTCGCTTATAGATATGGCATGTGCCTAAGTTTTGGGTAAAAAGCTTATATAACCGAGCCTAACTGAACTAAACCGTACCTAACATAACATAATCAACCTAACATGAAAGATGCTTTACCAGGTAAGTGCCATATGGCCTTTGTTGCCTGGCACATTTCGCCCCCCCCCCACATTACAATTACAATTTACCAGGTAAATAATAAGGCACAGGCCGTACTATTAGTGGATGACAACGTATCTCCAAGCACTTCGATCTATAATTTGTCAGTTTCCAGGTGTTCAAGATACGAGTTTAGTACATTGAATCAACAGTGTTTGATAATGAATATGTAGATGTTAGAAGTTATCATAGAGCAAGGGCAATTAGAAAACATTTAGATGAACACAAGCAATTTTCTTTCGTAGCCACACGTCATTCTGGTGAAGATGTAAAAAACTTTACAAATAAAATAACTGTTAGCATAACCTTCCCAGAGCTGCAGTTCAATAAGCCTAACCAAAACTAACCTAACCAAACTAAACCGAACATAACCGAACCAAACAAGACCTAACTTAACCTAATGTAACCTAAAATAAATCGTATTTTTTTTCTGGAATTCAGCGGCATAACTGTTTGATATGATCTTAACAAGTTTCTGGGGTTGAATTTGCAGTGCATACTAAAGGTAAGGAGATATCGAATAGGTCATCTTACGAATCTTTACCGGTAATAGGTCTGTAGACTATACATTAAATGACACTACCTTAGGAAGGTCATATAGTGAGAGGGACTTTTGGGAGTTCAAGTAAGCAGTGACTTGCGTCCCAGGGAACTGTGCATTATAGTTAGACATAGATAAATAGAAAGATACTGGGATTTATTGGTAGGTGTGTGACAAATAGAAGTTCTGAGGTTATTTTGAGCTAGTATTTAACACTAGTATTTAGATTATGCAGCTTAGTTTTGGTTATGTACTTTGTTGGATTATTTTCGGCGCGAACATTAATTTCGGCAACCATAACAAAAAGGAAATTAATATGTCGCCAGATAATTTCAAATAAAAGTACAGTAGCTATGTTTTACTTTTAATAAAGTTTTTAGGAAAGTTTGCAAGCCAGATAATAATATTTCGGCACCAAGTCAAGAAAGTGTTTTTGTGGTGGCCACAGATTGGGCCCAAGACGGCCCCAAGACGTTCTTCGAAACCCAATCCCGCGCGTGGACGACAAAAATGCGGCTATACAGGGCCTGAGCTACACTCGTGTGGTCCTGTCTCCGTATCTATATTTGTCTAGTTATTCCTTCAATTGATTTACATTCTTTGCCATTATCATCTCTTCCTTTAGTCCATTCCAAGTATCTATACTTCTTTGGGGAAAACTGTACTTTTTTATATCTTTCAAACAAATTCCTTTATGCAGTATTTTCTTGTATCCCCTCAAATTTCTAGCCTCTCCTTTTCTTCTCAATATTAGGTCTTCTCTATCTGTTTCCTCCAAGTTGTTCATCAATTTATATATCGTGATTAAGTTACCCTTTCTCTCTTCTTTCTTTCAATGTTGTCAAGTGCATTTCTTTTAATCTTTTCTCATATGGTAGGTCTTCCAATTCTAGCACCATCTTAGTTGCAATTCTCTGTATTCTTTCTAATTTTAACACAAGTTTTTTTCTTGTGCGGGGACCATATTACTTCTGCATATTCCAGTTTTGGTCTGATCATTGTAGTTATAATTTTTCTCATCATATCTTTATCTAGGAAATGAAAAGCCATTTGTATATTCCTTAGCATTATGAAAGTGTTACCAAATATTCTATTTCTGTGTGTGTGTGTGTGTGTGTGTGTGTGTGTGTGTGTGTGTGTGTGTGTGTGTGTGTGTGTGTGTGTGTGTAATAATAATAATAATAATAATTAATAATAAACGGTTTATTTATAAAGCAGTCATGAACTGAAAATATACATAAGTGAGGAATCTATATGCTACGGTATAATTAATTAAGTTTACGTAGAGTTTAATGAGCATATAATGGACGGGATCACACTGTTCTCAAAGCAGTCAGTCCTCAGCGCTTTGAAAGGCATTAGCATGTTCCTGTGTCTTGTAGCATGGATGGGGGGAGGAGTATCAGGGGGGAGTAGTTTGTGGTGTCGAAGGTGTTTTAAGAGGCCTTCCCCTATTTTCATTAGGGCCTCCTCATGTCTGACAGAGAGCCTTTGCAGATTTAGGGTGATAAGGGCACTTTCGTAGTCGCTGTACGTGAGACCGAGAATTATCCTGACTGCTCGTTTTTTAACCTTCTCAAGTTGGTATTGTGTTAGGTTCAGAGATGAGGACCAGGCTGGGGAGACATACATGAGCTTAGGTAATATGAAGGAAATGTAAACTCCCTTTAGCTCATCAGCCGGTGTTCCTAGGGATTTGAGCCTTCGTAGCATGTAAATTTTGTAGAAGGCTGAACTGATGGTATTAGTGACAGGCTGCTTCCAGTTGAGTTGGTCATCCAAGGTGATGCCAAGTAGCCGAGTTGACAGCACTACTTGGTGAGGGTGGGAGTCAACGGATAGCTGGGGAGGGGGAACTGCTAATGAGGTGCAAAAGTGCATCACCACGGTCTTGGTGTGATTGATGGACACTATGTTCACCTCCATCCACATTTGTAGGCTGTCAGGGGTGGGTGGGAGAGGGGAGAAGTCCGGGGATCTGGTGCTGACGGAAATGCCAACGATACTGTCATCCACATACACTGGTATCCCCTCCATCGCGAGAGTTACATTCCAGACCCTCTTGCGATAAGTGAACATCCGCAAAATAGAAATACCCTATTTAGATACACCTTAGGCATGTTTTTATCATTTTTATGGTACTTTTAAAATCATTTTAAGGTCTTTAAACACACTTTTCAAACAATAGAAACACATTTAAACACATAAATGATATTGAGAGAGAGCAAGAGCAATGGATAACATAAAAATATTGTACAAACAGTATAAGAAACCCAACTACTATTTTTCTCAGTATTTCAGTAAATAGCATCCTCCAGACATCCTTAGTGGTTTCATTGTGTAGATCTTTTATCTTTCTCAGTATTTAGATAGTTGAACTAGGTAAGCAAATTAAGAAATAACCGTAATATTTAAATTTAAATGATTAGAGGGTCCAGCGGGCGACGCGAACAGTTGGGACGTTAGGTTAGGTTTAATTTATTTTTGGTTTGATCATTTTACCGAGAAACGGTTATCATATTGATTCAAAACACATCAAAATCGATCAGAATCATATAGTTTTGTCTTGAAAATAAGAGGATACTGCTACATAAGATTGGAACAACACCCAGACTTGGCTTTGGTAGATTATTGCTGTACGAGTTGGTAGACACACAATTAGCTTGTACAGTGAACAGAGAGCCTGGAGATGGTGAGTGATGTGTGAGGGGAGCACCGAGGCTTGACTCCCTAGACGTGAGCTAGTGGTGTTGGTAGTGGTTTTGGAGAGGTAAACTCGCGGTAGACTGATCCTGGCAGTGTGTGTGGCTGCTTATATTGGCCTCACAGACCTGGTAGTCACGTCAGGTGAAGTGACAGGTGAGGTGAGGGCTAGTTAATCTGGACCTCAACCGCGATCTCGAGGGAAGTAATTACAGGCTCAGCCTCTGGGTGTGTGTGTGCATGTGGGTGTGTGGGTGTCACTACATTCCGTTGGGAAGGTCCTCCACTCCTCCAGCTCCCAAGCCTGCTTTAACAAAGGTTCCAATTTCGGGTATCGATACAAACAAACAACACCGCGAAAGACTGTGAAATCGAATTTGTTGATGGTGGTGGAAGTCACTGCTCATTGGCAACAATCACAACTATAGAAAGCGACTGTGAAATCTGCCCCTAGAACACAACAGCCAATCAGCGACCGAGAGAACAATACCGACGCTCTGATAGGCTGAATCAATAGGAACGGCTATTCTATCGTGACGCGCGAGATTTAAACTCTAAACTCATAAACAATGCTGTGGAATGCCGCGAAATGGCGAAAATATACACGATACCAAAATTAAATGGTCTTACAGAAAAAAATGCAAAATACTGGGACTATGAAAACTGAACCACAATATAACGGGGGATTAGTGTACTTCCAACGATGCGGGGTGTCAGTGAGGGCATTGTTGATAAGCATGAGAAAACATAGTGGCTCGATCTTAGTACCCTGTGGGACACTGCAGGTCAGGTGTTGAAAGGAAGAGACACAGCCCTAATAACGGACTGCTTCTTGGCGTCCGTGAAGGAAGCCAGCTAGCCACGCTATCAGGTTGGGATTAAAACCCAGACTTATGGCCTTGGTGACTACAACAGTGTGGTCCACAAGATCAAAGGCTTTTTTTTAAGTCTACAAAAGCAACAGCAAGAGAGGTGTTATGTTTGTCCAGATGGCTGTGTATAAAATCAAGGAAGCTGACAATGCAGTGAGTGGTGGAGGAGGATTTCACATTTCCAAATTGTTGTAAATCTATCGATGTTTTGATGTCTGAATAAACCCAGTCAAATATAAAGACTTCACAAATGAGGGTAGAGAGAGGTGAGATGGCGATTGGTCTTAAATCATTAAGGACTGAGGACGTTGTTTTAGGGACTGGGGTAACAGAAGATGTCTTTAATAATGGAACAGAGAGGAGTAGCTAATTTAGGTGTAAATTCTTTATAAATTTTTACGGACAAGTTAGTGGGAGTGGTGGATCTGTTTAGTTTGAATTTTCTTATCTTAGTGACAACATCAGCCTCCTGGACAGTGGGGGGGCGGAGAGGGGAAAAGGAAGATAGGTAGGGAGGAGTGTGGATTCAAGAGGGGAAAGGGTTTGATATTTAGTGGCAAAATGAGAGTTAATCTCTTCTGCCGCAAAGGACGGAGAGAAGTGTGAGGTACAAGGAAGAGAGGAAGAGTGTTTATCTAGACCACAGAGAGCTTTGATTTTGGAGTACCACTGTCTGTTGTTGGCCTCTTTGAGGTGGTGTATTTTGTCTGGATAGGTCGCTTTGCTGGCCTTAATCTCCCTGATAACTGTGTGACTTTCTTGTACAAGGCATGGTCGTGATAGAAGGCCCTGTTCCTCTGATGGATGAGTATTTTGATGCGGGGGCCATCCTGGGACATCAGATGGATGTACTGGAAAGGTCTTGATGGGAAAGTAGTATTGGAAGGCTGCGGTGGTTATGTCCATGTAGTTACGCCATTTGATGTGGACATCATCCACAGCTGTCACCTCGGTCCACGGGTGTTACACCAGCCACTGCTGCTGCTACTACTACTACTACTACTACTACTACTACTACTACTACTACTACTACTACTACTACTACTACTACTACTACTACTATCACCAACACGAACAAAGGGGAGGGAGATGAGGGGAGAGAACAGCTGAGAGAAGATAAAAGGGTTGAATCCACAGGACACGTTACAGCGGACGTTCACCCTTATGGTTAGGCAGAATTGAGGTCAAAATCGAGGAGAGGAGAGGTGATGGTGGTTAACTTAGAAAAAAAATAGAGAAAAAAAAAATTGCGAGAAAAGTTGCTCGTCACCCAAGACATCGTTCTAAACCCAAATTAAAAATATGTGCTCTTCACTCAAAACACTCATAGATCAAGGCACTCATAACCCGAGTACTCACTGTACTATTATTATACCACCTTCTTTCACAACTTTCCCAAACATGCTATCATATATTGTCTATGATCCAACAAAAATATAATTAAGTGGTATTTATGCTAGTGTATAACTTTAAAAATGTAATTAATATTAGAAAGGTTTGGAAAATAAAATAATATCATTAAACTTTAAAAAATAACTTACCTTCCGTGAATTAGTAAAGTCCCCTTCAACATCATAGATGCGATAACCAGGATTTAACTTGTAGTATGTTGTCACTGAAGGTCCAATGTAGGCAACATTTGTTACACGATGACGATTATGTTCATCATAGAACAATTCAAATTCATCAAAATGTGTATGACCGAAGAACTGGGCTGTGATAGTTGACTCATACCTAGAAAAAAAGTAAAAATTTTATATTCAAATTTAATTACAAATGCCTCTTAACTAAAAATGGTGCTAAATCTACATAATTACTGCTCGTCCTCTATTTTCTACGGTGCTCTCTCCAATTTTCCGTGAAATTGGTCGACATTGCAGGCCGCAAAATTCAATTTTGCAAAATTGGAATCATTAACCTTATGGTGATTTTAATATTTTTGCCCTTGTCTGTACACAAATACATGTAATTATACATCCTACGATAAAGAAAAATACAGAGAAACATAAACATTATCATTATCCAAAAGAAAATTGATTTAAATGACCATTTTACTGTACCTGGGCTTGCAGAGATGGAGATTGGTCTCGGTCGCAAAATTGGAACCCGCAAAATTGAAGAGAGCATTGTACTACTTTTTCCTATAGCCAACAAGCTTGGGGACATCTTGGTGATAGCGGAGTTTTAGGGTGGGGAAGCAATTACTGTCAAGCCTCGGTTTTCGTATGATTCGATTTTCGGTGACTTTTTTCATCGAAATTTTGTCCCAGTTTTCGTACAGTTGAAAATGGTCCGTACCAAACTCGTCCGCCTGCCTGCATAGCTCGGCTACTCGTTTCCTGGAATTGAGCGCTCACACAAAGCATCCCATGCATTCGTGACTCAGTCTGCCTTTGTTTCTCATTGAGTGAGCATCACCACGCGCGTTCATCCGAAATATTTGGTAATCCATTGGTTTTTGTGCTTGTTTATTGAGTGTGACTGCTAAATAAGCTACTATGGGACCAAAGAAAGTTCCGAGTGCCAGCCCTTTGATAAAGAAGACGAGAAACACGATAGAATTCCAGAAAGAACTTGTAGCAAAGTACGAAAGTGGCGTACTCATGGCCAGTCTTGCCAGGATGTACGGGAAGCTGATGTTGTGTAAGGGGTAAATGTGCTAATGAAACAGAGATCGCAAACAATCAAAAAATGTTGAGAAATCGTTTAGATACATTCAGATACATACATAAAGACATACCTTAGTGTAAAAATGAACAAATTGAATAAAGAAAATAAAGAAAAGAATATAATTATGTAATCATTACGTAATTCGTCGTTTAATCACGAGCACAAGGCTTCACTGTGTTTGTAATGGTGGCGCGAGAATGACTAGTTGTCGGAGTTGGCCGCATGTAGGGTAGCGTCGTGGTGGCGCTGCATGCGCCACCACGCCGATTTGGCCACGCCCAACTCGCCACGCCGATTTTGAATAACGTAACTGCGAATCACAAGTATTGTAAATAAAAAAAAGGATAGTAATTGGCTAGTATCATATCTGCGAATTTTCCGTAAACTGAACTACCGTATAGCGAGGACTTCCTGTACTTATGATTCGCAGTTACGATATTCAAAAAAGGCACCAAAACCGACGTGGCGAGTTGGATGTGGCCAAATCGGCGTGGTGGCGCATGCAGCGCCACCACGACGCTACGTTATATGCGACCAACTCTGACAACTAGTCATTCCCGCGCCACCATTACAAACACAGTAAAACCTTGTGCTCGTGATTTACTTCCATTAAACGACGAATTACGTATTGATTACATGATTATGTTCTTTTCTTTATTTTCTTTATTCAATTTATTTATTTTTACACTAAGGTATGTCTATATGTAAGTATCTGAACCTGAAGGAGTGACGTTGGCAATATGCTGGAACGCATCCCTATCTAATACATGTAAAAATGGGTTCGGTATACGATATTTCGGTTTACGATAGAGTTTTAAGGAAGGCATAGCTATCGTAAAACGAGGACTTCCTGTATAGTTATCCTCTATAAAAAAAAAAAATTTTAAATATTTGTAGGTGTCTGGAACGGATTAATTGGATTTACAGTATTTCTCATGGGAAATATTACTTCAGTTTTTGTACATTCATTTTTCGTCAGACTTTTTCGAACGGATTAATCACAAAAACCGAGGTTCCACTGTATAGGCCATTAATGGCAATCTCATACAATCTAAGATATTAACCCTTAACTTCCATCTCCGGGTAAATTTTGGAAAATTAGGAAACGCCAGAAGATAATTTTATCTATAAAAACCAATTTATATTTTTTATTGTGAGTGCAATGATGTACTATCCTGCGCGCTATGACCTATAGAAGTAAAGTTATTGTGTATCACAAATTTCTTTCCGAAATCGCGTTGTAGCCCGCGGCGCAGAAATGACCCGTAGTGCGATATCGCTGCCCGTGAATCTCTCTCTCTCTCTCTCTCTCTCTCTCTCTCTCTCTCTCTCTCTCTCTCTCTCTCTCTCTCTCTCTCTCTCTCTCTCTCCTTTTGAGAATTTCTTTTGGATGAAATAATTGTACTTCCAATGAGAGAGAGAGAGAGAGAGAGAGAGAGAGAGAGAGAGAGAGAGAGAGAGAGAGAGAGAGAGAGAGAGAGAGAGAGAGAGAGAGAGAGAGACTGGGTTGTTGTGTACACACACTCCTCCTCTCCGCTCCCTGTGATAAGGATGGAAGGGGAAATAGCGTAGGCCGTAGGCACACACAGCTGTCCTCCCCTACCACCTACACACTCACCCAGACACAATTTGTGTAAAATGAGTGAGTATTCAGTGAATTTTACAAGTAACACTATTATGGGTGTCTCACAATCGTATAACACATACGTTTTTAGTCCAAAGCGATGCCGCTTTGATGGTATATATTGTTTGAATGCTAATCTCCCCTTGAAAAGCATCAATGATTCATCTATAACCACATTTTGAAATGGTTTGAAATAAGACTTGAATTTATTTGTAAGACTTTGCAGCACTGGTCTTATTCTCCACAGTGGATCCGCACTCTGATCACTAGAAAGGTGAAGAAATCTTAGCATATTGCTGTATCTGTCTCTGGTCATGTGTCTTCCAAAAATTGGCATGTATAACATATCACCCCTGTTCCAATAATAAATGTTTTACTGCTTTTCGAGAGTGAGGCATTAGTAGAGTCAGAGCTATGAACGTCAGAAGTTCATCTTTCGTTGTGTTGACCCATTCTTTCTCGTGCGAGCCAGGGAGCACATCGTAGGTTTCAGCACACTTGGCATGATATCTGTTGGTATCAGCCACTATAAGATCCAGTAATTCATTATCTAGGAATGCCATAAAATAATCACAGTTATGATGAACTTCCGGAAATTCACTAGTTATACCAACAGGTTCACCAGCAAACACGGGCATAGTTGGAGTAAAATCATCACATTCGTTCCACCTAAAATCATCTGCATTTGCAGCAGCACCTGTGGAACCTTGTGCTGCAATTCTAGGTCTCATTATATCTCTGCTACGCCCACGTGATCTTCCACGCCCACGTGACCTTCCACGCCCACAAGACCCTGTGACAGTACGTGACGATCTCGTACGCAGACTTGATGTTTGCTCCGTGTCTTCATCTATTTTCATCACTACTGCTGTCTTCAATTTCTTCAGTATCTAAATAATAATCACTGTCCTCACTCTCATCAGTAATCTCTAAATCACTGTCATATGACACATGCATATGAGTATTCATGCTGCCTCTTTCACCCGGAGGGTGAGTTTCACCCGCCGTGTTTCGAGAGTTGCCAGATGTAGCCTCCATGAAGGAAAAAAGCTAAGTAAGGCGTATTTAAACCAGCCACAGTGGCAGCTGAGCTAGTGGAGAGAGTTGCCAGATACTTAAACTCGCCTTTCGACTTGAAACAAATACGCCACAATACGAAAACGCGGCGGGAAAATTCATGATTACCGGAACGATCACCGCCTCACCAGACTCGGCACTATGATCGTACAGGTACGATCACCGGATGTTAAGGGTTAAACCTGTTTTCGGGGGGGAAAAAAAAAAAAAAAAAAAAAAAAAAAAAAAAAAAAAATATATATATATATATATATATATATATATATATATATATATATATATATATATATATATATATATATATATATATATAAAGCTTATATAACCGAAATTGTTGCCCAATATACAGTCATTTTCACACAAGAACACACTCACTATTCATTATCTTCATTCAGCACTGCTCATCAGCCATTGTTTTCGTTAAAGTTCACTTATTGCATACAAAGAATTGTAAATTATGTTTATGTAGTAGACGATGCACAACATTAGCAGGTGATACAGGCTGACATGAGTAAATAAGCTCAGAATACATGTTAATAATATTAGTTGACTTGAATGTCTTATGGTATTCAAAATACTGTCGACCCTCGATTTAATGGACCCCGATTTAACGGACTTCGGATTTAGCGGACTTTGTCTGCTAGCGGACAATCAATCTAGATCCGGACTAAAGTCCGTTAGTGTAAAAGTCCGGTAGGTGGCGGTCGCGTCGGTAACATAATCCGTTAAAATCCTGGATAAAATACCCAGTTTTTGATAAATGAAATATAAAAACCTTATATAACCAAACCTAACAAACTAATTTAACCATAACCTAACGTAACCTAACCATAACCTAACACAACATAATTAACCTAACATAATTTGAAAGATGTTTTGCCAAGTAAACAATGGTGAGCACCGCCTGAAACCTTCACAGATGTGTTGAATACACTATGTATAGTATGTATGACTTCGAATTTATATCGATATCGTCAGAGCAGTAGGTATGCAGATTTACCTAAATACTTTTTGGCTTACCTTAACCTAAGTTGTATATACAGTATTTACAGTTGCACTCAATGGTTACTCCGAATTAAAGGGAAGCGTCTGGGTGCAGCCATTAATATTTATGCTCCGCCCACAACCAGCTGATGTACCTAGGCTCCGCCCCACTCCTCATTCTAGGCATCAGTGTTGAAATCACCATGGCGTCTAATAAGTGTGCGTAGCTAGGTCAGACTATTTTTTTTTTTTTTTTTTATCTATTACCTATGGCGCCGGTAGGCTTCAGGAAGGTTAGATAAGGTTAGTCTACTAATTTTTAAGGCACAGACTATTTATTTCTGGGCAAAGTATGATGCTTTTTTCATTTCAAGAAACCTAACCTAACCTAACCCAACCCAACCCAAACCCTAACCTAACCCTAAACCCAACCTAACCCTAACCTAACATTGCGGGGCTGTAACCAGATACTGGTCTTTCCTACTGAGGCGGTAGGTATACAAAAATTGAAACAATTGTTTTTAATAGTTTCCAGAAGTTAATATATATTGCATGATATTCTACAACCTTAATTATATCTGACATGTAAGTATTAACCTCGGAAGAAGATGCTACACACACTTATTAGACGCCATGGTGGTTTCAATACTGATGCCTAGAAGGAGGAGGGAGGCGGAGCCTAGGTACATCAGCTGATTGTGGGCGGAGCATAAATATCAATGGCTGCACCCGGACGCTTCCCTTCGACTCGGAGTAACCATTGAGTGCAACTGTAAAAACTGTACATACAACTTAGGTTAAGGTAAGCCAAAATGTATTTGGATAAATCTGCATACCTACTGCTCGGACGATATCGATATAAATACGAAGTCGTTCATACTATACATAATGTACACAACACATCTGTGAAGGTTTCATGCGGTCCTCACCATTGTTTACCTGGCAAAACATCTTTCAAGTTATGTTAGGTTAATTATGTTATGTTATGGTTAGGTTACGTTAGGTTATGGTTAGATTAGGTTATGTTAGGTTTGGTTCGGTTTTATATTTTTTGCCTAAAAGTTATGCGTTTCACCCTAGATTTTTTTTCCGGATTGCCATATTATGGCCTTTAACCAAGCAACGGAATTTTTACACCAACGGACTTTTTACACCAACGGACAGGGCTCCTTCCGCTAAATCCGTCAAATCGAGGGTCGACAGTACTTGTAACAGGTACTGAGGTTACTTCATATAAGAGGCTGAATTGAAGCTACTTAAGCTAACATCCTACAACATTCGTCTTGGAAGATGCATTGGTATTTTTCAGGGTAATTTTTAGGAAAAAAAAGTGTCTTATAAACTGAAGAATATAGTACATGTATGACATCATGTATTTTTCTGGTAAGGACAACCTGCCTGCAGATGCCTTGTCTCGCTCTTGCTTTGCTGCTGTTGAGTTTCTTTCTGCTCTGGAGAAAGTTCATGATGCTCTTTGTCATCCAGGAGTCATCTGTATGCACCATTTTGTAAAAGCTAAGAATCTGCCTCATTCTCTTGAAGATATGAAGAAAGTGTGCTGCCAGTGTTGCACCTGCTGTGAATCAAATCCTAGTTTCTTCAAGTCGCTTGCTGCCCACTTAACTCATGCTTTATGCCCTTTTGATAGAATATCTGTTGATTTCAGGGTTGCGGAGTCGGAGGTGAAAAGTTAGACTCTGACTCCGACTCCGGGTATTCTTAAAATACCGATTCCGACTCCGCCTCTGACTCCGGGTATTCTTGAAAAGCCGACTCCGACTCCGACTCCTACAGAGTAATTTTAAAGACAGAGTACAGAGTAATTTTAAAGCAAACAGGGTAATATTAAGGGTGAATTTAGGGTAAAGTTGGCAACGACCTGGCTGAGGCTGGCAGCAGCCGCATCACTGCTCCAGTGAACGCTCGTCTTCCGTTGAGAGTGAAAGTGTGACTGCAGCAGCTCCGTTGCGTTCCCGCCTTCCTACACACTGTTACCGCGCATGTAGATGACTCCACGCAAAACAATGCACTCAAACACTGCACTGCGCTCACCGTACAGCCATGGAGAAGTTGGATGGTCGAATGGTAGTTGTTTCCTGGTAAAGTTCGAGTGCTGAGGCAACCTCTGCCAGGTGAACACCTCGCTCGCTCCTGCCTCCCCGCTTTTTCTCTTTTCAGATTGAGGCATGTGGCCAGAACTCCAGGATCAACTCTCCACGGACAGGAACTGGATTTGGACGAGAAGCTCGGACCATTCCCCATTGGACAAGGACTCAGGACTACCGAGGACCCTCAGCAGTCCTTGGTTGCTCATTCGAGAGCCCCCCCCTTTCACCAAAGCCACGTGGGTGACCGAGTTACCACCACCTCCGCCACCCCTTGTCCTCAGTGTTCCCTCTCCCCAGTGCTCCCTTTCCCCTTCCCCCCCACCCCACCCAGCGCTGCCCAGGATTATAGTGTAGTGTTTTTTCTTTTAGCAGGGCTACAGTGACTACAGTGCTGTGTGTCGATTAGGGCGGCGGTCTGCACAGGGCTACGAGGCCTGCTCGGGCGTGACCCTTGAACTTGCCACGTGGTGTGACCGAGAACAGAGGATTGCCGCACGGGTGACCGAGCCGCCGGCCCACCACGTCACCCCGCCACACCTTGTCTTGTCTCTTTCTCCCCAGTGCTTCCCTTCCCCTGCGTGTGCAGTCCTTGGTTGCTCGATCGAGTGCCCCACCACCACCTCCGCCACCCCTTGTCCTCAGTGTTCCCTCTCGCCAGTGCTCCCTTTCCCCTCCCCTCCCACCCCACCCAGCGGTGCCCAGGATTGTAGTGTAGTGGTTTTTTTTCTTTCAGCAGTGCTACAGTGACTACAGTGCTGTGTGTCGATTAGGGCGGCGGTCTGCACAGGGCTATGAGACCTGCTCGGGCGTGACCCTTGAACTCGCCACGTGGTGTGACCGAGAACAGAGGATTGCCGCGTGGGTGACCTAGCCGCCGGCCCACCACGCCACCCCGCCACATCTTGTCTTGTCTCTTTCTCCCCAGTGCTTCCCTTTCCCTGCGTGTGCAGTGCTTGGTTGCTCGATCGAGAGAGTGGTTGTTGTTTGCTGGCACAATGGCCAGCTGGACTATTCAGAGTTCTCTGGAGTGTGCATGATATGAGAGTGGTTATGTGAGCGTGTGGACGGGTGTCCGTTTTTGCGTTCAAGTCTGCTACGCATTGTAGTTTCTCGATCGACAGTTTTCGTGTCGGTTCTCGTGCGGATGTGTTTCTCACGCATGAGAGCATAGGAGCAGTGTGCCCAGCTGTTCAGTGTAGTGCTGAGTGCCGAGGAGAAAGTGTTAAATTAGTGTTTTTGGGTAGCAACCCAACAAAGTGCTCAGTGTGCGCTACTTGTGGAGAGTGGCAGCATGGGCCGAGTTAAGATTCTCCACCGCAGCCCCAGAGAGATTGCAACCCGACGCAAGCTCCTGGGGACCTTGGCTCCGCGAGTCAAGGTCACTCGGCTCATTCCCATCCACGATGCAATAGTGGCTCGTACGGCCACAGACCAGGACACAGATGCCATCTTCCAGGATGGCATGCTCAAGGTTCTGGACGATGAGGGCTTCAGCTCCCTCCTTCCCCCTGAGCTTCGCTCCCTACGTTCCGTGATCTGCACCAGGCTTGACAACTTGATGTACGAAAATGGTCCTGAGGAGATAGCCTACGAGGTGAACGCCTCAAACGATTGGGCTAAGGTAGTGGGGGTGTATAAGTTCCCCAGGTCCAACAATTTCAAACTGGAGTTTGCATCCAGCGACATGGCAAAAAAGGCATGTGAATCTGGGCTTCTGCTATTCCACATCTCTGTGTCACCGCACCAGATTCACCAGGAAATGTACACTCCCCTTCTCACCTGCAATAGGTGTCAGGCTGTGGAAGCTCACTCCACCAAAGACTGTACACAACCTCAAGATTATGTGCGCTGTTCAGAGTGTAGCAGCCCAGACCACACCTTCAGGGAATGCAGAGCTTCAGAAAAGCACTGCATGCACTGCGACGAGTTGCACAGTTGCAGAGCCATGTGGTGTCCGGTCAGGAAGAAGGCACTGAGGGAGAAGGAGGCTAGAGCCAGGGAAGCTCGGAATAAGCCGTCCACCATCACCTTCGCTGGGGCTGCGCGTAAGACCACACCGACAGCCGACGGGTCCTTGCTCAACTTGGCGGGCATGATGTGTGTGTTCAACGCACACTTGAGCAATGTTGGCGAGCCTGGGAGCTTTCAAAAGTCTCTCTCAGAGAGCCTCGCTTTCAATGGCTTACCAGACGTTAAGTTGACTCCCAATCCGCCTTCCACTGCCATCATCAAGGCGATCTTCGGCGGTGCATTGGGCACCACCCTCGCTGCCTCAACTGCCGCTGCACAACCACCACCACCACCGCCATCTCCAGCACCACCTCCAACATCAGCAACCTTACCATCCCCAGCTCCAGCTCCTCCCTCCTCCCTCCCTCCTCCCCCTTCCTACCAGGTTGAGGGAGAGAACGTGGCAGCCCCCAGCTCATCTGATTCTGGTTCCGACTCTGAGTCGGAGGATGTTGTGGAGGATAGACATCACCCACGCACGGAGGACGTAAGGTTCTCCATAGTGAAGAAGAATTCCAACACATGGCCCAGGACGGCCGTGTGTTACAATAATCTCAAAACCTTACTGAAAAAGGAAGGTTTTACTTTATTTTATACAGGTCGCAAGGACAATCATCAACGTGTGATGGACTTCCTCAGCACCATCCCAGGGCCCCTGACCAAGTACTTCACCTCGATCAGCGATAACCTATTCTATAAAATGTTTTACGAGCTCCAGACTGAAGGCCTCCCCCGCCGCCATCAGTTTTCCCAGTACACTGGTAAGGTAACCAGTGGTAACAACTAATGCATCGTCTCCGTGTGATTCAGCACAATGTACTTTCATGGGACTCACGTAAGTACGACTTATCCAACACCTATAGACAGTTTGACCCTGACATTATTCTGATTAACAGTCACGGACTAAAAGACAAGACGAGACTAAAAATACCAGGCTACAGGGTCTATCAACAAAACTTAAGCAACGAATTAAATGACGGGATCGCCATTGCTGTTAAATGCAAAATACGACACAAAGTCGAGGATGATTTCTTATCCGAGACACTGGCAATAGAGACAGACACTTCCGACGGACCACTATTAATTGCCACTAGCTACCTCCCACCCAGGCGACCTTACCTTCCCCACCCCGACTATCTTCACCTTCTATGCAGACAGACACCTGTTTTCATAGCAGGAGACCTCAACGCACGACACCCACGTTTAGATTACGGCACGACTAACCAAGTAGGACGTGACCTCAAAGATTACTTTCGTCGCCAAACTGCACGCCACATAGGACCTCACTTTCCAACTTTTTACGGCCCAAGTTCCTCTACTTCCCCAGACATTGTTTTAACTAACAGTGCCAATCACTTTCACTATACCTTTACTCCAGGACCTCTGACCTCAAGTGACCACATTCCTCTCATCCTTGACATCTCTTCATCACCGATTCTCACCCCCGTTCCTAAAACCTTCTTCTTTCACAGAACTGACTGGGATGCCTTTAAGACAGATGCCGACTTACAGATGACAGGCACTCCAGACATAACCCACGGGACCCTTGAAGACATAGACGAGGCACTTGAGACTTGGATGATGACAGTTAAGACCACAGCAGACAGACACATTCCCAAAACATCTTACAGACTTCAACCTGCCCCCAGACCCTCAAGGACGACTCAACTACTTAAGATACAGTTTGACGCACTACGCGACAGAGCTTCTAGGGTAGGATGGACTTACAACAACTATAGACGATACTTACAACTACGAACAAATTTACAGGACGCCAGACGGACTGAGGCCACCAGACACTGGGGCAGGACGTTGGCTGGCTTAGCTGCCAACTACACTGATCCCAGGAAGTTTTGGAGGAAGGTTAAACTCCTCTCAGGTAAAACCACAGGACCAGACACGTACTTAGTTGACAATAACGGAGAGTAACACTACACGACCAATGACAAGGAAAGACTTTTCACATCTATTTGGGAAAGAGTCTTTAGTGAGGCCGATGACAACGACTTTGACAACAACGTACGTGTGCTGAATTACATGGACACTTTCTCCCACAAGACCCACCCTCACGCCGCTGCTGACCCTACCCGTCTCGCGGGCACATCCCCTCTGGACTGCCGCATTTCTTCCTGGGAGCTGTCCGCCGCCTTGAAAGGTGGAAGGACTTCTTGCCCAGGTAGGAGTAAAATTAACAGAACTATAGTCTCAAATCTTCCAGAACCCACTCTAGATCGTCTTAGGGAGATATTGAACGCTGCGCTTTCTGCTGGATACTTCCCTAATGGCTTCAAGGAAGCGGAGATGAGGATGATACCCAAGCCTGGTAAGGCCCTCACCCGCCCAGACAGCTACCGTCCCATCTCCCTCCTGGAGGTGCCGGGGAAGTTGTTGGAAAAGATTTTGACCCTGAGACTACGTGACTACCTGGAGGTCGGTAACCATCTACACCCGGCTCAATATGGCTTCAGGAGAGGGAGAGGAACAACACACGCCATTGCTATGGCTACCGAGACCCTTGCCATCTACCAAGCCGAGGGCTCTCGCTGCAGCCTTGTCCTCCGGGATGTCAGTAAGGCATTCGACAAAGTGTGGTATCTTGGACTAAAGTTCAAAATGCTACATTTGGACCTCCCAGACCCAATCGAACATTTGCTTTGCGACTTCCTGGAGGAGAGGACTGCTAGAGTCAGAGTAGGTAACCACGTCGGTCCGGTTTTTCCCCTCACCTCAGGTGTGCCCCAGGGGAGTGTCCTCTCACCCACTCTCTACTCTATTTACACCAGGGACTGCCCCCGGTCTGGCGCGGGCATCAACGTACTGTATGCAGACGATGTGTCCCAGGTGGTCTTCCATCCAGGCCGCTCCAGCTTGATGCTTAACGCCAGAACGGGAAGAGAGATCGTCACTGTCAACAGTTACGAGGAAGACTGGAGGATCAAGACGAACCTGGCCAAGTTCACTGTCATCCCCTTGGCCACATTAGCCCCAGCCCCGCTCTTGGTGGATGGAGACGTGGTCGATTTCCAACCGCGAGGCACTCTACTTGGTCTTGCCATCTCGTTGCGCGGTTATACCACTCATGTGACAATGAGGGTAACGAAGGCAAGAATAGCTCTCTCAAATCTCTTTCGCTTCAGGGACTTGGATACCAGACTTAAACTCCACCTCGTCAAGGCCCTAGTTATACCCATCCTCACCTACCCACCAATCCCTACACACGCCCTCTCCAAGGCAGCCATCAGTCGTCTTCAGAAGGTCCAGAACGCTGCTCTCCGGTTCCCTTTTGGCACCAAATGGGACGACTTCACCACCACAGCATCACTCCACGAGGCGGCTTCACTGCCAGCTCTCAACGTCAGGCTTCACCTGATGGCTGCTCAGGTCTGGGAGCGGATGGAGTCAGAAGGCTGGGAACAGTTTCTGACTCTAAGAGAGCTGCACGATGGGGCCCCGGACCGGCAACACTCATGGTTCCCCAGGAGCCTTCTCACTCTGGAGCGGAACCCACAACCTGCCCCACGATATAGGTAAATGTATTCTTACCACAGTTTATGATATATCAATGCAAAATTAATGTCCCCTCCATCGCACATCTCCCGACCCCACGGTGAAAGATGGAATGCTCTCTCTGCCCCTCTGTCGTATCCCTCAGATTGTATCATGACTGCAAACCCAGCCAACTCCAAGACCCAGCCAACACCAGGACCCAGCCAGCACCAGGATGACAAACAGATATGACTAACTGACGCGCCAGCGATAGACAGACAGCCAGCAGCCAAGGAAGCCAGGCGCGGAAGACTCTAGGCCTGATGGCGAAGGCAGCCCCTAGCCCAACCCGACCCGTCTCGGGAGGCTAGCCGGCACTGCATCCCACCGAAGGAGTGAACCGTCACTGCTGCAACCGCATGCTGCCAGGCTGGACCAGGACTGATGTAGGAGGCAGCCCCCATCTCAACCCAGCCAGTCCCAGAGGGATGGAAGGCACCGCACCACACCGACGGCCACCGAGCTGGACTGCGATTCCAGCACGACGACGTGGACCAGGACTGATGTAGGAGGCAGCCCCCATCTCAACCCAGCCAGTCCCGGAGGGAGGATGGAAGGCACTGTACCACACCGATGGCCACCGAGTGCGGAATTAATGTAAAGTTGTTATACGAATGTATGTATGTATAAATGCACTTGTATGTTTGTTCAAATGTATATTGTATAAAAGAACCCACTATGTACTCACCCCCTTCACAACAGTACGGGTGGTTTTCCTCCGGGCTTGCCCGGTTTCCACTCACACTCAAGTACTGGATGTGACATCAATTGTATTGCAAGTTGAGTTTTCAAATGTGAAGTTGATGTATGAAAGTATGTATATATAAAGGCTCATGTATGTTTTCCTCAAATGTAGGTATATGTATATTATATGTAAGAATTAACTATGTACCCACCCCTCACAACAGTACGGGTGGTTTTCCCCCAGGCTGCCCGGTTTCCACCCACACTCATGTGTTGATTGTGACTCTAATTTCACCACTATTACAACAGTAAGCCGGTCTGCCCGGCACCTTTCACTCTCCTACTATACTTCTGTATTTCCTCTCCTTTTCTTCCTTGTGCACCTTGACGCACGCTCACACCCCCCCTATGTACTTCCCCCCCTTTTCTGTAAATAAACTGTTAAACGGTAAAGTTCACTACTCGTTGAATAACTTAATTGGACTTTAAGAGAGTCAGAGTCAGATAAAAAATCCAACTCCGACTCCGACTCCGACTCCTAATACGCTTAGGAATCCGACTCCGACTCCACCCAAAACCTACGACTCCTTACGACTCCGATTCCGACTCCGACTCCACAACCCTGGTTGATTTCATTGGACAAGCTTTCCTCCTCCCATATCAAGTATCTTCTGGTCATGCTTGATTAATATTCAAGGTTTCCCTTTGCTTACTCATGTCCAAACATGTTTGCCCAAACTATTATTAATTGTTGCCTAAAGTTACATTTTATCCTGTGTTTCCATATCTCTCTTCAATCCATTCTGATCGTGGATCTCGATCTCGAGAAGTATCTAATTTCTTGTCAAATCATTCCGTTGTAATGACCCATTCCACTCCGTACCATCCATAGGGTAATGGATAGTGTGAGAGGGAAAACAAGATTATCTGTAAGGCTGTTATGTTGGCTCTTTATTCTCGTAAACTACCTGAAGCACACTGGGAACTGGTCCCTGATGGTGCTCTACATTCTATCAGATATCTCCTCTACACGGCTACAAACCAAATTCTTCACAAAAGACTGTACTCCTTCCCCAGGAAATCATTCAATGGTTATTCCCTCCCTACTTGGCTATCCCAACCAGGTCCTATTCTAATCAGAAAGTTCACCCGTATTTATAAATCTGATCCTCTTGTTAAATGAGCTCACCTGATCAGATCCTTACTACACACAGATATGCTACGATGATGGTCAAGAGTCCACTGTTTTAAGGAACGTCTTCCCTCTCCTGTAAATTAACCGGATCCAAGCAGCCTGCCTCCATCACACAAGAACTGCATCAACCCTTAAACTAGCTATGACCGGTGGGATCTTTGCTAGGATTCTGAAAACCTCAAAACTGATGTTCAGCTCGTGACTCCGTGCCACTCAGCAACTACACCAACCACTGTCTCGGCACCTGTGATTGCTAATCTGAACAATTCTCCCACTTCAATACTTCCTCTCACCTACTCAAGGCAAGAACCACTGAGTTGATCCACTCATGTTAAGAAACCTGTAGACAGACTTGGGTATTACAAATTTGTCAGGAAAAATGTAATGTAATTGTAATCTTAATTCAAGTATTACTGATTCTGCTTCTACATATGTTTCATTCAGTGTTTCACTGTCTCAATAAGCTTCGTTATTATGATTCGTAGGTTTTGACTCAACTTGACTATATTTATTGGCCAGTGAACTTCCAGCTCCCTCCTCTTGCACACCTAGCTTTAAGCTGAATAAACCATTACTAAGCCAGTTCTTCTCTGTCCTACTTGACCTATGACAGCAAGTATTCATGGATTTCTTATATATGTGAATATGTCTGCTAACTAGACCCTGCACATACTAAGGGATCAATATATTAATGTCATCTAACAGCCAAGGATAACAAGTGCATTAGCCTTACCCACTCAATTCAATAATGGCTCACAAGTTGGTGTTATGTCATCTGTTTTGCACATATATTTATCTTTTGATATCTGATAATAATAGATTGCAAAAAAATTTGGTTTTATGTCACAAATTAATCAGTAGAGTGTGAGCCACAGCTCAGGCTAGAGATTGTGCGAGTGCGAGCCACAGCTCAGGCTGTAGGAACTTCAATAATTTTTCTTAAAAGTTCGTGCGCTTGTACAGACGAATAGGCAGCGTAGGTATGTACTGGGATGCTTATTGACTAATTTTCGCCCAGAAGACATCACTTAAATCTAAACAGTTACCCTCAGGATAGGATGAAGGGAAAAGCACCATCGCACACTTTTGTATCTGAGTGTACAAGTGGAAGTCTTATGTAAAAAATAACGTGTTGTAAGGCGTATACTAATTGCGAATGATTTCAGTGATGATGAAAGAGTGGATGAACTTCAACCATCAACATCACGAATAATACGTAGGAGAGTGAGCAAACAAAAAAGACATAGGTGACAACTGCTTCGTCACCGTCACCACCACCACCACCGCCTGACTCATGGCCAAAGCCTCCCACAGCTAATCTGACTCCTTTAAAATTCCTATCTTTGCTTTTTGATAAGGAGTTGTTGTCATCACTGTCTGAAGATGATAGTAAGGATGAATGCGTGGACAATGAAAGCGGGGGCATTGTAAGTGATTCCAGTGAGGAGGGAACACAAGTGAGTGAAAAGGAGTTGGAGAATGAGGAGCAGGGAGAAACGACATCGGTGCCACGTGATGTGACACTTGCTCCCTTGGTGTGGATTGACGGGCATCATTTTGAGCCAGACATTCATAATTTTGATAATCGCAGATCAGGAGTGACAGATGACTGGCCTTGTGATGACAATGTTGGGGAAGCTGATTGTTTTCAGGCATTCATTGATGATGTAATATGTATAATTTGCAATACGTACATTGTATATATTTACATCAAAATAGCACATTATAATAATATTTAGTGTCATAAAATCCCTTCATACCTTGCCTACAGCCCACTACCATCCCAAGGTTGAGAATCACTACCCAGCTGCACCCTCACATTCGTTTTTATGTATGTTACTACAAATAAATGAACGAAAGGATTTTTTTTCTTACCAATATACAATGCCCAGACATGGTATCTTCACTTCCACGTTGAAAAAAAAAAAGTTAAAAAGAAATGTTAATTTTGGGCTCATAATTGCGCACCCAGGGATGGACTGGGAAACCCCTATTGCGCACTCCACGGGTTAAGAAAGAAGGGTGATTTTCTGACAGCTCTGGTATCAATTAATATTTTTTCACGGTTTTAACCATTCTCATTAGGCAAGGTTATTTCCGCATCAATAAGTCGCTAAATGAATGGTTCACTGTACATGCACATATGTGAAATAAACCATGCTGAGTTTTAGTACTTCCATATCACATATATTACTCGGCAATACCTGTTAATAATAGTGTAGTAGTTATGGCTCCACACCTTCAAACAGTCATGATGGCCAGGTGGAA
>JAXIVD010000082.1:273309-312132 GCA_036785275.1 Cancer borealis
AGTTGGTATATCGTACTTGGAAGAACATAGATAGAGTAGGCAGTGGAGGTCATTTCTATAGGAACAGACATTTCTTGGAAATAAAATTAGTGAGTTGTGATAATGGAAGGAAAGAAGTGTTCAAGATAAAGGGATGCGCTAAAAGAACAGCAATGGGCTTGGAAACGGAAGGGGATTATATGATGATAGAATGGGAGCACACGCGATGCTGCGCATAGCTGCAGGCACTCATCTCCCGTCACATAGGCCTCTGATGGAAACCAATCCATTACGCCTTGACACAGGGCCACTGTGACATCCAACATTCCACAATTTACCTTCCCCAGGTTACCCTAGGTACCCATTTATCTACCAACCCATTTGCGAGGATGAATAGCTGGGTGAGCTGTGTGCCACCTGCCTTCGTCCGGGATCGAACTCAGGCCAGCGGATTTGTAGTCAGACGTGCTAACCACTGCACCACTGAGGCACAAGGATTATGAGAGGAAGAAATGTGTACAAGAAGGTAAGGAGAGGTTTAAAAAACAGTATTCTCCTGCCAACACTGGCATATGGATCAGAGACTTGAACATGAAGTAAGTCACAGCAGTCAAGAGACCGTGCTGTGGAAATCAGTTATCTGAGTGAGGGGATGAGAGCAATGCAAATGTGTATGAAAAATGTGGCATGGGACCTAGAGCAAATGGAGTGAAATATGATATAGTGGATTGGGTGAAAATTGGTGGTTTAATTATACGAAAAGAAAAAGAGTGAAAAGTTTGTATTTTGGGTTTAGTGGTGTTTTTTTTCATACTTGTAATGGTTTTGTATACTATTGCCGTCCTTTCAAGGATTGAACCACTACACTCTATGAATTACTACTTTGTATTGAGTAGGGTAAGTGGCTGCCAAAGATATGTATTTTGGGTTTAGTGGTGTTTTTTTTCATACTTGTAATGGTTTTGTATACTATTGCCGTCCTTTCAAGGATTGAACCACTACACTCTATGAATTACTACTTTGTATTGAGTAGGGTAAGTGGCTGCCAAAGATATGTTTTTTGTAGAAGCTCAACATCAATCAAGTTGAAGTGTGCTTAATGCTACAATAACTCTTTTTTTGTGAAGACGCCACAGCGCCAGTGGTATGTGACGCATTACAAGTTATCTAGTCAGCGGTGCTTGTTAGGTTTAAATGTTTGTGGTGGGATATGCAGAGAACCTGTGTAGTTTGATAAAATGGGATTAAAAGGGATAGTGAATGGTGGTATGAAAATGTATGTGTTACTTTAGATTATTTTTATGCTTTTTGTTAGGTTTTAGTGATTCAGGGATAACCAATATGTATTCAATATCTGATAGTACAATTTTATCTTACAGGTAGGTAACTTGCTGAATAACTGGATGAGGCACAAGACTACACACCAGTTTTTGTTATTGCAGTAGTTCATGTTGAGAGAGATGATTCTGAAGTTTGGACGCACCAACACAGAGTAGAAAGCACCTTTTCGTATGGTCGGTGATGAAGCTTGAGGCAACCAACGCAGCCATTGGTATGCCAGCTCTTCATATAGCCAGCCCACTCCATGGTCATCCAAAACGAATGGTGGAGGAAAGCTGTTGAAAAATACACAATTAAATTCAGTGGAGACCATTCATAATCATATAAATCATGAAATACTAATACTATTTTCAAGGTATTACGGAACCAATTTTAATAAAATATTCACTGAACACATTATTTAACTTGAATAACCAAAAATATAATGCAGCACCAAGTCCTGCACTAAATTGGTGCTGCAAGAAAGTGCACAAAACTTAGATCCATGAAAGTTGATCCTATCAGAAAATTGGTTGATAACTACTTGTGGGAAAATTTGACCTTAAATTTTTTTTTTTTTTTTTCCTCCAATATATCTATGAAAAATCATGCAGTTTGCAAGATGACACTAGGTGGTATTTATCAAAGTCTTTCAGTCAACAGTAGGACAAAGACTTCCCTCAACCTTCTCAATTAATTTCTATCAGCTGCCTGTTTATTCCAGGTTACTATAGCAAAACTTCCTATCTCATCAGTCAATATAATTCTCTGTCTACCTTGCCTCCTTTAAACATCCCTGAATTGCCATTCTGTTACTCTATGATTCCATCTATTTTATCAGTTCATCACATGATGGGTCCTGCTCGTGTACACTTTCCTCTTTTAATTGGGATTAAGAGGTTTTTAACATTGGTCTGCTCCCTTGGTCTGCTTCTTGTTGAGAGGCTCATGCTGCCCGCGGAAGCTCCTAGATGCATATAATTTTGCAGTCCCGTCGAGGATAGTGTTATGGCAGCATGTGGGTGATCTTTGGACACTTGGCGGTTATTCCATAGAATGATGGCCAGCCCATCAGGAGACTCGAATTCGGGACTCTGAGCTGGTATGCCCACCACGCTAGCCATGAAGCCACCGCCTCCCCCGTGAAGAGTTGAGGAAAAATAGTGTCACCTCGTCTGATCCTCTGCATTTATATTATATTGCTAACTTTATGTAGCTTTATAATGGGAGTGCTTTTCTATATAGGATGGGTTGGTGTTAGGTAAGCAAGTACAAGAGGAGGTGGAAGAGACATGGGAGTTGACAGGTGGGCGGCTAGTGGAGTTTTCAGAGCCGAGGTTGGAGGCAAGTCCTCGTTAAAGCTAGGGAAGTAGGAAGAATTATTTTTCTGAGGTGTATTACCCAATACGAATTTTCATGACTGGCCATGGTGAGCCCAACGCAAGTGGGGATATAACTGGTCCAGTTCCCATATCCCCCATGGAGAGTAAAGGCAATGATATACATAGAGTATACTATGCCCATGGCACACTCATGCCATTTATGCTTGAACTCGTCATTAGCCTTTCATCCTCTCAGCACAGCTCTCGCACTTTAGGGAAAAAGGGGGTTAGTGGGAGATTACGGTGGTAGAATTCTTGTTGCCCCTACCACAGGGCTAAATGTGTTTTATCTTTTTCTGTTCTTCTATCTATTCTATCCATGTTGTTCTCCCACTACCATCTATCATTCTATCTATATAAATATTTTATATACCCATTAAAAAGGGATAGCCAAGACAAGGCAATTTGTGTTCAGGGAGATTATCTTCCCTCTCCTTCTATGTTCTATTTTTTCTTAGGAGAGAGTTCACAATCAATAGACCTGTTATGAGCACTCATACAATCAAGCAGCACAGCAGCTTCTACTTAGACAATAAACCATGGTATCCACTTCTTTGCCACCAAATTCCATGTTTTCAATTTACGCACATATTCCTACAGAATTCCTAATCCTATTTTGACCATTATCTTAATTGTATTGTTCTCTGTAAATTTTCTTAACTTCATCACACCATATCGCATCACATTTTATCTGGTTTCATTCATAATATTGCATTCTTTATTCTTATATACATTATGAAAATCACTTAACATTTCATCTCTTCCTTATAGCTCTCAAAAAGGAGTGGCTATAAAAGTTAGAATCCTCACTCATTGTAGTCAATAAAACTTCCCCTTAAACTTTCCATTCCTCTAACTCAATAAAACTCACCCTAGCACCCTCATGTCTCTTACTCTCCTACCCTCTCTTTCTCAAAGATCCTGTTACTATCAAGCCCTTTACAGATAAATATCCTCTTCATAGATGTTAACTGCAATGAAGGAGTTTACAAGAATCATAAGGTTTTTTGCAAGAGTCAGAACCCCACATAAGTGCTAAGATTTCAAAACTATAATTATACATATTATATAGGATATTTTGTATAGGGAAAAATAACATACCTGTTAACTGGTGCTGATTCATGGTTGCCAAGGGCTGGAAAAATTGGAGTTTTAGGGAAGTAGATAAGCAGTTGGTTAATGGTAGCTCTTATAACATTCAAGTTGCTCTCTTTTGTCTGGTTCCAGATATCGTGTGGTGGCAAATCTCCAGTCCAGATGATGTAGTCAATATCCTGCAATATCACATGGTATTAGTTAGATCATAAAAAAAAAATCATTTGAATAGCATATATATTTACCCATAGTACACTACAGTGGTCAATGTTCGGGTATGTAAACCTAGGGTCCCGGGTTCGATTCCCTGATATCCGCTGGCCACTTTTCATTCTTTGGTATTACCGTTGAGTGGCCAAAGACTACCATTCTGTCCTCAGATGGGACTTACAAAATTATGTGCACTTGAGGCTTTAGCAGCGATTAGCCTCTCTTCGTTCTCAACATATTCGAGAGAACAAAAACATTCGAGGCGTCACTATGAAAAATAAAATCTAAAAACCTACGCCAAATAACAGGCAAGAGGCAAGTCCATCCTGCTTCTATAAAGCCAAGCTGCATTTTCGATTACAGTTGTGTAAAAGACAAACCTCATGTATTAGAAAAGGTGAAACCAAAATAATTACATCTACCTATTTTTAAACTGCACAATAGGTCATCCCCATCTTCATATAGTTTGCACAATTAGTAAGCTCTGTGGAATTGAACTGGCAGGAAATGTGCTACACAGCATCACAGTAATTTTAGACTTTCATCTATTATAATTTTGACAGTCTTTGGATCCACCTATCCCCAGATACAATATGCTAGGTTTTAGACATTTGTTGCTGGCTCCTCAGGGGATGAGGATTTTAAAACAAGTTCAGTGTATCAGAGGTGAGCGTGAGAGATGGCTGAATGCTTAAATGCAAATGGGTTCAAAGACGTAAAAGAGAAGAATGGTTGTTGAAAATTATTTAACTGCATGTTTCAGATCAGAGTGAAATTCATCGGAGTGTAGAAAAGGGAATGAATATAGTAAGTGACAGTATGATTGGTGGGAGGGTGTGGACTGGCTTGGATGAGTTATAAGTAAAGATGAAAGGAAAATCAGTAGCATATATAGGGAAGCCACATAGCAATGGCCCCATTTTGTCTCAAAAAGCCTATATATCTGCAGTTCTGAATATGTATGCAATATATCCCTCCTGACGCTTCAAAATGCCCTTAAAAAGTTTGATTTCAAGAGATATGTTTCAACCAGCTCAAGTTTCAGCAGAAGAAATTTTACAACAGGATGCTGAGCAAACTGAAGATGACCAAGAAGATACATCTGGAGAAGAGACAGTTTAAGAGGGACTGGATATGAAAGAAATCAAGACATTGCTATTGATAGGTGCCCAGATGCATCACATTTTAGAATGACCACAATCAACTCTGATTATTGCACGGCACTCGTTAATAGTACCCTTGAATATGATTATTGCACGGCACTCGTTAATAGTATCCTTGAATACCTTGCAGCAGCGTCATATCACTGATTATATAATATTTTTCGTCAGCACAACATATACCAGAGCCTGCCGCTCAGCCCAGCAAATCCAGCCAACATCCTGACTATGATGGTTTTGACTATGATGCTTTTTTGGACAATCTTATCATACAAGAAAGGAGATTTTGACAAGAAAGAGGAAATCCTGTGTGAACACAGGTGGCCACTAAGCCATGTTGCGCATGAGCCTCAGAATTACTGCCGCCATCCACCCAAGCCATCATTACTCTTTTTAAGGCTGCAGTCGGCAACCTTTTCAGTGCAAGGGCCAGAGAAAGCTTCTAGGAGTAGCTTGTGGGCCGGAGTGCCGAAGAGAACCCAAAAGTGACAGTGTACAAAAATTTTATAGCAAAACAGGCAAACCAGTGACTAGATTACAACAAATTTATTGAGAAACATGCAAGTCACTGACTGCAGAAAAACAGTTTGTGACAATATACAAAACAATATAGAAAACCAGGTAAACCAGTGATTAGATAACAAAGAATTTATTGAAATACATGCAAATCAGTGACTGCAGAAAACAGTTTGTGACAATATACAAATATTTTGTAGAAAAACAAACAGTGTAGGGTGAAAGGTTCACATTTCCAATAACAACGCTTTTCAAGACAAAGGGAATCTATCACAACCATGATGCACTCCTTGAATGGTTTCATCCGGCGAGCAAGAAGGCGAGAAACCTCATAGCTTGCACTCGTCCCTTTGTCAGCCTCAGTAGTCTGCTTAAGGCGGAGTTACACTAATCAACCGATGGGTTGGATTCCAAGCGAAGATGGGCTGCTATTGGCTCTGTTTTCTCCAAAAAGAAAATGGAGCCAATAGCAGCCTGTCTATGCTTGGAATCCAACCCATCGGTTGACTAGTGTAACTCCGCCTTTACGAAAGTATGAAGTGCTTTTCTGCAGGTTGCCTGAAAGTTTGACAATGGCATCATTCCTCTCTGCAGCAGACATCGATGCAAAGCTCAATATTTGGTGCTTTGTTTCCCAGTGGCGGCGCACATTATACTCTTTGAGGACAACCACAGTCTTCAAACAAATAAGGCACTGGGCCTGTCCAAAGCATTCAATGAAAAAGTAATTCTCCCACTCAGGGTTGAAGGCCGTACACTCAAGGTCCACTTTCCTCTTCTTAACAATTGTATTTATTTTCTCCCTGGCGATTTTCTGTGGTGCTTCTGTGGTAAAGATCTCAGTAATGCAAATTTGCCCCACACTACCCGCTGCGATCACATCGAGAGGGGCCGACTAACTCATTTATTTGGCTAGGCTGTTGCGGGTCGGATTGTTATATAGATATCAAGCATAATGACGGGCCATGAGTTTGGACTCTGCGGGCTGGATCTGGCCGGCAAGCTGGAGATTGCTGACCCATTTTAAGGGGAAGCAACACACAGAAAAATGAATTTTTCGACCAAGACATTGAAAATGAGTTAAGAACAATTTTGTTATCTTTGAAATGTTCTCCATTTTCTTTCTTGAAATTCCTTCTATATTAAAATTGGCATTGTTTACCTTCATTTAAAAGTCTATTTCAATGCCCTGCTGCATGGAATACCATGTGGCTTGTCATTTCTCATGATTCTGAAGCATTTTTAGCATTTTTTTCACCCTTTAAGAAGGCTTGTTAGTGTTCTAAGGGATGCATCATATGGTAACAAGAGTGTGGAGAGAGGCCCATCCGGCAGTCTGACTTCAGTGTCTGCTCAGACGTCCTGAGAGAAGGAGGGTAAGTACAGGCAAACTGCACGCCTCCCCCTCTGTTTATCTTGTTCCTGACAAGTTTCAATGTTATGGGTCGTCAGTCTGGGCTAAAAAAAGAAGCAGAAACAAAGGATGGCGATTATAAACAAGAGGAAAGTGTACAGAGAAGCCATTGACCCTGCACCTTCGCCAGGACTGAGTCAAGCCTAGTGTTAGGGAAACAGGTACAAGAGAAGGTGGAGGAGACAAGAAAGTTGACAGGTGGGCAGTTCAGGAAGTTTTCAGAATCAAGGATGGAAGCATGTCCTTGTCAAAGCCAGGAAAATTGACGGGATTCTTTTTTTGAGGTGCATTCCTCAATGCACCAGTTACCATATTTGACGGCATATTAGACGCATGGGCATATAAGACGCACCCCGAATTTAGCTTCGGATATTCAGGGAAAAATAAGTTTTTAGTGTTTTAGTATATTTCAGCATAGTTCTTTTATGACAAGCTATCATTACATTACAAAAACTTGCAATATAAGCCAAAGCACCTTATGTATAGCAGAAAATATTATCAAGCTGGTATGCACTCATAATACACAAACTGACAACTTAGCAGTTTCCCACAAGTGACAATAGATGGTACTCAGCCACCCAACTCTCCTAGGTGTTTGCTTTTTGAACAGCTGGTATACTGTAATTACTGTAATTCTTTATGACACTTCTTTTCAGTATGGATAGTAATAATGTAAGATAATAATTCACAATAATAATGTTTCAGTAAGTACTGGTAATATTGTTAATGGAGCCAGGTTACTGTAGGTAGAAATGATCATCTGGGGTAAAATTAGCCTCCTGTAATGAGCGGGGTGCACCTAGCGGGAGTCTATCTGCAAATCTGATCCTGGGATTTCCCGCTCTGTGATTGGTTGACGGATGGAAGCTCCGCCTACGCCCAATACTCTCCCCGGCCGCCTCATACTCACACCCGACCCATCCTTGCACACACCAAGTCATCATTATTTGTGGTTATGAGAAACATTCCAATATTACCTAGCTAACTTAACCTATCCAAGCCATACCTAACCTACCCTAAACTCGGCCCCTTAGTATCAAAGACAGGAATGGGAGAGGAGAGTATCCGGTCATTTCGCCCACACTATAAGGTAAATACATCTAGAACCCAGATAAAGAGAAGTAGGTTACCAGTGGATGTGACGACAACAATAGAACCAGCAAACAAACTATGCACCAGACAACAAAAGTTATATTCAACAAAGAGGAAAAGAAAAGATAGTGGTCCAACTTTGAGAAAACCTAATGCAAACATGAGGTGAGAGATAGGAGAAAGTATGGCAAACTTTGAGTCAGATATGAGAATCCTTGTGAAGTCAGAAGGGAGTATAGAGTATGAACATAATTACTAGAGTAATTCATATGACAGATGAGTATTGAGGTAGGCGGTGCTTCCTTCCATCAACCAATCACAGAGCGGGAAATCCCAGGATCAGATTTGCAGATAGACTCCCACTAGGCGCACCCTAGTGAGCGTTGGAGGCCTTGCCTTCACATATAAGACGCAGGGGTGATTTGGGGAGCATTTTTTAGGGAAAAAAGTGTGTCTTATATGCTGTCAAATACGGTAATCTTATATTTTCATGAACGATAATGGTGAGCCAATTGTAAGTAAGGAATGTAATTGGTCTGCTCCCCATAACCACAATGGAGAGTAACGGCAATGAAAAAGGGAGGGTATACTGTACCCGGTCTAACGTTCAACAGCGACCCCTGCATGGCTTGCGAGCCGAGCTCAGCCAATCACAACGCAGAATTTCTCTAGCCTTGTATTGATAGCCCCTATCCCCCTCGATGTGGCAGGACACCCACAGGCTGTTCATGATTGAACTCGTAGTTCACCTTTCATCCTTTCACCGCAGCTCTCACACTTTAGGGAGCGAAGGGAGTAGTGGGAGGCTTGGAAGAAAAACACATGTAAAAAAAATAAGGGAAATAAAGATAGAAAAAGAAAAAAACTTAAAGAAAATAGGTTGGACTAGAGACTGAAGTCAGATGCATCACAGCATTGATCCACAATCTCTGGTCCCGAACCCCCTCCACAACAGCAATGAACTTTGAAACGGGGTACTTAGAATGGACTGAAAGAAGAGGTGATAATGTCAAACAATGTACAACAACTGAAAGAAAAACAAGAATAAGATAAATATTAATATTGAGACAGGAGTACACAAGTGTAATTCAGACCTTGTATATTACAACTAGGTTAATACATCATTACTAAATAGTCCTTTGCATTTCAATACTACTGTTCAATCTACTTTTGGAGATTCACTAATTCATGTAACTTTATCTACTTACAGGGTGCATTTGAGCAATATGTTGCAGCATGCTATGTATGGTCCTTGAAGGAGTGTCACATTTGCGATAATCGCCCCAGAAGCCAGCCCGATTTTCTGGAGATTTTACTGAACCAGAGGAAGCACGACAGCACAGTGGCTCATTGCAGTCAGCATTGGAGCCTTCCTGGTATTCTGGATCGTAGTGTGTATCCGAGAGATGGAGCACTTTTAAGGTTGGCATTCCTGTCTATGGGCATGATAGAACAGACAATTAAGAATAACATAACCATCAATCAAGTTTATGAATATCAGGCAGTCAGAAAGGGTGATTTTTATTTAATTGTGTGGATTTCTGACAACCTCATCCCTTTCAAAAAGTTAAATAAAATAAAATAAGATAAATGGTTATATAACAAAAACACATAAAAATCAATTAACCCGCGCAGTGCCAGCGCCATATATATACGTCCAAGAGTGAACCCACGCGTACTGCCAGTGCCATATATATACGTCCAAGGGTGAACCCATGTGTACTGCCAGCGCCGTATATATACGTCCAAGAGTCAGACGGGAAGGGATGACGTCACGTCTTCAAGGTGGGTTTTAATGTCTTTAAAGTGCTCATACATAATTTTTATTATTTTAACCCCATGTTTTCAGATGGTTTGGGACTCTATAAATTGTTAAAAAAAAAAAAAATTTTAAATAGCTGGCACTGGGGGACAAGCTTACGTTGAGAATTGCTGGCAACGCGCGGGTTAAAAGAAATTAATGATGATTTCAGTCTGTATTCACTACAAAAATATAAATGTAGCTGAAGTAATAACCTATAATGTGACAGTTGAGTTCTTTTGGGAGATTGCAATTGATAAGAATGACTCAAATATTTAAATCTGATTATCTAACTCCATCTATGAGAATGTATCTCAAATATTTAAAACTGCTTAACTTAGTCCATCATTTATATTCTCTTCACTACTATTCCTCCACCAATAATGTACTGAGCTACGTACTACATGAAGATTAAGAAGTGATAATTTATAAAACTACTTACAATATTCAGGATGCTTATCTATATATAGTCTCTGACTTCTTGTTTCCTCTTGAAGTTCCATCAAAGGAGATGACTAAGGCAGAAGAGCCACCACCTTTCCCTATTCATATACTGCCTCCTTGCTAGTTAGATCCCTCCCCCTCTATCAGTATCTCTTTCATTCACATACTCCTTCACCCTATCCTTCCATCTTACAACTGGCCTTCCTCTCTTCTTAGGATCTTCAGCTTCACTCACATACACTTTCTTCACATACTCTTCTTTCTCTCTATAAGACCAAACCACTTCAAAGCATTTTTTTTCATCCATTCTACTACACCACATTTTACTCCATTTGTACAAGGTCCCATGATACACCTTCTATACACACTTTCATTGCTCTTACCCTCACATCTTTTCACATAGCATGCTCTTCTCAGATAACTCATTTCCACAGCACATACTCTTGACTGATATGTCCTATTCCATGTCCAAGTCTCTGATACATACGTCAATACTGGCAGGAGAAGACTGTTCCTTAAAAATCTCTTTACCTCCATGGAAACATTTCTTCATCTCATATCCCTTGCAAGTGATCATATGACACACCTGCCTTTCTCATATATATCTCTCATTTCTCCTTCCATCTCTACATATTTACATAGCACTGTTCCCAAATACTTCAACTCTTTCATTTCCTCCATTTTCTCTCCTAAAACTAACTCACACTTTCCCACTGCTGGCATACTCATCCTATAAGTTGTAATGAAATCAACCATCTCTACTTCCCTTCTCTCAAATTAGCTAGGATGTGATTAATAATATAAATGGTTGTGATTTACAATATGATAGTGGAATTGAAAATATGCAGCATTTTACTACATCATTAGAATGGTGCGACTTACAGAAGGAGGCTGTGGATGATGAACAGGAGGTTTTGGTACAGGAGGAAAAGCTACTCTCCATTTATGGTAAGGGTTATAAGGTGTTCCACAAATGTCTCCAATGACAAAGCCACAAATCTCATCAGGACTCATAATAAGATTTTCCACCACATATACAACTTCATCCTAAAGAAAATAGAAACAAATGTAATAAATAGATTAATAAATAAATAAATAAATAAATAAATAAATAAATGTATAAATACTAAACAAAATATAATAAATAAACAAAAATAAATAAAATGGAATTTAATCAATTATACAAGAACATTTTAGCATATTAGAAGATATGGTGCAGGCTTTCATCTTTAGCAATGGCAGGTAAATTAATGTAAAAAAAATGATTATTTCATAAGCAGAAAAGGTCAACACATTTAGAAGCAATTCTTGTCAATTGATTCAATTACTAACCGCCATAAGATTTATAATACCAAAGCAGACTCGTGGTGTCTCAATTTTGAAGGATGTGCAAAATCCAGATGCTGCCTTGATAATATCCTCTTTAGTCTTGCCATTCTGGACATAATGCTGCAGCAGACCCACACCTGTAGTACCACTTATTACATGTTAGAATAAGTAAAGCAGCAAAAAGTACAAAATGTTAAAATTTTTCTTGATAAAATGTGCCCATTATCAACACTCATTAAGATCCTAATTGATAACTATTGCTAGTTCATATATTAAATGCTACATGATGTTTACTACAACTAGTTAAGGTAAAATAATTTGAATAAATTTTATCCTACTATGTATGGCTGAAACTGAGAAGAAGAGATTTTACATGTAATGGAGATGAAGTGTCTGAGGAGTATGTGTGGAATAAGGCATATGAACCAAGTGAGAAATGAGGAAGTGCAAAGAAGAACTGAACAGTATGAAAGAGTTGGCTGGTCAAGCACAGCAGCGCGTTGAGGTTGTTTGGATACATGGAGAGAATTGAGGAGGACTGGTTGATGAAGAAAATAGTAGGATCTGATGTAAGAGGTGTGAAGTTGAAAGGAAGACTACAAATGAAATGGATGGAATATGTGAAAAAGAATGCTGAATGAACAAGAAATATCTGTGGAGCAAGGAAGTATAATTGTGTGTGATAGAAGTTAATGGAGAGCAGTAGTGAATGTATGAGTAATGACGTGGCTTTGACAATCATTGGAGGAGGTTTCTGTGCAACTGATGTGACCCTAAGATCATATCAGGTATGGGGGGGGGAAAATGTGCCAGGCAACAAAGGCCATATGGCACTATTGGGGTAGTAGGGTTAGGTAGTAGGGATGGGTAGTAGGGCTAGGTGGGAGGTAGGATCGGGTAGGGGTTAGATTAGATGTAGGACGTTAGCGGTACGAAGGATACAAGGGCAGGGAGGGAAAAGGAAGGGGACTCAGCGAGGATGTCAGCAAGACGGGGGGCACGGGGCAGGGAGAAAAGGTGGGGGAAGGTTGCAAGATGAGGAGCTGCGAAGGCGGGACATGAAAAGAGGAGATGAGGAAGAGAGGAAAGGACGCCACAAGATAGGCAGACGGGGGGAGGGAAACGGGACATCAGGTAAGAATGGGTGAATCTGGTGTGGCCAATTCGTAAGCGGGCCAGGGCAGTCTCCCAGCGTCTAGTAGGATGAGATGGGTAAGACCAAGGGGAAACAGAGGGCTTGACAGCGTGAAAGTTTATTAGAAGTAAGGGTGAACCAGAAAGATTGCCAGCGGGTATAAAGGAAAGTCCGAAAAACTGGGAAATAATCAGAAACAGGAAGGGAAGAAGTGCAAAAGGTAGGAAGAGTGAGGGCATCATGTGCCAAAGAATCAACAGCATCATTACCAGGGATTCCAACATGACTGGGTACCCAGCAAAAACGAACTGTTTTGTGACGGACAGAAAGGCGGAATAACCAGTCCTGGATGTCGCAGATAAGAGGGTGTGAAGAGGAAAAGGAAGATAAAAGGGAGAGGGACGACCGAGAGTCGGTAAAAATAGTATAAGAAGCGGTGAGGCGGAAGATGCAGCGGAGGGCAAAAAGAATCGCAAACAGCTCAGTAGCAAGAACGCTAGCCTCGAGAGGGAGGCGGTATTGGAAATAAGTGTCAGGAAACAGGACAGCACAGCCTGAGCCAGTAGAAGACTTGGAGCCATCAGTATAAACGTGTACGCTACCAGAATGAGTAGGAAGATGAGCCGAGAAATGGGAGCGTAAGACACAGGAAGGGGTATTAGATTTCGGGGAAGTAGGGAAAACAGAGGAGCAAAAGGAGAGGTGAGGGGAGAGCCAGGGAGGAGTAGAGGAAACAGAGAATGGGAGCGAATTAAGGGAGGGGGAAGAAGGATGGGACAGAAGGGCACGCATACGGAGGGGGAAGGGAACAGGTAAGCGAGGCCGGGTGGCAAAGGTTGCAGTCAGAGAAGGAGGGATACGCAAAGCGGAGGAGGAAAATTGAAGGGAACGGGCATAACAGCGGAGGGAAAGGAGGGCCCAGTGACGGGGAAGAGAAGGGAGGCTGGCTTCAGTGTATAAGCTCTCCACAGGGGAAGATCAGAAAGCACCAAGAGCAAGGCAAAGACCAAGGTGATGAACAGGGTCAAGGAGGCTGAGGACGGAGGGGGAGGCGGAAGAATAAACATGGCAGCCATAATCAAGGACAGAAAGGACCAGTACAGTATGCAGCAAAAGCAGAGTCTTGCAGTCAGCACCCCAAGACACATGGGAGAGGGTTTGTAGAAGACGGAAGCGGCGAAGGGCGGTATCCTTGAGAGAGAGGACATGCTGGCGCCAAGTGAGGTGAGAGTCGAAGATAAGACCAAGAAACTTGCCCGATGTGCGATACTCAAAAGGGGTACCATAAAGAAGAAGGGGAGGAGGACAAGCAGTACGGGACCGAGAAAAGTAAATAGAGAAAGACTTTGTAGGGGAGAAGCGAAAGCCATGGTCGGTGGCCCAAGAGGAGGTGGCAGTAACAGCAGATTGAAGAAGGCGATGGAGAAGGGAGGAGGAGCTGCTCGAGGCATAAATGGCGAAATCGTCTACATAAAGAGAGGACCTGACACCAGGCGGGAGGGTAGAAACGATGCCGTCAATGGCCAGGAGGAAGAGGGTAGTACTCAGGACCGAGCCCTGGGGCACACCCTCGTACTGACAGAAGGAGGGGGAGCAAGAAGTAACCCTAACGCGGAAGGAACGGTTCCGTAGGAAGTTATGGAGAAAACCCCCATGTTGCCAGAGACACCGACACAGGAAAGCTGGTGAAAGATGTGATGGCGCCAAGTAGTGTCGTAAGCTTTCTCAAGATCAAAGAAAACAGCTAGGACAGATTCTCGTCGGGCAAAAGCAGAAGTAATATATGTTTGTAAGCGGGCGAGAGGCTCCGCTGTACCGCGGGCACGTCGAAAGCCAAACTGAGTGGGGGAGAGAAGGCTCTTTGTTTCGAGGTACCACATCAATCGGAGATTGATCATGCGCTCAAGGAGCTTGCAGACACAACTAGTCAGAGCAATGGGTCTATAATCCTGGGGAAGAGCACCAGATTTGTTAGACTTAAGAAAAGGGAGTATAAGTGAATCGCGCCATTGGGTTGGGAAGTCCCCAGTTAGCCAAACGCAGTTATAAAGGGTAAGTAAGAAGGTCAGGGAGACGGTAGGAATGTGGCGGAGCATCTGATAGTGAACACCATCAGGGCCCGCAGAGGTGTTACGACAACACTTCAAGGTAGAGGTAAGTTCAGAGGGGGAGAAGGGGGTGTTGTATGAAGCATTAGAAGAAAGTGTGAAAGTAACAGGGGTGTGCTCACGTGCCGCCTTAAGGGCAGCAAACTCAGGAGGAAGATGGGAGCCACTGCTGACGCTGCTGAAAAACGAGCCCAGTTCAGTAGCAACCTGGAGGGGCTCAGCAATATCACCCTGGGGGAGACGAAATACTGGAGCAAAGGAGGGTGGGTGTTTACCTGACAATTTATGAATACGGCGCCAGACTGAAACAATGGGGGTAGAGGAAGTCAAGGTAGACACATAAGCACGCCAGCTGTTGGACTGGGCCAAGCTAGCGGACCAGCTGAACCTAGCCGGGGCACGTTTGAAGTTGACAAAGGCCGGGAGCTGGCCGGAAGTGTCCCGTTTACATCGGTAACTACTCCAGGCCGCCCGTTTCAAGCGAAAGGCAGTAGTGCAGGCAAGGTTCCACCAGGGAACACATTTGGAGGTAAAGGGGCGGGAAGTCCGAGGGATGGAGACAAAAGCAGCAGCGAGGACGGACGTGGTAAAGTAGATCAACATATCAGAAGAGGAGGTAAAATCAGGAAAGGAGAGACGGAGGGTAGACAGTGAGGCAAAAGCACGCCAGTCTGCCCTACCAAAGCACCAGCGAGGGGGACTGGGGAGAGGGATATAGAAAGTAGGAGAAAGAAGAACCAGGAAATGATCACTACAGGGATTGTGGTCAAGAACCGACCAGTGGAGATCTAGCAGTAGGTCAGGGGAACAGAGGGCGAGGTCGAGACAGGAGAAAATCTGGGTGCGGGGATCAAAGTGTGTGGGGGCGGCAGTATTAAGAATAGCAAGGTCGAAGTCTTTAAGGAAAAGGTCGAGGGAGCGGTCACGAGAGGTGACCACAGAATCCCTCCAAAGGGTGTGGCGACAATTGAAGTCGCCAACCACAAGGAGTGGGGAAGGGAGGTTAGAGAAAAGGGAGCGGAGGGCATCGAGATCGAGAGGCTGGGAAGGAGAAAGGTAAAGGGAAACGAGACACCCAACGACGGAGGTAGATACGAAGGACCATACAGGGAAGTGTAGTAGGGATAGGAAGAGGGATAGAAGCAACAGACTGGTGAAGAAGGATAGCAGAAGAAGAGATAGAGTGTGGAGAGGAAAAAAAGCGGTACTGAGGAATAGGGGTGGGCGGGCTAGTAAGGAAGGTTTCCTGAAGGCAGAGGACCATGGGGGCATAAGAGGAAATGAGTTGGTGAAGGTCCTGTTGATGGGCACGAAAACCACGAATATTCCACTGAAGAACAGACATGATCAGTAGGGAATAAGACTCGGAATGGGGGAAGGTGAGGGAGGAGCATTCGCAGGAGGTAAAGGACCGGGGTCCATATCCATAAAAAGCGATGGAGAAGGAAGGGGGTCAGGAGTGGATGAGGTAGGGGGAGAGGGAGAAGGTTGAGAGAGGAGATCGGTACGGGAGTAGCCAGGTGGTAGGGGAAGAGAGAGGAGAGATCGGGTAGAAGAACATGCGGGGTAGGACGAGGAGGGGAGGGGAGAGTAAAGCGGGGAAGGGGGAGAGGACAGAGCGCCAGGGGCAGAGGGGGGCTGGAGGAGGGGTCGGGAAGGGGAGACAGCAGAGAAAGAAGGTGGAGGAGGGGTAGGAGGGAGGTGCTTGGGAGGTGGGTGAACAGAAGCCACGACCTGGATAGGAGGGGCCGGGGGAGAAGATAAGGAGGTAGGGGGAGAGGACATGGGAGCCGTGTTCTTTATGAACGCGGCGATGGCATCGAGGGTATCACCCTCGGAAGGAGCGGGTGAGGAAGGTGCAGGGCGAGTCCTTTTAGAGAGGTGGAGAGGGGGCGGAGATCAAGGTGGGAGCAGAAGAGGTGGTTGGTGGGGGAGAGGAGACCAAAGCCTGAGAGTGGTGTCGCTTGGTAGAGTGGGAGCGCTAGGGGCGTGGAGTACAGGTGGTGGTGGAGGTAGAGGTATCAGGGTCGAGGACAGCGAAAGAATTAGAGCAGGAGATGGAGGATGGGGGTTGGGAGGGAGAGAAGGAAGAGGAAGGAGGTAGAGGAGAGGGATGGATGGAAGGAGGGGTAGGGGAGGGAGGCCGAGGAACGGGGGGGGGAAGAAGAGGACGTGGTTGGAGGGTGAGGAGCAGAGGCGGAGGCAGCAACATGGCGAGAAGGGGTGAAGCCTAGGCGATGGGCTTTCTGACGGGCCTCACGTAATGTGAGACCATCACGGAAGCGAATACCAGCGACTTCAGCCTCAAACTTGTAAGTTGGGCAGCCGCGGTAGAGAGCATTATGGGGCCCACTACAATTGCAGCAGCGCCGAGTAGTGGTATGGCATTGATCGCGGGTGTGGGTAAAGCCACACAAAGGGCAGCGGAGAGCGGAGCGGCAGTGTTTTTCGGGGTGTCCAAAGCGCCAACAGTTTCGGCACTGGCGAGGTGGAGGAACATAAGGCTGGATGGGGAGCATGACGCCCCTAACGTAGACATGGGTAGGGAGTTCGTGGCGCTTGAAGGAGATCTGTGCAACATTGGTGGGGTTTTTCTTGTGACCTCGGGGGGACAAGGTGTAGCAGCAAACGTTGACAGCGTCATACTCGCTGAGTAGGTCGAGCAGGTCAGTGTAACAGTCTGACCAGACCTTGTCATCAATAGGGCAGTCTTGTGGGGAGATGGAAACAGTGCCAGTGCATGTGTTGAGATGGTCGTCAGGGATCGCATAGAAGGGGGTACCGGATAGGGCCAACAAGTTGTCCATGGCCTGAGACTGAGCCTCAGTCTCCACACATACCAGGCGTGAACGGTCAGGTCGGGTCTGGAAGTGGACCTTGCCCACTTGTTCCTGTAAGCAGCGTTGAAAGAGAAGGGTATTCTTAGCGTAGGGAGCGGAGGGGGGAATAGTAAAAAAGCGATCCCAGCAGGCAGGGGCAAAGAAGAGGTCATGGGCAGAGGGGTGAGACGTGCCACGAGAGGAGCCTGTCCGGGGCTGTGCCGTAGTCTTCCTAGAGGAAGAGGGGACATAAGGAGCTAAGGTAGTAATGGAGGAAGATGTAGATGTGACGGGGAGGGAGACTGGAGGGGTGGTAGGAGTGGAAGAGAGAGTCGGGACAGCGGTAGACACAGGGGAAGGAAGAGAGGTAGTAGAAGGGGCGCTGGAAATAGGGACGGTAGAAGGAGGATCAGGGGGCAGGTGAGATGAGGAGCAATGAGGACCGAACCCTGGGGGAGGCGGGGTGGTGGTAGCAGGAGAGAGAGAAGATGTGGGAGGTGGGGCATAGGATGGAGAAGCTGTGGAGGGGGCAGGGGTACAAGGGAGAGCAGGGGGAGTAGAGGGTGGTTTAGTAGTAGGGGTCTGAGGAATGGGCAGAGAAGTCGAGACCAGGTCCATTGGGCAGGCAGAGGTGTCAGAGGGGGGGCGACCAGCAGCAGAGGCCTCGAGAGACTGGTCGGATACCACTCGAGGGAGGAATAGTGAATTTTGTTTATCCATATACTGATATGAATTAATAAGAATGGCATCGGGCGTCACAGGTAAACCGCCTACTGGATCGGCAAAAGGGGCCGAGCGCTGCCACCGGGGACAGGGTACCTCATCCCCCACAGGACTACCCGGTTTAAAAGGCAGCCCTTGTGGCACCGAAAGTTTGCCCCGCAGCGGCAAGCAAAGACCCCGGCCTCGATGCCTACCAGCCCAGGCACCCTCCAGCCAACACAGGACGGCCCACAACGGACGATCCCCCTGGCAGGTGGCACCGGTGACCCACACCAGCCTACGTTCGGGATCATCTTGCCGGTCCTGACGGACACACAAGCCCCCCCCACCACGTCAAGATAGATCCCATGGGGGGGATGGGGACGGAGAGCGCATCACTTAAATATGATGTGGCAGGGGTAAACCTTGGGACCCTGTTGTGGATATGACTCAAACCCTCGTCCCCATCCGTATGACTGACCTAATGTGCTGTGTTTGGGCCGAGTGTACTTTTCTCCTTTGGGGGCCGAAGGGTTAAGTTAGAGGAGTATATATATATATATATATATATATATATATATATATATATATATATATATATATACATATATATATATATATATATATATATATATATATATATATATATATATATATATATATATATTATATATACATACAGTAAACCCTCTATATATCGGATATGTATAAGTCGGGTATCGAATATATCGGACTATACAGCCACCGAATTATTTTTATCTAAATCAGACAGCGGCGATATAAGCGGCGAGCATCTGGTATAGTTTCCCGCCAAATCAGCCACCCATGCTGATGCACGTTGCTCCTTGGTCAGTTTTAGTGATGGGAATTCCGGCTCTTTTAAGGGAGCCGATTCTTTCATTTTCATTCACTCAATAGAGCCGGCTCTTTCAGCTTTTAAATACACACACACACACAATTCCCGTCACTATACGCGAGGTTCCAGAAGTTATATTTGATGACAGAGCATATAAGTAACATATATAAATACAGGTAAGTTTAAAAATAGAATAATTATCAATTAGGTTTGGATGCTAAAAAAGTGTTTTAGTGATTTTGCGTGTGTAGCAGGATACATCGGATATATTGACAAGGGATTCCCCCCAATTGATCCAATATATAGAGGGTTTACTGTATATATATATATGTATATATATATATATATATATATATATATATATATATATATATATATATATATATATATATATATATATATGTTTGTATGGTGTGTGAATGCATATCTTGTCTTGGCTACTCCCCTTTAGGAGGATTCACCTCAAAGGAGATAGCTGGCTTTTTTTTATTTGAGTTAAACCAAAAAATGTGTATTTCAAACTCCAATAAAACGAGGTTACTGTAATGAGCTTATCACAATTAATTCAGTAGAGGCATTTTCGTAAAATAGCTTACACGATATTCATTAAATTTGACAAATGCTACATATTTGACAAAACCTATTACAAGTTTATGAATATCAGTAATAAGAAAATGAGTACTGTGCTGCTGATGAGCCAAGTAGCTTCCCACGTAATTTCCTAGTTTTATGTAGTTGGCATACTTATTACATTTAAACATTCATTTGTTAAAGAAGCTATAATAAATATAATCATTACTGCACTAATCTACAACGTGGTAACCATCCAATTAAGAATATAATGAGCTTATCAATTAATTTCAGAAGCATATTCATAAAACCACTTACACAATATACATTAAAATTTTACTAATGCTACATATTTGATAAAACTATTACAAGTTCATAAATATCAATAATAAGATAATGAGTATTGTGCTGCTAATGAACCAAGTAGCTGCCCCCATCATTATATGCTGCATAAGAAGTGTTTGACCAACATCAAAACGGTCTCCTACAATATTTTAGCCCCGAGATGGGAAAATATTCATGAATAGTATCTTCATCTTGGTATCAAGAGTTAGAAATGGGATAGTTGAGCCTATGGTGGTAAAATTTGTGTTGAACAAATGGTTATAAAGTAGTTAGTTAATGGTGGTAATTACCTCATAAATTTCCTGGGTCAGCATTATAAGTATACTCCTATAATGGATGTATTTTTAGCCCAACCACAATAAAGCAAATTGATGCTCCCATTCTAACATTGTATTTAACCTTGGGTTATATGATAAATTCCTTGGTGTTTTACCTGGGCTACAATATACAGTATTTCTCCGAAATAAGACACACTTAAAAAAAAAGTTTTAATAAAATCCCGCCAAAATTACCCAGCATCTTATACCCTGATGCTTAGGTTTTTGTGATTTTTGTAGGTCCTAGGGTAGAGGTTACTGGTACTAGGCTAGGCACCTAAGCACCCATGTTTGAAACACTAGTTTCTTTATGATCCCAGAATGAAATATACATGATTACAAAGCAAAATAACAGTAATGTTGAGATATAATCAGATATTTTTTCTATTTGATCTTGATACTTTGATGTAGATTACATGTCGGCCATTGTTGTTTTGATCTATGGTTTGGGGGCTTACCCTTTGTAATAGTCCCTCTAAAACACAGGCAAATATAGCATATCAATCTACTCAGCCCCTTCCTCTTCTAAAACCACTCTGCTCATCACAAATCACTCCCTCAGTACCCTATCTAATCCTCTTCGTAAAACCCTACCACATATTCTTAAAACTAGTACAATTATAATTATCACCCTTATCATTATACAAAGGAAACACACATGCACTTGCCCAATCAACTGGCACCATATTAGTACTCATGAAGTATACATTTAGCAATCTTATTATTAACCATTCAAGTTGCTCTGCCATTTTTCAAGCACTTAACTGCATTGCATACCCATCCAAACCTGCAGCTTCCCCTGCTTACATTTCCCTTACTTCCTCCTATCCAAACACATGTAGTCCTTATTCCCTTCCAATTGCAACAATTTCAGCCTTTCTATCTTCATATACATTCAGTAATCTCTCAAAATATTTTGCTTATATCTTCCATACACTATCCTCCTCACTCAACATCCTATCATCTTCTGCTTTCACTATCTCTTCTTTACTAGATGCTTCTTTCAATATCCTCTTTACGTTCTTCCAAAACATTATTTTATTATCTTGAATATTTTCTATCAACCTCTTACTCCAATTGCTTTATCTTCTCTTTAGATCTCTCATACAATACCACATCCTTCCTCTGCATTCCCACTTCATATGAATGCCTCTTTTCAGCTGCGGTAATGATTACTTCTTCACATCACCATTTACTTCCATTTCTCATTCAACCCCCTATTCGTCTGACAACACACCTTTCCTGCAGACATCACAGCACTCTTGAAAAAGGTGCCATTCTTCCTCCTCCACATTACCAATTTCTTCCTTTCACTGAATCTAATTTATTTTAATATTTTTCTGATACGCGATCACTTTCTCTGTCTTGGCCAACTAACTCACTTTCAAAATTTCCTTATCATACCCATCTCTTGCGGTTACCCATCACATACCAACTCTCAACTTTTCCTCCAACAGGTAGTACTTACAGCTACATATATATTTTCTGCCAAACTCTACAAACCAAACGTTTCCCTCTCCTCTTTATCCCTTTCACTACCAAGTATCATTAAAACTCATGATCTTTAGATAATAACCAATTAACAGTAACATAATATCTATGAACATATAATTTGGATTTTTATCATCTGTCTAAATTGAAGTAATACTGGACCAGGCCAGATTCAGTATTCTAAGAAGAACTGTTACTGAATTCGAAACGGGTTTGAATTTACAATTTTCAGTACTGGAGTCAGGTACTAATTTGATTTCTTTTAACTGTTTCTCATGATGTATTACTTGTTATTTTCTTCATGTAACAAACATATGGACAGGGATAGGGAAAACTATACCAATAATTATGCAAAATCTGACGAGGACATGGGCTCAATTTGTTGTTACACGTAAGATTTTGATATATACTCATAAAATACTAAACACTTTCACAAATTGATAATAACAGATTAATTTGGTTTCATTCAAGACCATCCAATTTGTCATAGTCTAGTTTGGTCGATGCTCATACCAGTTCCTAGAAACTGCCTCAAGGGAATGGCCATAGTAGAAGAGTCTCCATTTACACCTCATCTTTTCACTCACACCCTTAATTCTTTCTCTTCACTTACTCTCACTTTAAACAGGGAATCATCCTCTTATTTTCCCAACATCTATTCTACTTTTTTCTCAACTTCTCACACTTACCCATTCTCTTGCAGTGCCCAAATTACCTTATGGTGCTGTATTTCACCTTCTCCATCATTCCATAACTCCTTCTCTTTTTCTCTCTCTCCATTACCAAACATAACAAATCTAAATACACTTTCATTACTTTTACGTTCATTCTGCTCATATCACTGGCACCTCTATAGCAACTTATCTCTAATGTTTGAATCCAAGGACTAACTTGCATGTGTTACAGTTCGGACTATTATGCTGTCCCGAGATGTTATTTCTCAATTTTATGCTGTCATTTCTCTCATCATATGCACTCATGATCTTATCAAATTTCCTTCCTTGCAGAGATCTCTCTTTTTTGTTTCTCCAATTATACTTGGACAGGTCATATATTGTGGTAAAAGACAGTTATGCAAGAGATTGTTAACCTTAATCATGTTTTGTTAAAGTTTGCACAGTAAAATTATTCTAAGATTTCCTGTGAACATAAATACCTGTTCTCATTAATGTTATCATAAATGTTCTTCCGCACTGTTACTTGCAAATGTAATAAAACTACAAAAGGTCCGAGAAAGGAACTTTGACAAAAATATTACACCTAGTTGCGCAACTTAGTGAGCTATATTAGATGATCAAAGCTGATCCATGGAGCCTACCATTTTTTTCATATAAAATTATAATGATAATGACAGTGACAATGACCACTTACCAGCCTTACAAGCATTGCATGAGACACTTGACATGATGGAAGTTTCAATTTCATTCACGACTTGTTCAATATCAAGGAGCTTCCCTAGATCTGTGATAAATCTGGGTATGCGTGTTCCCCCAAAAAGGCGAGCCTGTCGTTTCTTCATAATATCCAACCCTTTGTCCAACTCCAGACGTATTGCTGTATAGTTAAGCCTAGAGAGATCAAACCTTTCCACCCTTTCCTTTTCCTCTTGTGTTGTAGGAGTTGGGTGGTCAGGTAAGATGTCATTCTCATGATTATTCCAGTATTCGCCTGCTAATGGGCCACCTGTGGCAAATGCATTAGGATAAATTACTAAACATGGCATGGTGTAAAGATCATTTTGGATAATGTCAAATGTATATATGATCATAATTTTTTATCTAAAGCAAAGAGAATTAACTGGAATTCCAGGCATTCACACACAATAAATTACCACTCACCTAGATGAAGGGGAAAAAGCAACCATAACAAGAACACCAGAAGATTCAAGTCAGGAGAGCTACACCTGGCCATGGCAACACGTTGTAGACCCATGTCCTGCTACCTCCACCTGTTTTAAGTATGTATTGCAACAGTTTTCAAAATTAAAAATTTCACAGGCATCTTATCATTCAACATCATCAGCCTCTCTGATTCCAATGCAAGACAAGGGCCTCTCTCAGCCTTCTCCCCTCATCTCTATTTGCTGTCTGCCAAAACTTCTTATGTAATCTCTCTATTTAGTTCTCTATTTGACCTGCCTTCTTTTACCATTCCTAGGTTGCCGTTTTGTTACTTTATTCATTGATCTATCACCTTTTTGGTGCATTATGTGTCCTGCCATGTCCAATTTTACCTTTAACCCTCAGAATCTAGGGGCTGTTCCGAAATATAATTTGCCAGACATAAGGGGTTGTATAGTGCTGTTACAGTAAAAGGCAGATGGTATAGCGGAGATGATGATAAAGCAAACTATGGGGAGGGAAAGAGTAGTAGAATGGGTCAGTGAGTTAACACGTTCATTAACAGTAATACCAGCATGGTTCGGAACCCAACAAAAACAGACAGACTTTTTACAGATATAGAGGCTAAATAGCCACGCTTGGATTTTATGAATTAAAGGGTAATAGTTTAGAGGGAGCATATGAGGGAGAGAGAATTTTGAAAATCTGTGAAAGTTACAAAGGATAAAGATGAGTAGGAAAGAAGCTTTCTCAACTCAAAGAGAATAGTGTCTAGCTCAATCGTAAGGAAACTGGACATACTTGGTAATTGAAACTGGAAAAATTGGGATTGGAACAGAATGACAAAATCAGAGCCATATTGGGATTTAGAGCCACCAGCATAAACATAAGTGCAATTAGTATGAGTAGCAAAGTGTTCACAAGATTAAGTTGGTGTGTTAGATTGGGAAGATCACATTAGAAAAAGTAGTAAAGCAAATTGAGGGGAAAGATATAAGCCATGGTGAAAAAGATATCTCTGTGTAAATCTACAAGAAATTATGTTCAACATGATGAAGTCATCAAGGATTCACACAGTAACTGGGATATACAATATCAGTGTCTGTAAAAGTAAGTTACTTCGAAGTTTTGGTAAGGTATCTTTACTATGCTGCTATACATCAATGTTGAACAGTGTTGAACAGGTACATTATATATAAGCCAAATATTTCAAATGAAGAAACATTACCTGTGAGAGTTCATAAAAGTATGCAGAACTAGAAATAATTACAAAGTTGGCAGTTCACCCTTAACAAAATATTTAAAATATTATGTTTGTAAATTATTGAAATGTTCTTATCAAAAGGTACTGAAAAAAAAAATTGGTACACTAACCTCTCAGGAGCGAGGGAAAAATCTCTCCCTGAGGAGACTGTTCCTGCCCCAAGCATGGAGCAGTAACTCTAAGGAGGTTTGACTTCGCTTGCTACTACAGCCGGTGCTGGAAAGAAATTTATAAATATATATATACATATGTATATATAACGAAAACTTCAAACTACCCAAAGGGGAATGGCGAGAAAAATGTTTGATATAACATGGAAAAGCCCATCATTAATTGGGAAACAGATGAAACTTGAAGACAAGACAACCACATTTAAAAAAAGAGAATGGACATGGGCAGAACACATGTAACAAACAGTTAGTAGATGGACTGTTATAGTAACAGAATGACAACTCAAGGATGATAAAAAAAAAAAAAGGCAAGGCAGACTGAGAGCTAGAAGGAGAGATAAGATAGGAAGTTTTGCTGGAGTAACATGGAGCAGACAGGCATCTGAAAGAGATCAGTGGAGAAGGTTGGGGCAGACCTCTGTGGACTAATTTGGATTCGCTGGATCAAAATAATAACAATGAGAGGCCAGTCACTGCCCAACCGTCACACTAGTCACTTCTCCGAGGAAGTGTCAAGTTAAAACTTTCATTTCCTGATGCATTTAGGATGACAGCGGCATCCCTAATTATTACCAACCTGCTTATTGTACAGTAAAAAAAAATTTATATAACTAAATGTGTTATTGAAAACACCATTTGATTCTTGAAAGTAGATTCAAGTCCGATGAACCTCGAGGTTAACCATGACAATGTTACACCTATTATTTCTTTACAAATACTGCTCCACATCTTTATTATAAATATACTATACATAGTGTACTCAACATATCTGCGAAGATTTCTGGCGGTGCTCATCATTATTTACCTCGCAAAACTTCTTTGAAATTATGATAGGTTATGTTAGGTTGGTTAGGTTATGTCAAGTTATGGTTATGTTAAAGTTGTTAGGTTACGGTTATGTTATGGTTAGGTTAAGTTAGGTTCGATTATATAAGATTTTTACATTTTATCACCCGGAAGTTAGGGTTCGCAAATTAGAGTATTTTGGGGGGTTTGGGTATTGAAATGTAAAAATCTTATGTAACCGAACCTAACTGAACCGCACCAAACCTAACTTAACATAACCATAACATAACCGCAAACTAACCTAACAACCTTAACCTAACTTAACCAACATAACATAACTTCAAAGACGTTTTGCGAGATAAATAATGGTGAGCATCCCCTGAAACCTTCACAGATGTGTTGAGTACACTATGTATAGTAAGTAAGACTTCATATATATATATATATATATATATATATATATATATATATATATATATATATATATATATATATATATATATATATATAATAAGAGATGGAGCAGTAGTTGTAAAGAAATACCCCTTATTTTTATATATGTCTAATCTGTAGCGCCGATAGGCTTTCCCTGGTTAGGTTAGATTTGGGTAAAACTTCACTTTTACACCCAGACAAAAAACCTTACATTCCCACATGTCCTCATGTTTGTTGGGAGAAGATAGGGAATGGGGATATCTTATTAACTATTTATTTGGGACGGTAATGAGTGTCAGAATCATTTGTGTATATCAATGTAAAACTCCCGAGTAGAGCTTCCCATTAACCAAAATAAACTTTGGGGATATCTTATTTAACTATTCATATGCTACGGTTATACATATTTTTGTAGCTACACTAACATTTATGCAGAATTTTTGTACCATTTAATCTCTTTCACGTAGAAGTGAGTTGTTTTCTTGGGAGTATATATCAAAATTCAAAGAAAATAAATAATCCGGTTAGAGGCTGCTGTTATATCTCCTTTATTTCTGGTATTCATCACCATTATTATACAATTTTAACCCTACAGTAGTATTTCTGAAACGTTTCTCTACCACTTAATATATTTCTCGTATATATACTTTTTTTAGTGGAGGTATATATTAATAATAGATTCCGAGAAGAGGCTGCTGTTATATATCTCCTTTGTTTTTGGCATTCATCACCACTATTATACAATTATGTGCCTATAGTAACATTTCTACATTTCTCTACCGCTTACTATCTTCCTCGCATATATACATTGATTTATTGGAGGTATATATCAATATTAACTTCTGAGAAGCTGGCTCAGACTAGTGCAAAAAACCCGCGAACGAGTGTCGTCTGCTATAACCCACCTCCCTTATCAGCAGTATTTGCGTGAATCCGTTTATGATCACTGAATCTGGGCGGGGCTTGGACGCTCTGGGCGGGGCTTAACCGCGAAATCGTGTTCTATTTACCATCTTAACCCGTGATCTGTAACAGATTCCTGAATACGTCGAATCTGATTTGGGAGATGGGTTATAGCAGACGACACTCGTTCGCGGGTTTTTTGCACCAGCCTGAGCCAGCCTCTTCTCAGAAGTTAATATTGATATATACCTCCAATAAAACAGTGTATATATACGAGGAAGATAGTAAGCGGTAGAGAAATGTTGTAGAAATGTTACTGTAGGCACAAAATTGTATAATAGTGGTGATAAATATAAAAAAAACAAAGGAGATATATAACAGCAGCCTCTTCTCGGAATCTATTATTAATATATACCTCCAATAAAAACAGAGTATATATACGAGAAAGATATTAAGTGGTAGAAAAATGTTTCAGAAATACTACTGTAGGCTTAAAATTGTGATGAATACCAGAAACAAAGGAGATATAACAGCAGCCTCTAACCGGATTATTTATTTTCTTTGAATTTTGATATATACTCCCAAGAAAACAATTTACTTGTAGGTGAAAGAGATTAAATGGTACAAGTATTCTGCATAAATGTTAGTGTAGGTACAAAAATATGTATAACCGTAGCATATGAATAGTTAAATAAGATATCCCCAAAGTTTATTTTGGTTAAGAGGAAGCTCTACTCTACATTGATATACACAAATTATTCTGACACTCATTACCGTCCCAAATAAATAATTAATAAGATATCCCCATTCCCCATCTCCCAATAAACATGAGGACATGTAAGGTTTTTTGGCTGGATGTAAAAGTTAAGTTTTACCCAAATCTAACCTAACCAGGGAAAGCCAATCGGCACTACAGATTAGACATATATAAAAATAAGGGGTATTTCTTTACAACTACTGCTCCACCTCTTTATTATATATATGAAGTCTTACATACTATACATAGTGTATTCAAGATATCTGTGAAGGTTTTAGGGGGTATTCACCATTATTTACCTCGTAAAACGTCTTTGAAGTTATGTTATGTTGGTTAAGTTAGGTTAAGTTATGGTTAGGTTAGTTTGCGGTTATGTTATGGTTATGTTACGTTAGGTTTGGTGCGGTTCGGTTACATAAGATTTTTACATTTTAATACCCAAACCCCCAAAAAAACTATTTTGTGAACCCTAACTTCCGGGTGATAAAATGTAAAAATCTTATATAATCGAACCTAACTGAACCTAATCATAACATAACCGTAACCTAACAACTTTAACATAAACATTACTTAATATAACCTAACATAATCTATCATAATTTCAAAGAAGTTTTGCGAGGTAAATAATGGTGAGCACCGCCAGAAACCTTCACAGATATGTTAATTACACTATGTATAGTATATTTATAATAAAGAGGTGGAGCAGTATTTGTAAAGAAATAATAGGTGTAACATTGTCAAGGTTAACCTTGAGGTTCATCAGACTTGAATCTACTTTTCAAGAATCTAATGGTGTTTTCAATAACACATTTAGTTATATAAAGATTTTTTATTGTAAAATAACATGGTTGGTGATAATTAGGGATGCCGCTGTCACCCTAAATGCATCAGGAAATGAAAGTTGTAACTCTCAACACTTCATCGGACTTTTATTCAGACCTCGGACCTCGGATTTTTACATTTTATCACCCGGAAGTTAGGGTTCGTAAATTAGAGTATTTTTTAGGGTTTGGGTATTGAAATGTAAAAATCTTATGTAATCGAACCTAACTGAACCGCACCAAACCTAACTTAACATAACCATAACATAACCGCAAACTAACCTAACAACCTTAACCTAACTTAACCAACATAACATAACTTCAAAAGACGTTTTACGAGGTAAATAATGGTAAGCACCCCCTAAAACCTTCACAGATGTGTTGAGTACAGTATGTATAGTATGTAAGACTTCATATATATAATAAAGAGGTGGAGCAGTAGTTGTAAAGAAATACCCCTTATTTTTATATATGTCTAATCTGTAGCGCCGATAGGCTTTCCCTGGTTAGGTTAGATTTGGGTAAAACTTAACTTTTACATCCAGCCAAAAAACTTTACATTCCCACATGTCCTCATGTTTATTGGGAGAAGATGGGAAATGGGGATATCTTATTAACTATTTATTTGGGACTGTAATGAGTGTCAGAATAATTTGTGTATATCAATGTAGAGTAGAGCTTCCCCTTAACCAAAATAAACTTTGGGGATATCTTATTTAACTATTCATATGCTACGGTTATACATTTTTTTGTACCTATACTAACATTTATGCAGAATTTTTGTACCATTTAATCTCTTTCACGTACAAGTAAGTTGTTTTCATGGGAGTATATATCAACATTCAAAGAAAATAAATAATCCGGTTAGAGGCTGCTGTTATATCTCCTTTGTTTCTGGTATTCATCACCATTATTATACAATTTTAAGCCTACAGTAGTATTTCTGAAACATTTTTCTACTACTTAATATCTTTCTCGTATATATACATTGTTTTTATTGGAGGTATATATTAATAATAGATTCCGAGAAGAGGCTGCTGTTATATATCTCCTTTGTTTTTGATATTCACCACTACTATTATACAATTCTGTGCCTACAGTAACATTTCTACAACATTTCTCTACCACTTACTATCTTCCTCGTATATATACACTGTTTTATTGGAGGTATATATCAATATTAACTTCTGAGAAGAGGCTGGTGCAAAAAACCCGCGAACGAGTGTCGTCTGCTATAACCCACCTCCCAAATCAGATTCGACGGATTCAGGAATCTGTTACAGATCACCGGTTAAGATGGTAAATAGAACACGATTTCGCGGCTAAGCCCCGCCCAGAGCGGCCAAGCCCCGCCCAGATTCAGTGATCTGAAACGGATTCACGCAAATAGAAGAGGCCTCAGAGGCCTCTTCTATTTGTTCTCAATAATCTACTCCGGATTCTGCTCCGAATCCGAATCTGTTTTGGATTAATTGGGTGCTAATAGAACAGCAGAATCTGTTTTGGATTCGCTGGATCAAAACAATAACAATGAGAGGCCAGTCGCTGCCCAGCTGTCACACTAGTCACTTCTCCGAGGAAGTGTTGAGAGTTACAACTTTCATTTCCTGATGCATTTAGGGTGACAGCGGCATCCCTAATTATCACCAACCTGCTTATTATACAATAAAAAATCTTTATATAACTAAATGTGTTATTGAAAACACCATTAGATTCTTGAAAAGTAGATTCAAGTCTGATGAACCTCGAGGTTAACCTTAACAATGTTACACATATTATTTCTTTACAAATACTGCTCCACTTATTTATTATAAATATACTATACATAGTGTACTCAACATATCTGTGAAGATTTCTGGCGGTGCTCACCATTTTTTACCTCGCAAAACTTCTTTGAAATTATGATAGGTTATGTTAGGTTGGTTAGATTATGTCAAGTTATGGTTATGTTGAAGTTGTTTGGTTACGGTTATGTTATGGTTAGGTTCGATTATATATATTTACATTTCATCACCCGGAAGTTAGGGTTCGCAAATTAGTTTTTTTGGGGGTTTGGGTATTAAAATGTAAAAATCTTATGTAACTGAACCGCACCAAACCTAACTTAAAATAACCATAACATAACTACAAACTAACCTAACAACCTTAACTTAACCATAACTTAACCTAACTTAACCAACATAACATAACTTCAGACGTTTTGCGAGGTAAATAATGGTAAGCACCCCCTAAAACCTTCACAGATGTGTTGAGTACACTATATATAGTATGTAAGACTTAATGTATATAATAAAGAAGTGGAGCAGTAGTTGTAAAGAAATACCTCTTATTTTTATATATGTCTAATCTGTAGCGCCTATAGGCTTTCCCTGGTTAGGTTAGGTAAAACTTATCTTTTACATCCAGCCAAAAAACCTTACATTCCCACATGTCCTCATGTTTATTGGGAGAAGATGGGAAATGGGGATATCTTATTAACTATTTATTTGGGACGATAATGAGTGTCAGAATCATTTGTGTATATCAATGTAGAGTAGAGCTTCCCCTTAACCAAAATAAACTTTGGGGACATCTTATTTAACTATTCATATGCTACAGTTATACACATTTTTGCAAACATTTATGCAGAATTTTTGTACCATTTAATCTCTTTCACGTACAAGTAAATTGTTTTTTTGGGAGTATATATCAAAATTCAAAGAAAATAAATAACCCGGTTAGAGACTGCTGTTATATCTCCTTCGTTTCTGGTATTCATCATCATTATTATACAATTTTAAGCCTACAGTAGTATTTCTGAAACATTTTTCTACCACTTAATATCTCTCTCGTATATATACACTGTTTTTATTGGAGGTATATATTAATAATAGATTCCGAGAAGAGGCTGCTGTTATATATCTCCTTTGTTTGATATTCATCACCACTATTATACAATTCTGTGCCTACAGTAAAATTTCTACAATATTTCTCTACCGCTTACTATCTTCCTCGTATATATACACTGTTTTATTGGAGGCATATATCAATATTAACTTCTGAGAAGAGGCTGGCTCAGGCTGGTGCAAAAAACCCGCGAACGAGTGTTGTCTGCTATAACCCACCTCCCAAATCAGATTCGACGGATTCAGGAATCTGTTACAGATCACGGATTAAGATGGTAAATAGAACACGATTTCGCGGCTAAGCTCCGCCCAGAGCGGCCAAGCCCCATCCAGATTCAGTGATCTGAAACGGATTCACGCAAATAGAAGAGGCCTTTAGTGGTGATGAATACCAAAAATAAAGGATATATATAACAGCAGCCTCTTCTCGGAATCTATTATTAATATATACCTCCAATAAAAACAGTGTATATATACAAGAAATATATTAAGTGGTAGAGAAAAGTTTCAGAAATATTACTGTAGGCTTAAAATTGTATAATAATAGTGGTGAATACCAGAAACAAAGGAGATATAACAGCAGCCTCTAACCGGATTATTTTTCTTTGAATTTTGATATATATATATATATATATATATATATATATATATATATATATATATATATATATATATATATATATACTCCCAAGAAAACAACTCACTTGTACGTGAAAGAGATTAATTGTAATTGTAATGTGGGGGGGGGGGGGGGGGAAGAAAGAGATTAAATGGTACAAAAATTCTGCATAAATGTTAGTGTAGCTACAAAAATATTTATAACCGTAGCATATGAATAGTTAAATAAGATATCCCCAAAGTTTATTTTGGTTAATGGGAAGCTCTACTCGGGAGTTTCACATTGATATACACAAATGATTCTGACACTCATTACCGTCCCAAATAAATAGTTAATAAGATATCCCCATTCCCTATCTTCTCCCAACAAACATGAGGACATGTGGGAATGTAAGGTTTTTTGTCTGGGTGTAAAAGTGTGTAAAAGTGAAGTTTTACCCAAATCTAACCTAACCAGGGAAAGCCTATCGGCGCTACAGATTAGACATATATAAAAATAAGGGGTATTTCTTTACAACTACTGCTCCACCTCTTTATTATATATATGAAGTCTTACATACTGTAACGAGGATCCCCCCCCTCTTCTATCTGAGTGGTGATTACGGAAGGAAACACAGAGCAGGCTCAGTACTAGTTCACTATTGACTCTTCACACAGTACAACACAACGACCATTGACAAAGCATTGCAGGTCCGGCGGCACACACAGCCCCAGCTCATCACAAGCAGCCCACTGTCACAGACACGGCGGCACCCAGCCCCGGTCATACACCGTCAGGTCACTTCCTACACCGGCAGCACCAAGCCGCTCACATGCTCAACCCGCCAGCACAACCACAGTCCCGAGACAACCTAAGTCACTCCACACAACTCAGGCCTTCACAGGCAAGCACAGTGTCCTTCTGTGGTGCCAAAGCACTCACAGGTCCTCACACGAACTTCGTAGTTGTATAAATCCAAGTGTGTGGACAGAGCAAAGCGGCCAGAGCCACCACCTGGTCAAGGCGAGAGAGGGGTCCTATCTGTCTGTAGCGCCGCTCGGCCCCCACCACGTCACCACCATCTGCCACCTCACCTAGCTTAATCGCGGGGACTACGAGCTTCGTAACACTGCCCCTCCCTACAAGTCAGTCGCCCCGACTGTTACAATACAAATAAGATAAACAAGCACAAAATAATTTAAGCATAACACACGTACCACATAACAACCATTACCCAAAATACCAAAACATAACCATTACCCAAATAACATCAGCATAGCCCAAATACACAAAAAATAACCATAAATAGTCTTCTCCGCCTACGCTGCCACGACGTCAGTCAGCCATACTGTCCTCTCCCGACACCGTCACGCCAACAGCCAGTCATTGGTGCCGTCACTGGCGTTGTCTCCCATGCAGTCTGCTCCTTCAGTCTTCCTGGGCTTGCACCGGGCCTCTCGTTTCGCTCAAAGGGGCGAGATGTACTTGCTGGCCACAGCTCCTCCCTCCGCGGAGGTGACCTAGGAAGCAAGAGTGCCACTCGCAGGCCACCCTTCACAGCTTCCCTTCTCCAGGTTGCACGCCTCTTCCGCGGCCAGAAGGCGGGCCCAGCTCCTCCATTGGCCCCTAGAGTTGCTCACTGTGCCCAGTGACTCCACAGAACCACTGTGGTGTCACAGAAAAACCCTCTGAAGCAGCCACGTACCCTTCACTACAGCGGCACGTCACCACTCGGCATGGTCTTCTCGCCCACGGTCCTGTCCACCTCGACTGCCGTGGCTGAAGTATGGCGACAGCTTAGGCTGCCTGGCGCTGCAGGAGTGTAGACTGGCGCATGTCGCTCTCGCCCCGCTCATGTGCGTCACCTGCCCGTCCCAAAGTCGCCGATGGGCAGCGGCCAACAAAGTGACCATCCTGGCCACCACTGCTACTACCCGGGTCGAAAGGACACGGACGCAGATGATGGAGGGAACGTGTCCTCCGCCCCCTCGCATGTCGACTGCCGTGCCTATGCCGCCCTCTCACACGTCGACTTCGACAGGTGCCACTGAACCAGTTGAGGCGAAGCCGCCCAGCACTCGTCCAACTACTGGAAGACACAAGATGAGGCCGCGGTGATGACGGAGGACAAAGAGAATATAGCGAGTTGTGATTAGGGTAATGCATGGTAGACAAGTTGAGCGCCACACTCCGCGCACAACCACCATTCACTTGTTGCTTGCCAGCCAGTTTCTCTCGCTCATCGCCGCTTTTAAACGTGGCCATCACTACCTGGTGCAGGTATGCCTCAAAGGCCACCTTGCCGGCAAACTCAGGCGACTTCCTCTTCTCATCCCGGCTGCTAGACACTGCAGCGTGAGGGCAAGGTGATGGGTGGCGGGGTGAGAGGTTGGAGCGGGCCGTCACCAGGAGGAGGTGAAGCAGACAGACACGGTGTCACCTCCCGTGATGCGTCACCTCCACCACCTGCCTCCTGCCCGGCAACCAGTGCTTTCCGCTCTTCGCAGCTCCCAACAGCAGCTGACTCGGACATGCTACTGCCAAGCTGTGGTCTCACAGGCACAGGGCAGGCTACTGGCCCCACAACACTAGTCATACCCGCCTCACACTTCATCCTATTTTTCCCGTCCACGGCCGACTGCAATGCCCGGCACATATCCGCCTGCATGTCAGCATGTCTGGCCTGCATAGATGCATGCAGTTCTGCCCGTCCAGCCTTCATCTCCGCCAATAGTGCAGCCAACAGTGACGGTACGGCACCAACTTCCTTCTGTCCTGGCGCCATCTTGACCTTTTCCTTTCACACAGACCACTACACAGTCTTTTGCTAACTGCCAGGCAACAGTTATCCCACTTCTGACACCAATGTAACGAGGATCACCCCCCCTCTTCTATCTGAGTGGTGATTACGGAAGGAAACACAGAGCAGGCTCAGTACTAGTTCACTATTGACTCTTTCACACAGTACAACACAACGATCATTGACAAGGCATTGCAGGCCCGGCGGCACACACAGCCCCAGCTCATCACAAGCAGCCCACTGTCACAGACACGGCGGCACCCAGCCCCGGTCATACACCGTCAGGTCACTTCCTACACCGGCAGCACCAAACCGCTCACATGCTAAATCCGCCAGCACAACCACAGTCCCGAGACACTCCACACAACCCAGGCTTTCACAGGCAAGCACAGTGTCCTTCTGTGGTGCCAAAGCACTCACAGGTCCTCACACGAGCTTCGTAGTTGTATAAATCCAAGTGTGTGGACAGAGCAAAGCGGCCAGAGCCACCACCTGGTCAAGGCGAGAGCGGGGTCCTATCTGTCTGTAGCGCCGCTCGGCCCCCACCACGTCACCACCATCTGCCACCTCACCTGGCTTAATCGCGGGGACTACGGGCTTCGTAACAATACTATACATAGTGTACTCAACACATCTGTGAAAGTTTCAGGGGGTGCTCACCTTTATATACCTCGCAAAACGTCTTTGAATTTGTTATGTTGGTTAAGTTAGGTTAAGATTGTTAGGTTAGTTTGCGGTTATGTTATGGTTATGTTAAGTTAGGTTTGGTGCGGTTCAATTAGGTTCGGTTACATAAGATTTTTACATTTCAATACCCAAACCCCCAAAAATACTCTAATTTGCGAACCCTAACTTCCGGGTGATAAAATGTAAAAATCTTATATAATCGAACCTAACTGAACCTAACTTAACCTAACCATAACATAACCGTAACCTAACAACTTTAACATAACCATAACTTGACATAACCTAACCAACCTAACATAACCTATCATAATTTCAAAGAAGTTTTCCGAGGTAAATAATGATGAGCACCGCCAGAAATCTTCGCAGATATGTTGAGTACACTATGTATAGTATATTTATAATAAAGAGGTGGAGCAGTATTCGTAAAGAAATAATAGGTGTAACATTGTCATGGTTAACCTCGAGGTTCATCAGACTTGAATCTACTTTCAAGAATCTAATGGGGTTTTCAATAACACATTTAGTTATATAAAGTTTTTTTATTGTACAATAAGCAGGTTGGTAATAATTAGGGATGCCGCTGTCATCCTAAATGCATCAGGAAATGAAAGTTTTACTCTCGACACTTCCTCGGAGAAGTGACTAGTGTGACGGCTGGGCATTGGGCAGCGACTGGCCTCTCATTGTTATTGTTTTGATCCAGCGAATCCAAAACAGATTCTGCTGTTCTATTTGCACCCAATTAATCCAAAACAGATTCGGATTCAGAGCAGAATCCGGAGTAGATTATTGGGAACAAGTATAAGAGGCCTTTATCAGATTCGACGGATTCATGAATCTGTTACAGATCACGGATTAAGATGGTAAATAGAACACGATTTCGCGGCTAAGCCCCGCCCAAAGCGGCCAAGCCCCGCCCAGATTCAGTGATCTGAAACGGATTCACGCAAATAGAAGAGGCCTAATATATATATATATATATATATATATATATATATATATATATATATATATATATATATATATATATATATATATATATATATATTGTTACGGTCACACCGCAGGACACGGTTCTTATGCCCTAGTGCCGGGTGTCCACTTATGAACAACCCAGTCACTACCACGTTACGGGCGTGTACAAACTGTAGTGCTGATGTTTATATGTCCTTTTAACCCACCAAAGGATAAGGAAAGTCGACTATCCCGTAGGCCTAGTCTTCTCCGAGGGCCACGCGCCGGCGGCTGGACAACAGGCTATAAGCAGGAGTGCCCGGTTAAGGAACCTGTGCACCCTTTCAGCCAACACACAGCACCCACAGCCACCGCGTTAACGTTAAGAGGTCGCCAGTCCTTTTTATCCTCCAAAGGACAAGGAATCTCCCAGCAATAACCACCTTCTCCTTACATTCTAAAGAGACTTACAACGAGCACTAGATTACAGTGCCTAGACAAGGAGCTATCGCTCCAACCAGAATACCGCCCACAAGGTGTCTTTCCACCCACTCCTGGTTGAACAATAACCCCTATCGACTCAATTAACATCCTGCAAAGTAGCCTCCCGCGAGGGGACTCCTTACAGTGCGTTATATGAGTCGTAAGAAATCAACACTAAAACGGGATTACTCCTCGTCTGTGTTATCCAACAAGAGGCCTCAGATGATAGGCTCTCTCTCTCACAATGAGGACAACGAAGACAACGCTGACAAAGCAGACAACGTAGAAACTACTTCCCAAGACTCAAAAGCCTGACAATATCCAGAACCTCCTTGCGAGAACTTTCTGGATATTGAAACCTAGATGGAGTTACCTCAGTCAAGATGTTGATTATACAGCCACACACTCTCTTTTCACTGCTCTCGGCACGGTAACCTGGTCCTCGTATGGACAGGGTCTTACTGTCTAGCTACATAAATTTACCCCTTATCTAACAGGCCAGTCGTATAACCCACTCCCTTAAATATGAGGAGGTTACAGACAAAATAATGCCAAATTGGGGAGAGCAGCAGAGCGTGATGTGTTCTTAGTGGCTGCACCAGGCTAATTAACTCAAATGCGCAGAAACACTCTCTCTTGCCTCCTCAGGGAATGTTGCCAGATGTGGCTCCTTAATTGCGGCCGCCTCTTGCCATCCCGCGCCCTGCCTCTAGCCTAGTGAGAAAACACTTTCCTTCACTAAATCATTGCTAGCCACAGAGACGACGTGGGACAATAACAAACATACCAGAGGAAGCAGAAAAGAATTTGCTACAAGACGAGACGCTTTGCAACGCAAAGAAGAAACAAGGAAAGACAGGAAAATTAGGAGAACAAGCAAACAGAAGTTAAAATATTGCTGAGCAACAAACTCGCATTAATCCTCGCTGGCAATTCATCACTACCCACGACTGCTCGCTCTCCATCCTGCCACGGCTGGCAGTTCCACGCCTCCCGCGCCTCCTCCAACCAGCCACGTGGGTCCTGCAACACAAAGGCGTAACCCCCCTTCTTGTCACGTAGACATGTCTCTAACACTTCCCGCGGGGTGGGGCCCGCAACAATATATATATATATATATATATATATATATATATATATATATATATATATATATATATATATATATATATACATGTATATATATATATATATATATATATATATATATATATATATATATATATATATATATATATATATATACATGTATATATGTGTATATATATATATATATATATATATATATATATATATATATATATATATATATATATATATATATATATATATATACCGTATATTGAGACCTATA
>JAXIVD010000083.1:0-75000 GCA_036785275.1 Cancer borealis
AAAGAAATAATAGGTGTAACATTGTCAAGGTTAACCTTGAGGTTCATCAGACTTGAATCTACTTTTCAAGAATCTAATGGTGTTTTCAATAACACATTTAGTTATATAAAGATTTTTTATTGTACAATAAGCAGGTTGGTGATAATTAGGGATGCCGCTGTCACCCTAAATGCATCAGGAAATGAAAGTTGTAACTCTCAACACTTCCTTGGAGAAGTGACTAGTGTGACGGCTGGGCAGCGACTGGCCTCTCGTTGTTATTGTTTTGATCCAGCGAATCCAAAACAGATTCTGCTGTTCTATTTGCACCCAATTAATCCAAAACAGATTCGGATTCGGAGCAGAATCCGGAGTAGATTATTGAGAACAAATAGAAGAGGCCTTAACCTATTTTTTCCTATTGAACCTGTTATTCGCCCAACACGAAATGTCTCGTGCACGATGGGCTCAGGAACGTAACAGTCGTGTTCGGCGGGGGGTGACAGTATATGCTTTTTATATTTTTTGCCTATAAGTTATGCGTTTCACCCTAGATTTTTTCCTCGGAATGCCATATTATGACCTTTAACCAAGCAACAGACTTTTTACACCAACGGACAGGGCTCCCTCCGCATTAATCCGTTAAATCGAGGGTCGACAGTAATTAAATTCGTAACCCGAGATGTGACTGTATATGGCATTACAACTAGGGAAATATAGGGTCATTGAGAAATGTTATAGTTGCAAATAATTCAACGTACCATAAATAGATCATACATCTCTGTCCCAGCCTTCTGCCCCACCAGGGACCTAAGACTTTCCATAGCTGCCATTTCACGCTGGTGCTTGTCCTCTACTGAAACCCCACAGTGTGGCGTCAGGTCCCCTACTGTGCTCTCAGCCATGTCATGCACAAGGGACATCTTCATCACACTAGAATGATAGGCAATGCATTCATAAAAGACATCTCGGGTAATCTCCAGCTCTATTCACAGAAACAATTGCAACAAATCATACCACATACAAAATAAAAAAGGTAATTTACACATTCAATATATCTGAAAAAATGAAGACAATATACTAAATCTTAATTTGACAGATTTTCTGAGTAAATAAAATCCGATTATCAAATCTATAAAAATATAACATTTCCAAAATCTCTCATCTGAAATTATATAGAATAAGCATTCAGAATGCCATCAATACATACAACATTGTTGGATTATTTTCTAAGCTGCATGCTACTTCTCATAAAATATTGTTCTGTCTACATATCAACCTCTGGCATTACCTCCCCTTACTTATATTCAATTACTGTATTATCATTTATGGTTTATGATGTTTTGGAAGTACATACAAATGATGGAAATTAATTGTAAAACATATTAAGAAATTACAAATTTAGCACCATGATTAGAGCCCGGATGTTTAGGCACTAAAAAACTATAAAATAGGCAGGCAAAAAGGCAAAATAAATCGTCTAAATAGGCATCAAAAAAGGCATTTACTCAGGGAAAGATGGTGTGTTTTGAGTGTGTTTGGGGGAGAAAGGGGTGTATTGGGGTGTATTTGGGGTGTGTATAGGGTGTGTTTGGGTGTGTTTGGGGGGGAGGTGGGTGTGTTTGGGTGTGTTTGAGTGTGTTTGGGGAGGAAGAGGGTGTGTTTGGGTGTGTTAGGGTGTTGGAGGGGAAGGTGTATTAGCGGTTCTGTGTGTGTTATCAATGATAACCAGTGTTGTCAAGGTTAAAGCTTCACTAACTTATTGAAGCTTTGAAAGTTTCCGAACACCTTAATGAATTCTTATTGACAATAAGGATTCATTATGGTGTTCCGAAACTCTTATCTAGTGTCTGAAGTGTTACTTTGTATAAATATATGCAAAATATATGCAAAAAAGGCACAATAGACTTATATCTAGTTATATAGGCATTATCACTCGCAATCACCCAAAAAAGGCAAAAAAGGCAATTTCTGGCATTTTGCCTAAACATCCGGACTCTAATCATGATATATTCCATAACTTTGGTTTATCTGAAATATATCTGTGCCCAACAATTTTTAGGTTGATGCTGGCCATATATTGTCACATTACTGACACATGATAATCTTGTCAAACTATTCATAAAATTTTACAAAACTGTTTTCTTGCCCTGTGCTGAAGGCTGCAAGAATACTGCCACCATATTTCCTGTGCAGTGTAAAAAGTAACCAAATGGACATTGTTGGGTCTGGGAAGCCTTCCTCTGTATTCTCTACAACAAAAAGACAAGGCACAGATAGGAAGGGTAGAGTAAGGTCTCCCTGAAGACACCGTATATTGGCTTTTCTTCTTTAAGGTGGATATAAGACATGTATATTGAGATAGTTTTCTTGACTACGTGTGTTTTTCATATTTTTATGGTAAGCACTCAAATCAGTTAAATGAGATTTTACCTGATAATGTGCATTGAATGCAAAACAATGCATTTCCGTATCACAACCATAAATCCAGTAAGATTTATGATAAAAAACTGATATGCATATTGCTTGTTTCTGGCTACATCTATCTTTTGAATTTATAAATTTCTTTCTATTCTAGCTGTTACAACTGCATCACTTCAAAATTTTTCCAGTAATGCAGACACCACCGGTAAAGCTAATAGAATACTGGATTTTTCAAACACATTTTTCTTTAGAGAATAAAGATATATCATATTTCCCGCCATATAATTTGGCAAGGACTATTTAGGAAAAAACTTAAAAATCCCTATTTTTCTACAGGCTTGTAGCCTTCCCCTTAATAGAGTTTTGGTCAAAGGATGTAGGTTAATGAGTATTCTCCTACTGAATTACTTAATCAAAACACGCAACAAACTTTATAGATATTGTTATTTATAAGGTTAAGCCCCACATTTTCCCTAAGCATCAAAAGCTCTCGCTTCTGTAGAAATTTTGTGCAAGATTATAGGCTACTGGCTATTCTCCTACTGAAAGCTAAAGGCTAAGCCTGCACACCATAAACCAAAACAATGATGGCTGACACGTCACCTATGGCATCAAAGTACCGTATTTGACAGCATATAAAACGCACCCCCAACTTAGCAGGGCATATTCAGGGATAAAAAAGTTTTTAGTGTATTAGTATATTTCAGCATAGTTCTTTTATGGCAAGCTATCATTACATTACAAAAAATTGCAATACAAGCCAAAGCACCATATATATAGCGGAAAATATTAAGCTGGTATGCACTCATAATACACAAACTGACAACTTAGCGGTTTCCCACAAGTGACAATAGAATTTTTTGAATAGATGGCATTGGCCACCAAACTCGCCAGGTGTTTACTATTTGAAAAGCTGGTATACCATAAGTACCGTAATTCTTTACGATATTTCTTTTCAGTACGGATAGTGATAATGTAAGATAGTAATTGACAATACTAATGTTTCAGTAAGTACTGGTAATATTATTGATGGAGCCAGGCTACTGTAAGTAGAAATGACCATCTGGGGTAAAACCAGCCTCCTGTAGTGAGCGTCGGAGGTCTTGTCTTCACATATAAGATGCAAGGATGATTTTGGGAGCCTTTTTTGGGGGAAAAAGTGCGTCTTATATGCCGTCAAATACGGTACTAGAATCAGGATAGAAAAAAATATAAAAAAAGTACCCATGAGAACTACTTTTTTTTTCTGCTGTGTCTGCAACATGTTCAATGTCGCATTTTAGGCAAATCTTAATAAAGTCATTATGAAGGGGGGTTCCCCTTCCAAACAATAACCTCTCCTCCTCCCTCTCGCCTCTTTACCGTCTTCCATACACCAACAAAAGTCTTCAATAAAGATAAAAGTGATGTGAAATGTTCATTTATCCATTTCATTAGTCATTTATATTTATTTCTCATTGTTTTCTGTATGTAAGACTATAGTTATTCTCTATATAATGTATTTCTCGTTAATATTTTTGGAAGTCTGGAACGGATTGATTGGATTTACAATATTTCTTATGGGAAATATTGCTTCAGTTTCCGTACGATTCGGTTTTTGTCAGACTTTTTCAAATGGATTAATCACGAACACCAAGATCCCAGTGTAACTCAAAACCCTTAGAGATCCCATTTTTAAATTCAAAACAATCACAAACATTGATCAGATACCACGGTGCGAAAATCTGGAATCAAATACCACTTGATATACAAAATAAACCAACAATATCTAGTTTTCAGAATTCCCTAAAAATATTACTTATTGCACAAGTATTAACATTATGTAACATGATATACAAATTTGAATATGTTGTGTATAAGGCTGAATTTGTGTTTATTATATTACAGTGTATGTGTGGTATGTGTGTAGTGTATAAATTTATGTGTTTGTATACCTTACAAAGTTATATGTATGTGTGGACAGGATAGGTAAAAGCGTAAATTTATCTATGTTTAAAAATGCTCTTGCATGATATGTCCGGTATATGTGTCCAGGTGTAAATATGTGTTTATTTAGGGTAATAGAAATCCATAAATCATGTATAGTGCTCCCTCCAATTTTGCGATACACCAATTTTGCAAACGAGACCAATCTCCATCTCCGCAAGCCAGGTACAGTAGAATGGTCATTTAAATTGATTTTCTTATAGATAATGATAATGTTTGTGTTTTTCTGTATATTTCTTTATTGTAGGATGTATAATTACATGTACAGTGGTGCCTCAGGATACAAGCGTCTCCCCTTTCGAGCAATTCAGGTTACAAGCACAAAATACTCAGAAAATTTGCCTCGGTAACTGAGCATTCGCTTGCGTTACGAGCGACGCTGTGTTTTTTCCTTTTTTTTTTACATTAAAAGGGCACTGGCCCAGAGAAAACATAAATACTTGAAAAAAAAAAAGATCCCTGCAAAGAAGACAGTAGAAGAAAAAAAGCAAAGAGTGGAGGTTACGCTATGTGCATCCCACCGCTGCTTCCCACTTGCATATTTCCTAAATCTAGTCTCGATTTTTTCCCGTCCTGCCCTCTCCAGTGATGTAGGATGATGCTGCCTCATGATTGGCTGCGCTTGCTCTCCTTGCCTAGCCTGCCTCCCTCCCCCCACCCCCCTTTTTTTCTCTCTTTCTCTCACTATTTTGTTATAGCTGTCGTGAATATTGGCTTGGGAGGTTTGGTTCAAGTGACTTTTTTACTTCTTTCTTCTTAGTTTATTTGGTTTGGTTAGGTTAGCTTTAGGTTAGGTTAGGTTAAAAACACTAGAAAAAAACCACACCAGATGTGTTTCTTTTTCTGTACATAACCTAACCAAACAAACTAAGAGGAAACAAAACGAGAAATAAAACACTTGAACCGAACTTACCAAATCAATATTCACAAGTTATAACAAAATAGTGTGTGTGTGTGTGTGTGTGTGTGGGTGGGTGGGTGGGTGGGTGGGTGGGTGGGTGGGTGGGTGGGTGGGTGGGTGGGTGGGTGGGTGGGTGGGTGGGTGGGTGAGTGGGTGGGTGGGTGGGTGGGTGGGTGGGTGGGTGGGTGGGTGGGTGGGTGGGTGGGTGGGTGGGTGCGTGCGTGCGTGCGTGCGTGCGTGCGTGCGTGGGTGGGTGGGTGGGTGGGTGGGTGGGTGGAGAGAGAGAGAGAGAGAGAGAGAGAGAGAGAGAGAGAGAGAGAGAGAGAGAGAGAGAGAGAGAGAGAGAGAGAGAGAGAGAGAGAGAGATTTTTGTTTTTATCAATTTATTACGCTCAAAGAGCGGCAGACCAGTGTAATACAAAGACAGTTTTTGTTTACACATGACTTCCCATGAGGGAAGTGACAAAGTTGACTGCCACAAGGGTTATCTGTGTCTCGCAGGACACACACTCACAGAACAGAATAGCGGTCAGCACCCACCGAAGTGTGGGTGTCGCACCAGAATGACATCCAAATTATTGTCTTTTAGAAGAAAGTCACAAACACTGAGCAAGGGCCGAGCCTGAGGCAGCATATCCCTGACCGAGGGGCACTCAAGGCAGTCGGGATGCAGACTATGAGCATTGGGTGTGTCGCACAGCTTGCAGTTAGAGAAGTGAGAAATGTCCCCAGCCTCAGACACTTGCCCCACTGGTCGGATAAACAATTTCTATGTCAGTCCAATATATAGGTTGAGAGTGAGGGCAATGTGAAAGCAGTCGAAATTGAACAAAATCAACGTTTAGAAAATGAAGTGCTGGGTGCAACGTGCCTGGACTGGAGGGGTTAATTGGATTTCCATTATTTTAAATGGGGAAATTCGTTTCGAGATATGAGCTACGTTATGTAATTAAATTCATAACCCAAGGCGCGACTGTACTTCTCATAAAATCTGCATCAGTATGCCCTCAATGCCTCGAGAGAAATCACGTAACTAGCTCAATGGATTGATTAACTCGTTTTCCGTGCTACCAGTCCTAGAAAATTTGCTTCTGGTGTATTTTGCATGTAAAATGTGAAGTTTGTGTTTGACAATATCTTTGCCGTGGATGTTTGAAGGGAAAGACACCCACTTCATAGTGATTCCCCATCCCAGTGAATGGAGGGAAAGTAATGTTCTTTGTAAGGTGTGTACCAAAGGTGTGGTGGATGTAGGGTGGCGGGAGAGGGAGATTTGTAGTTGGGGTAGATGACGACCCTGCTACTGGTGTACATGGTGTTGAGATATATCAGGGCTGGATGAATGGCACACATTTCTGCTGTGGTGATGTCAGTCTCACTCAGTAGTTTTCACATCTTGCTAATGCTGGTGCCTTGCTGCAGCTGTTGAAGGAGTGATGGGGCATCGAGAGCCATTTGTGTAGATCCTTAGGTGGTGGAGGTAGTGTGTCTGGTCCAATTGCCAGAATAGTGTAGCTGCTTGGATGCTGTCTTCTGTAACACCTTTAGTTTGGTTAAGGTGGAAGGACCAGCTGAACCACAGATGCTGCGCCCATATGTTAGTTTGGAATCTATGGTGGTGTGGTAGTATCAGAGCAGGAGACATGGGTTAGCCCAAGCCCCTGTGCTCCTTTTCATTATGTTGAGGCATTTATTGCAGGATGAGTGTAGATATTCAATGTGTATAATCCAAGGGAGAAGGGATCCTCAAGTCTCAAACCCAAGGTGTGTGTCCGTGAGTATGGGATTGGTGCACCACACAAGGTTACTGTAGGACTGATTGGACAGGTTTTCAAGTAAAGCATATTAGAGAGCTCTTAGCTGGGTTGATGAAAAGACCCCATGTACTTACCATATTTTCTAGAGCTGAAGTGGCCTCTTGGAAGTGTTCTTGGGCTTGGATGTGTGTGGGACTCTGCTGACTATGATAGGTCATCTGCATACATGAGGAGGTGGGAGTGAGGTGGAATATGGAGGTCTGTTAGCAGGAAATTGAATAAAAGTGGACTGAGTATCGAGCCCTATGGTACCACTCTCCGGATAGGATGTTTCAGGGAGATGGAGGCCCCACTGCAACCCAGTAAGTTCTGCAAGCCAGGTAGGATTTCAGCCAGGCAAGGGAGGAACCAGTGAGTCTCAATTTTGCAAATATATATAGGATGCTAGCATGTGGAGTGCAGTCAAAGTGGTGGGTTGTTGAGGGAGTGGCCTGGACTTAAGGTGACAGAGCGTACATAGGTGCCTATTAATGTGAGGGAGGGGCATCCAGTCCTCAGCAAACATAAAGTTTGCTGGACTTCTCGATTAAAGGAGCGGTAGTCTGACCTAGAGCCATGGGGCCTACCACACTGTTGCAGGTTTTATCATTGGCCTTTTTTCTTTTCTTTTTTATCTTTTACCCAGGGCGCCGGTAGGCTTCAGGGAGACCTTAGATGGTTGGCCTCCGCCCGTTAGTAGCGCGTGTTAGATTTTTTAAGTGTCGCCTTGTTTCTTCTTATTGATAGGCTCATGTTGCCAGTGGAAACTGGTAGCCTAGTAAGGATGAGATCTACTACAGCGGCAGCAGCGTACCAAGGACCACCAGGTGTTGATAGAGTGGTCCCTGCTCTCGCATGCTTTGGAGAAGGGGAGCAGGTAGGTCTGTGGACACTTTCTGTGGGAGGGGTCCTGACAGTTTGATACGGAGCCACTTACCCCTCGTGGACCGTGGGAGATGACGGGGATAGATCCAGCAGATCTCTTTAATGTCAGTGTTTTTCATGGCGAACTTTCTCCAGGTCAGTGTCTTCGGCTAGTGGTCCAATCTTGTCATACTGAAATGTCGCTTCCTCATTGTCTGTACAGCAGCATGTTACCAGCTACTCCCATAAGGTGAAAATGTCCTTCTGCAGATCAAGCACCTTGAAGATATTGTGCTCCCACAGCACCACTAACAGAACAGAACCATTACCCAAGGAGCAGGTTTTCCCCTCAATTATATAGTTGCCTAGTGGAGAGGCATGGAAGGCATGAGCAACTCAGATGGGGTTAGAGAATACTCTGGCCTCATTGCAGGCCCTGATCAATATGGAGGCCTTGATGGGGTTGTCAGGAAGCAGTTATGATCCTGGGCTGGTGTGAGGGACCTTTCACATTTCTGAGAAATGTGAAGTGGTCCCCGCTTGCCGATGAGGGACAGGAAGTCTGTTATGTCCGCGTCCCTGTCAGCCATGGCCGACATGGAGGTGTTAGAAAGTGGCGGCAAAGGTGCTTAGGCAGGGAGGCACAGCAGGTGTAGTGACATTGTGGTGTAGGTGATACTAGGGCCTGAGTATGGCAGGACACCGGAAAAACAGGTGGAGACTCAGGTAGGAGTGTGGAACATTTGTGCACATCAGCTGCTCAGCCAAGAGTCCTATATCTATTTGTAGGAGGCTGACTCTTTCTGCCAGCTACATTGTTGTCCTGTACCTTTAAAGAGTTTGTAGGAAGATTGAAGGACTCTATCTATTTCTAATGAAGGAAGTGAAGGAGTTTATGTTTTGGGGAAGTGCTAAGTATGGATAGATGGAAGGAGAAATATGAGAAAGGGCCACGAAAGGCAAGATGTCATAGAATAACTTGCAACAATTATGAGAGGAAGGAATGTATCCATGAAGATAAAGAGATGCTTTAGAAACAGTACTCTTCTGCCAACATTGACACATGCATCAGAGAGACTGGACATGGAATAAGGCATAGCAGTCAAGAATGCATGCTGTGGAAACGAGTTATCTGAGAAGAATATGTGGTGTGACAAGATGGGAGGGTGAGAGCAATGAAAACATGTATGAAAGATGTGGCATGGGAACTTGTGCAAATGAAATGAAATGTGGTGTAGTGGAATGGGTGAAAAATAAACCTTGAGTTGGTTTGGTGAAGAGTGAAGTTTGTGAAGAAAGTATATGTTAATGAAAGTGAGGGTCATCGTAGGAGAGGAAGGTAATTTGTAAGATGGAGAATTAGGGTAAAGAAATACATGGATGAAAGCTGTGCTAATAGAGGGGAGGGCTTGAACAAGCAAGGAAGGAATGTATGGGTAGCAGGGTTGGGTCCAAGTACATGTAATTGGACTTTAGTGCAGATTTTCATGTGCTTGTACTTGTACTTAGACCCAAAGTACTTGAAAAATACCAAGCACATTCAAGTACATTGTATTTAATCAAAAGTTATATACTGTATTTAGATTCTAGCAAACTTTGTGTTGATACTATTGGGTAAATATGTACAATGAGTGTCATGATATTGTAGTGTAATATAGGATAAAGGAGCATAATTATGTAATATTTTCTCAATTGATAACATACAACAGTAGACACTGTCTAGACCAGTGGTTCCCAAACTTTTTTCTGTCATTTCCCCCTGCACCCAGCTCAACCATCCAGATTTTCCCCTTCATGTGTACTTATATGGTTGGTTTTGCCATACCATATTATTAGTAGTTGAGTATTCAATGTGCTGAGTTATGGTAATGGAAACAACCATGTAGCTTCCTCTTTTAGCTTCCTTGATGAGACAATTTTATTTGGGTAGTCTATACATTTTACTAGTGACCTGAATATACTGGCAAGTTCTTTATGGGATATTTTTTAATTTTTTTATTTTAGAAAACAATGAATATATAAAAAGTAATAAAAAATAAAATGAAATTTATTTACAATATAAAAATAAAAAGTGAATTATAGAAAATTTATTTTTTATGGTAAACTTGCATGGTCACTACACTTATACAGAAAACAAGCTTGAGACACTGAATCAATATAGGCCGGGTATGTGTATGGGCTGTATTCCTAGTCTTTTTGTACCAACCGTCGCGCCGGGTCGCGGTATTGTAAGTCGTCGTAATTTACGCACAGTATTGGAACCGCCGGGTAAATTCGCCGGGCGGCTACCCCCGCCCGAGGCTTGGCCATCATCAGAATTTTCTGTTAATATTTATCGTTATTTTCCAATTAAGACTTCAGATATTTGAAAGACTCTAAATAATTTAAATGAAAAATACTGATGTAGCTTAAAGATGCTCCAGAACATTGAAATATGACAGTTAGATTTTGGTGAAGAACTTATTTGTCTATGAAGAACGGAAACCGCCAGCGCAGCAGCAGACACACGTATCTCTCAACTTTGGCGTATGATTCTAGTTATTTTCAGCTTTTTAAGGTAAGATACATGTATTTCTGCATTCTTGGTAGTATATTTGAAGAAACTATGAACAGACACACCCTTTCATAGCATATTAATCCTAGAATAGGTATAAAGTTGTGTTAGAAGCAGATTAATGTAAGAGAAAGCGTTCCTTGCAGCTTGCGTTATACTATACGCATAGGGCCCCTGGTGTAAATATTATTTCCAGCGATCTAAGGTAAGTTGCACATATTTCTTCATTCTTGGTAGTATATTTATTAAGGAACTATTAACAGAAGCACCCTTCCATAGCATATTAATCCTAGAATAGTATAGTATACGTAATAGTGGGAAGGCAGTTAGGTAGTTAGGCATACATATATATCCTTTCTAGGCTACCTAGCTGAGTGTTTAGATATTGTGACCCCTAAATTACTACTTAAACCAAATATTTTCGAGAATGGTTAAGAAATAGCTCCCTCAATCCTCCCTATTTGTAGAGTCTGTCCTTTTCTTATCATAGCATAAAGAAAAATTATGTGAACTAAAGCACAGCCTTCTTAATAATTTTGAGCCTCTTTCATCCTTATGTAGTATCTTTTTCTTTCATGATTCAAGCCAAGCAAGTTGACTAGTGTTATGCTGAGATGTATAAATGCAAGGTTACACCTGCTTATACTATCATTTTCACAATTTATGTACTGTTTACAGTAAGTTAGCTATAAACATAATTTATTTAAGAATTATTGGATTGCTGTGAGTGCTGATATTTTGTAATCATTTTAAAATGTAAAATGTCAGTCTGGTTGTAAAATAATATGTGCTTATATTTTTTTATTCTATCAATTACATAATGTAGTTAATTTTCGTTGGTTTACTTTATCAGGATATAATTGTATATATTTTCTCTTATCAGAATGGCTAACTATGATGAATTTGGGGACGGTGAAGACATGGCATTGGGAGGAATTGGCTGCCAGACCATTATAACATTTCCATCACAGACAGGATCCCTTCCAAGTGTACTAAGAAGAGGAATTTAGATAACGATTTCGACTCTAAAAAATGTACACAAGATGAAGGTTAACATATGTGGTTATGAGGATATATGATAGACCATCACTAATGTTGGCACATTCTAGGATGGGAATAGCTTGATTAACAGTAACAATGTGTTGTCACTAGACTTCTCATCTGTAAGAGAACAAGGTTAATTTAATACAATTACCGTATTTTACGGCTTACAAGACGCACTTTTTTTTCCTAAAAAAATACCGTGTAAAATACTTGTGCGTCTTCCAAGACGAATGTTGTTGTATTGGCTCGCCCGATAGGGACGTCGATTTATATGATGTCATTACATTATGAGGTTAACTTAAGTAACTATGCAATTCAGCCTTTTATATGATATAACCTCAGTACTTACTTGTTACAAGTATTTCCATTACCATAAACCTTCCTGGAGCCAAGCCACAAGCCCAAATGTGAGCCATACGTCTGTTGTTTATTGTGCCAGCTGGTGGCGGCGGGAGCCATTCCGCTCTTGATCTTGACGGTACAGGTGTTTAACCAAGGGTAACAGGTGGCTTATTTTCATAGACCAGCAAGCCTTTGGATCGGCTGCGTTTGGATCTGCTGTGTTGTGTGTTGTGTGTTTTTGTGTGAGAATGACTTAATTTTTTTTCTCTCAAAATTTCTCTCCAATATTAGGGTGCGTCTTCCAAGATGCAGCGTCTTGTAAGCCGTAAAATACGGTATGTACATAAAAAGCTCATAGCATTAAATCAATTAATTAGTTAATAAAAACTGGTTTCACCGATATATGTATCTAATCAGGACTTGAAACTATCTATGGTTTTATAGCTAACTTCTTTTGCTGATAATCTGTTCCATTGATCAACAACTAACAATTTAGTATGACTTATGAATACTTGTGTTGCATATTCATACTTTAATTTCATGTTGTTACTTCTTATCAATGTCGCATTATTCATCTCAAAAATTATTTCTGAATTAATCTTATCTAAATTGTTTAGAATTTTGAAGACTTCAATCATATCTCCTCTAATTCTTTACTTGTGTAGAAGGAACATGTCTAACTGTTTTAATCGTTCTTTGTATGATAATTTACTCAATGTAGGAATTTGTTTAGTCGCTCGTCTCTGTACCCTATCCAGTCTTTAATGTAGTTCAGTGACTAGAATTGAATTGCGTATTCTAGATGTGGCCTCACAAATGCTGTATAAAGTCTTTTCATTACTTCTGGTAATTTGATAAAAAAAATTCTTGAAATTACTTAACATCATATTCACTTTCTTGCTTGCAGCTGTGCACTGATCACTTATTTAGGGCCGTATTCTTAGTTCCTTCATGTCCCGAAGATATTCAAATGTTCTAAAATAATGTAGAAGGCTATGGAGCACTTCTGACAGATGGTTATTTCCCGTGCGGCATTTATGGTTCATCTGTGGCAGAGGCGAGTGATGTTCGCCTCGCATAAGCCTGGCAATGCACTTTGTCGACCTCGTCTCGCTGGAATATTTCGCCGACGCTGTGGTCACACGATGAAGTGCCGAGTCGGCGCCAAGACATCATTCGGCAACGCCCGAACCGGTAAATATAACCGAACTGTACCAACTGTATCAAAACAAAGGCAGAATTCCCTACGTTGAAGACAGTCAAGACACTCATCCTGCTTCAGTGCTCCAAAATTAACGGCGCCAGTGACACGGATTCAGACGTAAATATTGCAGAAATTGTACTGCTGCTAGCGTTAAAAAGAAAGCAGCTGCAACAGAAGAACGCAGCCCTAACGCTGACTCGTACCTCAAATTTTGGCTCACAATTCAAAGCAAAAAATCGACTGAGTGACGGCTCGTGTCTCAAAAAACTCGTATGTTAGGGCACTCGTAAGTCAAGGTTCCACTGTATTCTTATTCTTATGTTCTCATGTACTTTTCCCAATATACAGCCAAACTACCCTAGTATATCATATTACACATGCCTGAGACCCCTAAAATGTATTAATTTTCATCCCCAATTCAGAAAATTCATTGTAGGATGAAATATGTGCATTTGATGGTAAAACACATCAATTTTCCTTCCTCAGGTCTCCAAGTCCAACCTATCTTAAAGCTACTTGTGGCTCTCAGATACATGGCAACAGGGAATGTTCAACTTTCCATTGCTGACTGTTCAGATGTGTCACAACCAAGTGTAAGCAAATGTCTCAAGAGCTATTGCTTCCCTGGCACCAGAGTCAAAAAATGTCCACAGCCTCCAGAAGATGGACAAGTTATGGAAAAAATATTTTTATGGGTGGTATGCCTGGTGTAATTGGCTGTATTGATGAGTTCCACATTCCTATAGTTAGAGTAGGTGGTGATAACGCTGAACTTTATATAGATGTAGGAAAGTTTTTTTTTGCGTTAATGTAATGGGTGTGTGTGATGCAAATCTTTGATTCACTTCACTAATCACTGGTTGGGATGGAAGTGCACATGATTCAGGCATTTTTCCTCCTCAAACTTGCATGACCTGCTAGAATCAGATGCCTATAGAGGTTATTTGTTAAGTGACAGTGGCTATGCCTGCCACCCATATCTAATGATTCCATGCTTAAATGCAGCCACAGAGAAAGAAGCATTACAATCTGGCACATGTTAGAACAAGAAATGCTATAGTGAGAGTGTTTGGAATTTGGAAAAGGATATTTGCAATATTAGAATGTAAAATGAGAACAAATTTGAGAACTGCAAATAATATCATAACTGCATGGGCTGTATTTCATAACATGGCAATTGAAAGTAAGCTTAACCTTATTGAAGAACCTGAAAATGTATTGCCAGATGTCATAGAACTTGTGCCCCATGTACAGGCTATTATAGAGAGACAATTTACCTTGTGATATTTCACCCAGTGAACAAAAACTTTTTATCCAAGCATCTTGCTTGTTATCTGAACATGATCTCAATCATGTTAGAAAAAATGTTGTGATTTGGATTGTTAAATAAATGTAGTGATGAGAAACAGTTTAATTTTTAGAGCCAATATGTGAAAGGGTTAAAGGAAACCTAATTTAATCCCATGTCATATGTAGTGTCACTAGAGATATTGTTCCTCCACACAGCTGCCTTGTAAGTAAAGCAGTTGATAGATAGATATAGATAACACAAATATGAAGAAAAACTTAACATAGAATATGAAAAAACATTCTACCAAAAAAATACCTGAGATCCTCATGTAAGCCCTTAACATTAAAAAAAATATATACACTAAAGAAAAAAGGAAAAACAAAAAACAAAACGCATAACCCTTAACATACAGCATACATACATTTCCTTAACATATACCATATACATTGCTACAATAACCTATTCAGTAGCTTCATAAAATGATCTAGTAGATTCTAAAAATCTATTACGATAATGGAAAGACTCCTCCATTTTTTGCAGAGTATTTTGTATAAACTGTAAGCTTACTTCTACTTCTTTGAGCTGTAACTCCAGATTTTTTCTTTGAAATTTTTTTTTTCTTCCTCTTGTATCTCCAACTGAAGCTTCCAATAGTTTAGTTTTACTATGTGTTCCTTTGTTTGCCGTGTAAAGTTATTAATATTTCAAGAAATACTTCATGACATACAAAATAACTGATATATAAATGATGATTGGAACAGACTCAGTCAGCAGGGTGTTAGTGCAGGCCTTCGGGCCTTTTGAAGCTTCCTCATATTCTTATGTTCTTATGTTTTAATGAAACATAGCACTTGATGGCGTATCATCTGGCTAAGAGGAATGTTTACGCACGTCTTAAAACATGTTTTCTCATCGTGAAGTTTAAAAGGACATTGTGCAGCTCTGCATTATTCATTAAAATAAGTCTTATCATATATATTGTCTGTGTAAAGTTATTAATATGCCACAAAATACTTAATAATATACAAATTAATGGTTATAAAACAGAAGCATAGCGTTTGATGGCATCTTATTCCTTCAGATTCTTGATAGCAAGAATACGCATTTCATAAAACTTTTTTTCTCATTTTGAAATGCTTTTTCATTAAAGGGAAGTAAGATTGAATGATAGATTATAATAAATGTTAGTTATCTTGATGTATAGCAGAGAGAATACATCCTTCAATTACCAAAAAAATGTCATTATAATTCAGAGAGACCAGCAGCAGACCGCGCAGTGAATTAGATACACTGTGCCAACCCTTATGGAACAGGAATTCCGTTAAAACACGTACTTTACAGTGTAAAACAAACCCACGCATAAAAAATATGCTGTATTATGAATAAATTATTAATTATAGACATAAAATCAAGAACACATTAGTCAAAGAAGCATATGTATCAATGAATATGATAAGTGTTGCATAAGTTGGTACCGATGACTTGACTTGTAGGGGGGCGGTTCAGAAGGACTAGCAATACCAACATGCGTAAACCCGGCCACCGACACAAAGGTCGGAAAGATTTGAATATCTGCGGGACCCGAAGGAACTAGGAATAGGGCCCTAGGTCAGATGCTCCCGGCTAACTAACTACTCGTAATGCTGTGCACCACCACCCCACCCTCCCCTCAGAGCTCATGTTTGAACGTGAACCGAACCTGGTAGATACGGAGCCGCCCATCTACAACACACACACACGCACACACACACACACACACATTTCCACTCACACACACACACACACACACACACACACACACACACACACACACACACACACACACACACACACACACTCTCTCTCTCTCTCTCTCTCCCCCCCCCCCCTCAGACATGAGAAAATTCATCTGAGATTTTTTTTATTGCTAGTAGGCAGTGTAATTATTTCCTCCCTGGTTGCTACAAATTTTCCCCCAGGGGGAAATTTCCCCCAGTTTGGGAATCACTGGTCTAGACAATGCCAGTACACATTTATTTCCTGTAACGCTCCACTCTCCGCTCTTTTACCTTGTATTTGTACTTAAGTACAATGACATGTACTTAGACTAGGACATAAGTACATAGCAGACTGTACTTGTACTTGTACTTGAAAAATATCTAGGTATTTTTTTTGGACACAACCCTGATGAGTAGGAAGATGGAGAGGCTCTTCTGCTGTGGCCATGAGGCATCAGATACTATAGACAGATATATGTACCGTATTTTTGCCATATAAGACGCACTTAAAAAAGAATGGGAAAAAAAAAATCACCCACTGTATTATACCCGGTTTTTAGGTTTTTGTAGGCCTTGGAGATAGAGGTTAGTGTTACTAGGCTAGCAATTAAACACTAGTTCCCTGATGATCCCAAAATAAAATTTATATGATTACAAATCAAAAGTTTTTTTTTTTTACCTGTTCCTGGTACTTCGATTCTGTAGATGACGTGTCGGCCCCTCTTAAACACAGACGAAACATGCCATGCCATATTAAAATTTTTGCTGAAGCTGTAGCCATATCAAGAAAGTGGCGTTATGTTTACCATGAAACTAGATTGCCCACACATAACTTAAACTACACAAGGACTGAAACACGAACAATTTGCATTTTTCATTATCATTTCAAATCCATAGCTGTAGAGGCACTAAGACTTCATCAACAGTGGAATGTTTTAAACATATATGTACCAGTTGTGTATGATAAAAAAGAAAAATTATGATAAAGTACCATAAGTGAGACATGTGTTACTGCATTAGAAATTAGAATAACATTTGTAGAGTGAATTAATAGCAATGTTGTCAATAATAAAATGATCATTAAAAATATACAAATTAGCACTTATAAAAGATAAATGCAACAGATTCTCACTTAACGTCAAGAATAGGTTGCTATAAAGTGCGACATTAAATTAAACGACTTTAAATAGAGCCAATCTTACCATAGGTCCAATGATATAAACAGTTACGTTCCTACGGTAAATTTCTGATAAAAAAACACCCAACTTCTAAATAAAGTGCTAAAACACTTGTAAAATTAAACATTAAAATAGATTTGTATTATACACATTTAAGAAAGATTAATAAAAACAAACAAGACAATTATTTACTCAATTAATTGTTAAAGTGTGAGTGACTGTTCGTATACAGTGGCAGTAGTTGATATGGGGAGGAAGGTAGGCTACAGGGACCCTGATTCTCCCTCATTGCTACTGATGAGTAAAGGTGAGTCTAGGTCCTGATCATTATTCCTGAAGGGCAGAGAAGCAGCTTGGTCATCATCATCGCAGCAGGTGATGGTGAGTGTCTTGCAGGAAATTCCAGTAGCCTATAATCTTGGACCAAATTCTATTGAAAGGGCTATGAAACTCAGGAAAAATGCAAACCTTGCAATTAACCTTATAAATACTGGTATTTATAAGGTTAGGAGAATACTCATTAGCCTACAATCTTTGACCAAAACTCTACTGACGGGAGGGCTTATTGTTTTATTGTTCCCATCATGGATATGGTGTTATTAACACAAATGGAGCAAGTCCGCGATATTGTCTTCTCTTACGGTCAGTGGTAAACCTTGTTACACAAAGTACTTTGAAAGTAGTAATAAGTCCTCTGAGCCGAAACACTTACCATAATGGATACAAGACGTTCAATTAATTTTGTCTCTCTTTCTTATTTTTTCAAAATAATCTTTAATATATATACAATAATTTGTTTTCTAGAATGTAGCTACAGTTATAAAATGGATATGTGCAATATATGCCAACAATATATATAATGTGAAAAACATATGGATCATAAAGAATAAAAAAGGAACAAGATATTGTAATAAAATTTGTGTAATTACAAAAAGGTAATGTGTATTTGTAATTTAGGTTAGAGAACGAGAGAAAGAAAAGAAAAAAGAAAACGGAAGTTAGGAAGAATCACTATACAAATTGCGCTGCCACAGGCTATGAAGCCCAGGGAAAAAGTGCAATTTTTATTCCTTCCCAAATATTCCTTGCCAAGTTATAGGTGTGTCTTATATTCTGATGAGTCTTATAGGAAAAGAAATAAAGTATATAGGTAAAATAAAATGGCATTACAAAGAAAATAGCAACAGAAAGCATATATATCAAAGCCAAAAATATCTAAATACATTAATAACAAATAGCATACTGGAAGTGGAATTGGGCCACTAAAGGACACCATTGGCAGTTTTGTGACATAATTTAAGCAATGGCAAGTAATGGCAAGCATGCTAAATAAATAATTAATGTCAATCTTCGCTACAACTCCAGGTGGTGAGGATATTAACAGAATTGTGACTAATACTATTGGTATGACAAATAGAGCCATAATATGTTGTTATTAAAATTAATTTCTACTGTTTCTACTGAATATATATGACTTCCAGGCTCTACTTTGTCCTGACTAGAGAAGGTTTTGGACCAACAGTTACCGTTAGGTTAGTGGTACTATATCTGTATTTGTTCAAATGCAAAAGAAGGCAAAATTTAGATACAAACTCACCGGTCTTTGTCAACACCATCATCCTTATCAAAGAGGAATGACATGACTGCCATCCGATACATGTGACCTGACACAGTCTCTGGCTCATCTATGTTTCGAAGGACCCAGCCAGTTCTTTTTAGGTGCTAAAAATGAAAATAAATTAGTAAATAATGTAGTATAAGATGGGGAATAATAAGTTAAGGCTTTTGTTGTCTTGGTCAAAATAATGTCAACTCTTGCCGAACATAACTTCACTGAGCATGATATATGTAATTTCATGAATGGGTAAAATATTCCAAAATTTGCCAAAAATTTCAATTGCACAAATGTACTTTGTAATAATTTAAAACTTTTAGGAATTTTATACTAAATATAAACTGTTTTACCTATCAAAACCTAATTTTGGCGAGCACAAAATTTGTCATCAATGACAGGAACCTAACTGTCATGTAAAGTCACACTTTAAGACCTGTGTTTTATTCTGTTTTCTGCCTTCCTATGATTTGAACTCAAAGAAATAACATGTATCAATACATCTTGGGAACTAAATTAATCGAACATAATTTGAAATTCTGTATTGTTATCAATGAGCAGAAATGAATGCGTCAAAATAATTTTATAAATAATTTTTATATCTCCTAGTCAGTTTTTTTCATGCAAAAAAAATATTTAAAAAAAATCAGATAAAAAAATAAAAATACAAACACTTTCCTTGCACATATACAACATATCAGGTTCTGAGAATTTTTAGTATCTTTCACTCTCTTCTGACACCTATTCCATAAAAGGTTCTCCCTATCATCTCGACAATCCAATTGGTCTCCGCACACTTCATCCTCTCACTCTCCCTCTCATGTATTCTATTACTACTTAGTTATTCAGTTTTAGAGGAGGCTGCCTTCTCACATCTACACTATTTCCTTAACTCTTTCAAATATACCATCACCTCAAGACATGGGATACCAATAATTTTGACAAAAATAAAGTGATTACTACGTAGCAGGACAGCATCTGACGGAAGTTAATCCTATAAATTTGTCGAGAGGGGTGGTTACTATCAGGTTTCTCTCTCTCTCTCTCTCTGTAAGTTTTGTATTTCTTATAGCTTTAATCTGAGTGTAAGTGAAAAGAGAGAGAGAGAGAGAGAGAGAGAGAGAGAGAGAGAGAGAGAGAGAGAGAGAGAGAGAGAGAGAGAGAGAGAGACAGAGAGAGAGAGACAGAGAGAGAGAGACAGAGAGAGAGAGAGAGAGAGAGAGAGAGAGAGAGAGAGAGAGAGAGAGAGAGAGAGAGAGAGAGAGAGAGAGAGAGAGAGAGAGAGAGAGAATTTGATTTGATACAATTTATTGAGATAAAATATATATATATACCTATACACATGTGTATATATATATATATATATATATATATATATATATATATATATATATATATATATATATATATATATATATATATATATAGAGAGAGAGAGAGAGAGAGAGAGAGAGAGAGAGAGAGAGAGAGAGAGAGAGAGAGAGAGAGAGAGAGAGAGAGAGAGAGAGAGAGAGAGAGAGAGAGAGAGAGAGAGAGAGAGAGAGAGAGAGAGAGAGAGAGAGAGAGAGAGAGAGAGAGAGAGAGAGAGAGAGAGAGAGATGAACACGAAGTAAGGGGAATACGAAGGAGAGGTTACAGAGGAGTTAGAGATGGAAGGTATGAGTAGGTGATTGGTTGTTTGGAGAGGGGCATAGAAGTAGAAGTAGGAGTAGGAGTAGGAGTAGGAGTAGGAGTAGGAGTAGGAGTAGGAGGAGGAGGAGGAGGAGGAGGAGGAGGAGGAGGAGAAAAACATAAGAACATAACAGAACACAAAGGAAGGACAAACAGTAGCAGACCTGTTGGTGCCTACACTATCTAATCTGAAATGAGAGGCACAGGACAGTAGAGGACAAGTAGTCTAATGGCCAGATAGGGTTCCCATGCACCCTCTGGTGTTCTTGTCGAAAGCTATTTTTTTAGATTCCTAAATATGTCTAGAAAACAGAAATATATGTTAACATTGTCAACGAATGTCCCATGGATTTTTTTTGGCAGCTATTTTGAATTGTGTCATAGGCGGCTGTAGAAATCAGTGATGTTCATATCTTTCTAACCAGTCATCATATAGAGACAAATAATAATTTCAACATGAGGAATCAATAAAAATAGTTATTTTTATTATTCAACCATTTTTAAACCACTTTAAATGAAAAATAAAGAAAATTAGTAAATGAGACATGCAAGCACTGCAGATGTGAGCTGGATGGGAAACCATTTGTCTCTTTCTGCTTGAAAAGTGAATGACCTTTGTTTTAACTGTATAGTATCAAAATTGCTTTCCCACTCTCCTTTCTATATGTCCCCTACTTCTGATTTTGCTTTCCTGTCTTACAAATGTGTACAGTTGCAGTGTCTAGAAACTGTTTTCCTAATATTAAGCTCAATATCTCTCATTAATTTCTTCTCTTTCACAGGTCATATATCAAGCTTCTATGGGTGGTGCTGGTGCAAACAAGATAACATTCCCAATAAGTAGTGTGATTGGCTGCAGTAATTAGCTGGTGGTGGACAATAAAGTACTCAAGTATGCCCAAGTCTAAGAGAAAAAGCGATTCATCTCAGGCCAAATCCCAGAAACGTCCTCCTCAGTCATGTATTTTGCATTTTTTGGGCATTGACCATGGCCCTTTTACATCATTAAGAGCTATTAGAGGTGATCCAAATGACAAGCTTACCCAACTCCACAAAATTCGTGACCAGCAACTGGCTGAGCCACCTGGTTCCACACATCGAATGGCAACAGTGTGTTGTCTCATCCCAGACTCTATTGAGGGTCTTGACCTGGATTCATATGGACATCATCGACAATGCTACCAATGCTTCCACCTCGACTTGAACTGATTAAAGAAATACGAAGCATCAGATCAAGCTACTATATCAGAAAGACATCATTCTCCCTGCAAACATTCATCCTTTGAAGGCAGAGACATATACACATCACCACTTTTTCCACCAGATTGTATATTCTGTGACAAAGTGGAAAGAAAAGTCGATGGAGAAACAGAGAGGCCTGTAAAGTTTACTTCATGGCAGCACAAAAAGTCAGCTTGGCAACAAATTGAACATCAAGCCCTTGCATTAAGACATTTTGGCCTGTACAGAAAGGTGCAGGGTAAAGATCTTCATGCTTTTGAAGCACAGTACCATCCTTACTGCTGTGACAAATTCCGTAGAGAGTACCAGAATCACATCAGAGGAATGGAGCGTGCAGACAACAGAACTTTAAACACAGAGCAAGCTTATCAAGCTGCAGCTCAGAGGGAAGCATTGAATGCAGTTGTTGAGATGATCAAGAAACAAGTTATTGAGAAAAATTAAGTCATACAGCTCTCACCTCTTCACATCATTCGTACTGACAAGCTTGCAGAAAACGGCTGTCCAGATCCTGAGTATCAGAGTGAGAACCTGTTGCACCTTCTGCAGAATCATAAACTCCGTGAAAACATGACATTTTCAAACATAAAATGTATTTTTTCACTTACCTGCTTCTTATATTAGCATTACAATGTTCTCTATCTACCCATCCGTCTATTACCACATTTAAATTACGTGTCATATTCCACCCTTGGCGACCTCTGGCAACTCATGGCAACCCTGTCTCCCTCAGCTGACATCGTCATTCTTTCTTGAAGCAATGGTAAGTAGCGGGGAGGATGGGCGGGTTATATATATAAGAAGCGGGTAAGTGAAAAAATACATTTTATGTTTGAAAATGTCATTTGTTTCACATACAACCTGCTTCTTATATTAGCAGATTCCCACATTAAAGGAGATGGGTCACGCCACGGGTATGGAATACGACAAAGGGTGAATGGTCCACATCAAAAACTCAGCTTAGTCTCACCTAAATTTAGGAACCAGAGACATGTGAGGTCAAGGAGATTGTGTCCAAGCTTCCGGTGAGAACTCTTGATCTCCAGCAGGGTGTCCTTGTTGAACCTTCAGTGCAGGTTTAAGAGGAAGTGTGCACCCTGTCTAAACAACAGACCACTAAAACCCTGTGGCCACCACTGGTCCTGAACCATGCCCAGGTAGGAACCAGTGAAAGTGATCAGTGCATAAGGAATTAACCCGGGTAACTTCCCTCGGGAGATTTTCCTTGAAATCCCATCCGGCGTCCAGGCGCATGTCCTGAGAGGAGGGCAAACTTATGACTCCTCCAATGACGCCAACTAATGCAATCCCAAAGATAAGGCACTTGCTGCCTTGAAGGATTATGGTGATGGGGGGTTAGTCCACCAAGTCCCCAGCGGCAACCACTGGACCTAGGACAAAGACATCTTCTTGCCTCTGAATGTCCCGGAGGTAGTAGTCCACAAAGACTGAGTCCTCCAGCAGACTGCTTCTAGAATGGAGGCAATTGAGCTGTTCTTCCATAGGAGCATAGATGTGGCAATACCTCTGATGTCGTGGGCCCGGACCTTGAACAAGGGACAGAGATCTTCAGGAAAGGACTGGTGTGCTGTCTTAACTGTCCCGTAGAAAAAAGGAGATTGCCGCCTTATACATGGGCCTTTTGGGGTCCCGTACAGAGACAAAAAGATTCCTAGGCCGAGGAGAGGAAGACGTGAGCCGCAGGTAACATTTCATTGCCCTCACTGGACAAAGTAGACGTTCCTCATCCTCATGTCCCACCATAGAAGAGAGACTGCGAAGACGGAACTCCCGAATGATGGGGTTAAGGCCGGTTTCCGTCTTGGCCACAAACTCAGGAAGGTAGGACAGAATGAGATCCTCTCCCTGTGTGGCTGTGACCATTGACAGGGCACGGAGCTCACCCACCCTCTTGGCTGTAGCCAGGGCCACCAGGAAAAGTGTCTTCTTAGACAAATCCCGGAAGGTGGACCGTTCCAAAGGCTCAAAAGGCGGACGTATCAAGGCTCTAAGGACCACGTCCACATTCCACGACGGAGGTCTGCAAGATGGCCGGCGTACTTGCCTTGAACAAGTTCTAATCACCTCCCAGAAAACTGGATCCGAGGAGAGGTCAAATCCTTTAAGGGCAAACACGCTATTGAGCATAGCCTTGTACCTTTTATTGGCTGAGACAGATAGCTTGCTCTCCTGCCTCAGAAAAACTAAAAAGTCAGCAAACTTTTGGCTGGAGGGGTTAGAAACAATGTGGCCCTCCCTTTTGCACCACTCCCGGAATTTCTTCCACTTATGCTGGTAATTCATAAGAGTGGAAGGCCGTTTAGATCTTGCCAGGAATTCCGTAACACGAGAGGAATAGCCTTGGTGACTGAGGATTCGCTGGACAGTTTCCACGCGGTTAACTGTAGCATGGGGAGAGCCTGATGGAACCTGTGGACGTGTGGGGTCTCGAAACAGTGAGACAAAGTTCGGCAGCCGGAAGTTGAGCCTCATGGCAAAAAGGTCCACTGTGAGATAACTCCAGGTCCTCCACAGTCGACTGCAGATGTCCTGGTGGAGAGTCCACTCTGTAGAGATGACTTGGTCTCGTCTGCTGAGGCAATCCGGCAGGACATTGGAGGACCCCTTCACGAACTGAGGGATGATCTGAACGGCATGATCTTCCGCCCACTGAAGAACTGACTGAGCTTCCGCATTGAGAATCCCCGAACGAGTCCCGCCTTCCTTGGCCAAGTATGACAGGGCCGTGGCATTGTCTGAGAAGACTGCAACCGCTTTCCCACGAAATTCCTCCATGAAGTGGGATAGGCTGAGACGAATGGCTCTGAGTTCCAAGAGATTGATATGAAGGGACTGCTCCTGTGGGGTCCACAGACCACTCACTGAGGCATGAAGAACAGACGCCCCCCAACCTAGGGTCGAGGCGTCCGAGTACAGGCACACATCTGGGGAAGCCAATTGTAGCGACTGTCCCACCCGTAGGCCGGGATCCGACAACCACCACTGAAGATCCTCCAGAAGCATGCTGTCCCAAGGAACTGGAAAGTTGTCTGGATGGAACTGACGGTTCCAAGATCGGGAAAGATGTAATTGTAGGCCTCTCATTCGTCGTCTGGCCCCCGGAATTAGATGGATGAGGGAGGACATGTGACCCAACAGGATCAACCAAGCCCTTGCTGGTGGAGATTGAACACTGAGGAAGGACTCGATCTGGCGGTGAAGGTTCTCCAGGCATTCTTGGGTCGGGAAAACCTTCAAAAGTGTTGATTGAATCTCTATCCCCAGATGGATCATCGACTGGGACGGGGTAAGACGGGACTTTCCCCAGTTTACTTGAATACCCAGGGAGGCACACAGGTTGAGAAGGAACTCGGTTGCATCGAGGGCCTCCCGTTCGGAGTGGGCCAACAGTAGCCAGTCGTCAAATACCGGAGGAGACTAATCCCCCGCCGATGGATGGGAAGCCGCTGAAACTGGACCCATCATCCGAGTGAAAACTTGTGGGGCAGTGGATAAGCCGAAGCAAAGGACCTTGAACTGGTAGTGTAGGCCTTTCCAAATGAAGCGAAGGAACTTTCGGCTGTCTGGATGGACCGGGATTTGGAGGCAGGCGTCCTTGAGATCGATGGCTGCCATCCAGTCGTGACTGCGAGTCGCAGACATGACCGTCCTTACAGTTTCCATCCGGAATCGAGTGGTGATGACGTAGCGATTGAGAGAGGACAGATCGAGAATCGGGCGGAAGCCTCCGGTGGCCTTTGTCACAACAAAAAGGTGGCTGTAAAATCCCGGAGATGCTGGGGCCTCCTCTAATGCCCCTTTTTCTAAGAGAAGCCGAACCTCGTGATCTAATGCCTCAGCCTTCTCGGATCCCAGGGAGTAAGACAGAAATCCAACTGGATGGGAGGTGACTGGTGGTGGTGTCGTGAAAGGACTCCTGTAACCTTCGCGGAGGACGGCGTGTACCCAAGCCTCCGCTCCAATCGTGATCCAGTCTTCTAGATTGTTAGCAAGGCAACCTCAAATGGGGATCCGGGACGGGCAAGGGTCTACTTCCGAAAAAACTTGCCCGACGTTCTTGGGTGGGAAAAAGGGAGTCTGGGAGCAGGGATTCTGCCGTTGGGGCACTCTTGGCTGGAAAAAGGAAACCGTTCGACCAGACGAGGTCGAGGGTCGATGAGAGGCAGCGACAGGATTAGTGCGAGAAGCACGATCCACCAATGGAGTGCCTGAAGTAGGACGAGGCTTCACCAGCGCCCGAGCCACTGCTTGCTGGAAGGAGATGGAGGCTGCTTTGTCTGCAACCCGAAGGGCTTCCTGAACTCGAGCCTCTTCAAAAAGAAATGCAGAGTCAATTGCAGATTTCCTTAAGTCCACCTTGGTCGCAGACTTAAATACCGGTGGGAGGCAGGACAGGATCGCCTCCCGTCTCATGGCCTTTACATTGGTCAAGGCAAATGCTGAATCTTTGGCAGTGTCCACCATGGCAAACTGAATACTCCGAAAGAGTTGATCAGCTAGAAGCTTGTCCTCTTGTCCAGGCTGTAGGGAAGAAAGGAGCCGGTAGAATGCTCCCACACCCCAAAACAGAAAATTCTGTGCCTCACGTTGATGGGCGAGGACGCCTTCGAGGCAGGTCATATCAGCATGTTGAACCAACACTTGGGGTTCTTTCCCCTTAGTGGTGAGAGCAAGAGCCAAGTCGGTGTTCAGCTTGGCTGCCTTCCCCGCTGACTCATGACCACTAACGGAGTAGATCCTCCTGTATCTGTTGGACGGGTAGCGGGCAAGAGATGGTCTGGATCCTTCAGAAGCCAGAAGAGCAGCCTTGGTAGCAGAATCCAAAGAAATCCATAGGCTGGGCCCTGGTAAGACGGAAATGTTTCCCCACTTCAGGCCTAACCTCCCCAGGCGGGGCAGGTCGGTGAGCCGCCTCCGGAAAGCAGTGGGGATGTAGGCCATCATGGATTGGAAAAGTGGGGAAGGAACTGCATCATGGTCCTTGGACCGCGTGCCAGAACCGTCCTCTGAAATCTCTTCCCACGGATCCTCGAGATCACCCTGTGCTGGACCCAGGGATCCAGGTGGGAATGGTGGATCAGGATCCCTCATGGACCCGATCCAAGATCCAGGTGGCGCAACTTGATGGCGTGTAGTAGCCAAATGGATCTGATCCTGGTGGTAGAAGGCATGTGAGGAGGGGGCTGACAGACCTCGAGCTCCTGTGTGCCTTGTGGACCGAGGGGGGGATTTAGGCCTTGCCTGTGTAACACCCCCCTCTGGCTGTGTGGGCTTGACCAAGTCCTCAGTCAAAGTGCCCTGGTAAAACACAGCCTGACCCTCACCCCGGGTCAGTGGGCGGGAGTGGTGTACAGAAGACACACACCTGTCCCAGCCCTGGTCACATCCTGAGGGAGATTCTGGACGTGGTGGAGCCAGATCTCCCCCCACCACAGGACGTGACCGCTTGATCCTCCACTGAACATCCTTGGGTGGTCTAGATCGCTTACCCATGGAATGAGGATCAAATGGTGCCTGATCTAAACCTACACCACCCCTATGCCTCTCCTTCCCCCGGTTACCCCCCACCGGCACACCAGCTTGGAGTGACTGCACACTCTGCCTTGCGCTGGAGCCGGGAGGGGGGTTGGTAACGGACTTCACCGTACCGTGAACCGAGGGTAAGGAGGGAGCTGAAAGAGAGACAGGATTAGGAGCTAATCTATTCTCTACCTCCTTAGACACCATATCTGATAACATGGTAGGGGGTGAAACACTGTGGCTCCCTTCAGGAAAACCCAGGAAGGCTGCAAATCCTTTAAAGAAAACAGACATATCAGGTGGAGAATCCTTAGAAGGCACAGGAATCTAAGACACAGAATCCTCTGGGCCCACCGAACCCACCACCGAACCACCAGTTGATCCCGAGGCGTGAGAGGTGGGGGAGGAGGGAGGATGGTTCCCAACCCTAACCTCCCCCTGTGACTGACTTGAAGTGTAAGGGGCCTTCTTCCTAGCCTTATACTCACGCCTCTTCTGCAATGTCCGCTAATATTTAAGGGCACTGAGAACCAGCTTGGAGCTCCAATCAGCACACTCCTGACACCTGTTGTTTACATCACAACAACAACCACGACAGGGAATACATACGGTATGTGGATCATTCTTTACACCTCCCAGTACTCTCCCGCAGCCAGAAGCACAGACTCTCCTGGAGAAGTGTGTTGCACCACTCCCTGAAGACGTGGAGTGAAGTGGAGTGGAAGAGCCATGAGAGGAGCCGGGGCTGACAACATGGCGGGCGTGGTTGAGCGTCAGCTGGTTGAAGGCCCGGCGGAGGGGAGGCCCGTTGGTCACCATTAACCATAGCAGAAGGTGACAGGAAACCCTCCTGGAGGTCAGGGAACTCAGCCATATGGCCAACAACGAAAGACAGATGGGCAGTATCAAAGAAAGCACTGTTGAAAACCTGAGTCCACATTATAGCGCGTCTCAAGAAAGAATGACGATGTCAGCTGAGGGAGACAGGGTTGCCATGAGTTGCCAGAGGTCGCCAAGGGTGGGATACAACACGTAATTTAAATGTGGTAATAGACGGATGGGTAGATAGAGAGCATTGTAATGCTAATATAAGAAGCTGGTTGTATGTGAAACAAATCAATTTTACAAAGGCCAGCCCTAGTGACAAGGGATGTGTGTCCTTCATTCTGATTTACAGTAACAGAATCACAGTTGCTGATGCTGTTGCATTTGCAGATGTGGCTCTTTTTATCAGGGGGCTCATTCAGAGAGCATACAAGGAGTCACAAGAACTTCCCTGGCCTCCAACTTTAGAGGACCTTGAGATAAAGTCAGATGAACTGCTGCCCGGAGAGCTAGTGAGGTTTCTTACTTTAATCACAGCTGGTACATCAGAGGTCAGGAGAAAGCATGAAAAGGTTCAAAGACTTGTTCTCTCAATTGGACAAGACTTGTGCCGTGCTGTTACATATGGTGAGTGGAAGCTTTCAAAGCATATTCTGCTTTGCAACACCATCCATCATATGTTCCGAAGCAAGCAGCTCACTACCATGCTCAATAGACTAGGCCACTCAGAATCCTATCAATTTGGACTGGAGCTTGAAACAGCCATGACCAAAGCAATTGATGAGGTGTCCACATACCTTACACCTCAAATCATTACAGGTGAAGGCAATGCCATCTTTCACTGTGAGTGACAACCTCAACAAGATTATGACAAACATCCATGGATCAAATGTTGTCAACAGTGCTGGGGGCATAATGATTCAGGAGACAAATCCTGGCTTTGAAATAGCTCAAGGAAGAACTTTGCCCCAGTATGAGAGATCAAAAGGTGTGATGAGTTTCAAGGTAAATACAACAGAAACCCTCCCTGAAGTCAACATTTTTTTTTTTTTACATTAAAAGGGCACTGGCTAAGGGAAAAATAAATTAAGTATGAAAAAATATCCAGCTTGTCGCCAGACCCTGCAAAGAGGACAATAGGAGAAATATAAACATGGGAGGAAGTCCAATTTAGTATGAGAGGTGTCTTGACACTCCTATTTTGAAAGAGTAAGTCATAGGCAGGTGGAAAAACAGACAAAGGAAGAGAGTTCCAGAGTTTACCAGTTGTAAGGGGTTTATGAAGTAGTTCGGTAACTGATGCGATAATTGTGCGAGTGTTTGAATGGCCGTGAAGAAGTGAATGAGCGAACGTGCGGGCGAACGAGAGTGATTGAGGCGTGATTGGTGTTGATGTTTCGGTGCCTCGACTCCCGGTGGTGACTGTTGCGAGCCATCGTGGAGCCCACTGCCTGCACCCTCGCCATTCCTCTTCAGACATCGCCACCCTACACGCTCCTGTAAGTACATTCTCCAATGTCTCCTTATTCCATCAATTTGTTGTGAGAATATGATATTTATCTGTGAGTGTCTTATATTTGTGAATAAAGCCACGCTCTCAGCCTTTGTGTGTGTGTGTGTGTGTGTGTGTGTGTGTGTGTGTGTGTGTGTGTGTGTGTGTGTGTGTTATACTGTCAGCCCCCGCCCGAACATGACTGTTACGTTCCTGAGCCCATCGTGCATGATAAATTTTGTGTTGTGCGGATAACAGGTTCAATAGGAAAAAATAGGTTACATTCCCAGACCCATCTCCTCTCCAGTATGGGGTCTTGGTCAGTGAAGAGGGCTGTCAAGTTCTCTGCTTTTTTCAGCAAGTGTCTTAGTTTCTTGATGGTAAACACAGGCCTTGTCTCTGTGTCGTCGTCATCAGCATCATCATCATCATCATCACCTGCTTTGTCATCCTCCTGCAGCTGGATAAGCTCTTCCACTGAAGGCTCTGCAGCATGAGAGTCAATGAAGTCTGCCACATCCTTGGCTACTATCAACCATGCCAATCACATCTATCTTCTCTGCTAGGGTCAACACTTTCCTCCTCCTCTTCTCACTTGATCCTAGAGTAGATGGAGCCGAATGCTTGGAGGACATGGTGAGCACAAGAGCAGCACAACTACACACAACAACAACACGAGAGAGAGAGCACGTGTGCAGGATTGACTGAGGCGAGACTGGGTGAGTCCACTGTGCTTGGTGGGGGAGGTCTTGATCTGGATCTTGACTCCCAGGCTGCCCATGCGGGGATGAGCAGAGCCCACCAAAATGGCGCACAACATCCGACGGGAAATTCAGATCGTGTTATCGCGAGTCAAAGTCGTGTTCGGCAAGCCATGGGATATTTTACCTATTCATGTAAACGCGAGTTTCGTGCATGGTGAATTTGTGTTCGGTGGGGTATGACAGTACTTATGTGAGATCGAGAGTACGCTGCAACTTGTGAAGGTGATATGTATGCATGTGCAAGGCCTAATGTCAATCGTCAACAGTTCCTTAGGTACGGCTTAGGAGCTGTTACTCCTATGAGCCTAACACCTTGCTCTACCGAATACGCCTGAGGCTACCGGGGATGTGAGGTGAAGTGGACATGACGTGCCGAGCTGCCCGCTCTGCCGGTTTCCGTGCTGGAACCGCCTCCCGACGTCCAGGCATTACACCTTGCCCATAGCCCATGCTTGGAGCCATCTATGACTTGTGGACACTCTGTGAAGTCTATACCGCTTTCCCACTGGCCCTTAACCCCAGCTAGATCCTTTATGCATCCACCACCTCGTTCCCCATCTCATGATTGGTGCCCTAGATGAGTGAAGACCAAGCCTTCTGAAAGTCTTGTACTCCGGTCACGGCTCTGTGTGTTTGTGATGTGCTGTATATAGAATTGAATGAATGAATGAAATGTGTGTCGATACTTTTATTTACCTCGAGTGAGTGGTTGTCACCCCAAGGATATTCATTTAGCGGGGAAACCGCTGACAAGTGGCGCAGTGAGTAGGATTACCCTGTGACGACCTTTCATTCGGGGTCATGAGTGTGACTGTTTATTAATTTTGTTTCACTGTCCACAGTACACTAACACTACAGTGTCCAGAGGAAGTACACCAGGGTGCAGGCGTACCAGGTCAGTCACCATCGGGAGGAGGAGCCTGTATGCTTCTAATGTAAGGTGAGTGGCGTAAAAGGAGTCTATATTGTGATTGGATGTGTTGATGATAGTGAGAGGTGCAGACGCCATTTTCTTTAGTAGCCACATGTCATTCTGGTGAAGATGTAAAAATTTTCCAAATAAAATTGATCTGTTAGCATAACCTTCCCAGATCTGCAGTTAAATAAGTCTAACCAAACCTAACTAAATGTAACTAAACCTAGGTAACTATAAAGCTAACATAACCGAAATAAAAAACTTACTTATTTCCTTAATTCAGCAGCATAACTGTTTGAGGTGATCTGAACAAGTTTCTGATGTTTAATTTGCAGTGCATTATAAAGGTAAGGTGATATCGAGTGGTTAAGGAAACGAATCTTTACCTAATACAGTCAAACATAATGCAAAAGAAATAATGTTAACTGGTTTTATTAAATTAATTATCTTAAAGATGGGATGATTTATGCGCGAAGAAGACGATGGAGTTCCTTTCTCATGTTTATCAAGGATTTTCTTCTTAATTTCTATTGTTATTAGCTTTTTCCTTTTCTCATAACTTTTCTTTGCACTAATCTTACGACCCATGGTAACACAACTACAGTTATAAATATGGAATAATAGCAAAAATACACACAAAACTAAAAGAAAAACACTGGGAAAACACAATAGGGATGCTTCCACAACAAGATATCCACATGAACACTTGTCCACACTTGTCGGTAGAGCTTGTGCGGGCCTAGCGGTCACTGTATGAATCTCGCTCGCAATGCGGATTTCTGCTCGTAAAACAAGACAAAAATTTGCCCAAGCCTCAGCTCATTCTACAAAATACTCGTTATATGGTGCACTCGTAATGCGAGGTTCCATTTTATTTCCCAAGTTATTCAGAATTGGTAATATTGAGTCTCAGTGAAGAAGGAGAAGAGAATGTAGCATCACTGATTCAAACGTTTTGTTTGCATCTTCATTTCCGTAGACACCACTGTAACTGGTGGGATTTTTATTATTTTTGAGGCTGTAGTTATTGTTTTCTATAGGTACACCTCATGACTGATGACATGAATGGTGATCTTAAAGATGTCAAAATCACTTTGATAACCATTTGAATCTATAAATATGCCATATATAGGCATCAGGCCGAGACACAAAATAAGCTCAATAGTTTTGATGCATTCTGATTAGCCGTGTAGTTATTAACAGCATTGTAGTGCTGATAGGTGGGGTCAAATAGAACAAAAAGTGGAAGAGGCAAGGCTAACATGACAAAAATATAATATTTATTGCAAGTAGAATGTGCATGAATTTAACCATATATGATAATAATAGTGTTAATAATGTTATTTTGTGATGATAGCATTATAATAACCACAAAAATCAATATTTGTGCATATATTGGGCATGATTTGTTGCTAGAGACTGTGGTAGTGAGATAACCAGTTGTTAGTGAGACCTGTTGTGAGAAAACCGGTTCTTAAAATGTTTGAGTCCAACCATTAGTTATACATCACTAATGACACAGTCTTTTCTGAATTCCTAGCCAATGAAAATTCTTCACGTGGCTTTGTTGCACAGAGAGGTATATGATAGGTCATATCATCAATTCGTTCAGAGCCGCTATCATGGATACTTGCGCTGAGTGTGATATGGGGATTTTGGATTTTGCTGCAAAGTATAAGGGAAAAGGAAGTGAGCTATTTGACCTGTGTGTTCGTCACAAACTTGTGTTGGAGTCCATAGACTTTGAAGAGTGTGGCAAGCCAGCTACACTTAATTTCAACAAAAAGTTTTGGTTAAGGTAGATTAGCTAGGAAGGGTGGTGTGGAGGGGTTTACCTCCCATCTAAGAGTTTATTACGTGATTTATTTATGATTATTAATTGATAGGTTGGATGATCTGGGGGACTTGCCCACTCAGTTAGGAGGTTATTACGTGAGTTCAGTTTAGGTTAGGTTTATGTCATTGGGGGATTCAGTTAGGTTAGGTTTGGTTTGTTTTGGTTACACTAGGCTAGGTCAGGTTAGGCTAAGGGGTTCTGGCGGACAGTCCCCCCGGATCAGTTTAGTTTAGGCTAGGGTTATGTTGTTGGGGAGATCTGGTTCAGTTATATATAACCTATCTTCTTTCTCTTTCTAGTCAACAAGCTTGGGGACACCCAAAATAAAAACTTATAAGAAGCTTATATATAAGCTTCTTATAAGTTTTTTTGGGTGTTCCCAAGCTTGTTGACTATAGAAAGAGAAAGAAGATAGGGGACGAGCAGTAGTTATGCAGATTTACCGAAAATAATAGTTTTGTCTGGTATTAGACAGCATATTTAATATACATAGGTATTAACTAATATCTTAAATCAAACCGAATACTGCTGCTCAAAACTATGTGAAGCACACAATGTTTATTTTCGTTTCTTTAACCACCCGATATCTCTTTACCTTTATAATGCACTGCAAATTCAACCTCAGAAACTTTTTTACATCACCTCAAACAGTCATGCCGCTGAAATTCAGGAAAATTTTTAATATTTCATATTGGTAGACTTGTTTCATGATCCACTCGATATCTCTTTATCTTTATAAGTTAGGGGATAATCTTACCAATAGTGGCTCCTCACGGATCACCAAAATATTGACATAGGTGATAAGATATGTAATTTACAACACGTTTGTGGTGGTTTTATTTGGGGGATAGCCTTAGTTTGGCCACAAAGGCTCTTTAAAAATCTGGAAGCTGCCTCAACTTCTAAGGGCTGATTTCACAGTCGCTTCGTTTTGTTCCGCCCCTTACCAATGAGCAGCGATCTCCATCACCAACAACAAATCCGATTTCACAGTCGTCTTTCGCGGTTTTGTTTTGATGAAACCATACCAGAGATTGGAACCTTTGGTAACGCAGGCTTGTGAGCTGGGGGACCTCCCCAATGGAGCTTAACAAAGCAATTTTTAGCAAATAAAACAAAATATTATCTCTGTATAGCTATATTATTTCCTAAAATATATGTGAAAAATTATTTAACAATACAGTAACATGTTGGATGGGTGTAATGATAATATGAAAAATGTTTAGAAGAATTTGGATGGCGGCGCGAAATCATGTCATCACCTCACCAGCTGATAAGCGTTAAAATTGTCAACCAGACGTACTTACATCTGTTATACCTCCTTGCCGTGATATTCCTGCTATGTATGCTTAGGGCATATGGAATTTGTTACCAAATTAATGGTAGGCGTTGAACAGTGCATGTGTAAGGCGATGAGGAAGAGAAAAATAAGTTTTCGGAAAAATAGTATCTCTTACTTACAAACAGTGTCCTCTTATTTACAAGACAAAACTTTATTATTATGCTATATTTCAATGTGTTTTAAATTAACATGATAACTGTTTTTCGGCAAAATGATCAAACTAAAAATAAATCATGAAACATGACCTAACCTTACGTCCTGAGGGCTTCGCCCGCTGGACCCCCTGATCATTAAAATTCTAATATTACGGTTGTTTCTTAATTTGCTTACCTAGTTTAACTATCTAAATACTCAAAGAGATAAAAGATCTACACGATGAAATAGGTAAGAATGTCTGGAGGATGCTATTTACCGAAATACTGAGAAAAATAGTAGTTGGGTTGATTTATTAATGTGCCAGTTATATCAGGAAACCAGTGAAGACTGTCAACAACATTCAAACTAGTAAAATGGGAATAAACTTTTCATAGCTTTTCCCAGTATTATTATTGGTCTTTTTAGTTCCATTTATTATCAAAGACCTTTACCTATAAAGTAGAGGAGAATAGGTTAGATTAGGTTAGAAGTGTGTGTTTGGTTGGGTTAGGTTAGGCAAGCTGGTGATGATGATGATAATGATGAAGGTAATGATGAAGTTGTCAATGCAGGTTGTGACACACAAGTGAGAAATGCTGTGGTGGAAACTTGGTTCTAATTTAGTCTTTCTGTACACCATAATATTTTTTTTTATGTTGTATATAAAGCTATATATAAAGCTGCCCTGTCCCATGCTATCCCTTGATGCTCCACTAGACCAAAGTTGCAATCAAAGTTACCTAGGTACATTTGAAAGCACTCGAGAGTTGACGATGAATATGGAGGATCCGTGGAAATTGATCTCTGGACTTACCTCTCCATATGTTTATAATTTTGAGACTTTAGCACTACTCAGATATAACATATATATATATATATATATATATATATATATATATATATATATATATATATATATATATATATATATATATATATATTTCCATAATGAAACTGCACACTCAATTAAAGTTAGGTAAGTAAAGAAACAAATAAATTATGAAATAAATATGTTTTGACTTAACCATATTTAAAATATAATATATATATATATATATATATATATATATATATATATATATATATATATATATATATATATATATATATATATATATATTCTTTCTCTTTTACTAATAAAATAAATATTTCCATTTAAAAAATAAATACATCTTTGTCTTAACAAATAAATATTAAATTCAATGCCTTCATAGTGTTCAAATAACAATTACTACTAAATAAATCAATAAATGAAATAAAACTTAATAGTACATGTAATGCTTCCTTTGTTACAAATAAAATTTAAAAATTTCATTGCCCTTGAAAAAATAACTATGTGTGTGTTTAGTGTTTTGTTGCATCAATATATTCAACAACTTTGCCACACAGAGTAACCACAGCACTGCCTCATTTTCTCTAATGAGGCCCACAAGAGTAATCTTGTTCTCGTAAGTGAGTGGTGTTGCCTTCTCTCGTGGAGTGCTCATTTTTATTTTGTCGCCTTTTTTGAGTGTCTTCCACTCAGCTGATGCAATGTTTACATTTCCCGCTGCTCCGGCATACCAACATTACCGAATCAGAGTTTTTGATCGACACCAGGTTGGGGATTGCCGATACCAACAAAACAACGACTGTGAAATCGGATCGAGGTATTGGTAAGGCCGCTTACCAGATTGGTAAGGCGTGTTGTTAAGCGCGTTACCAGACGACTGTGAAATCGGCCCTAAGTCCACACAGATGTTAAGTTATGGTTAGGTTAAGATTGTTAGGTTAGGTTACGTTTAAGTTATGGTTAGGCATAGACTACACCATGTATGGTGTAGTCTATGGGTTAGGTTAAATTAGGTTAGGTTCTGTTATATAAGATTTTTACATTTTATTATCCAAATCCAGAAAAAATCTAAGGTTGAGAACCCTAACTTTTGGGTGATAAAATGTAAATCTTATATAACCGAACCTAATTAAATCGAACTTAACCTTACTTAACCTAACCATAACATAAACGTAACCTAACCTAACAACCTTAACCTAACCATAACTTAACATCCGTGTGGACTTATAAGTTGAGGCAGCTTCCAGATTTTGGAAATTCTGGATATTAGGTCTGTGTCATGTACAAACACGAAACTCACATATGTAGAAGACTCGGTAATCGTGCCGTAAATGTAAAAAAATGAGGTGCCCGCTTCAGTGTGGCTGTAATAGCACTTGAGAGTGTGGCGAAATTCAACAGTTTCTAAGTCCAGCGAGCTCTGCACCAGTCAAAAGTAAACATTGAAATGATTTTCTATTGTTTATGACTGGGATTCGTGGGTAGCAGCATATAAGGATTTCATATCTATAGAACTGAACCCTCCAATCGTGTTGCCATTCGTGCCACTATCAATTACAGCTTTCCACGCTAGGTTCAGTTATGCTTTTCATTTGTTTTAGGGACACGTCAGGTGTTCCGATACAGGCTCATTGTCAGTTGTTGATAGCCATATCAACAACTGACAATGAGCCTGTATCGGAACACCTGACGTGTCCCTAAAACATCCAAGGGTAATTAAAGAGTTGAGAGAAGAACTACTGGAGCCCTTATATATACTTCTTACTAGTTCACTACATGAAGGTGTGGTACCGGATGACTGGAAGATTGCTAATGTCACTGCCATTTTTAAGAACGGTAATAAAAGTGATCCGGGTAACTACAGGCCAGTCAGCCTAACCAGCGTTCTGTGTAAGGTAATGGAGACAATGTTGAGGGAAGAAATTATACAACATATGAAAGAGAATAAGCTCTTTAATAATAAACAATTCAGCTTTATATCTGGTAGATCAACAATGCTTCAACTTATCAATGTGCTAGATCCTGGACCAAGGCTCTTGATAATGGCTTGGCTGCGGACGTTGTATATCTTGATTTCATGAAGGCCTTTGACCGAGTGCCACACGGACGACTAATGGAGAAGGTATCCAGTTATAGCATTAAGGACAATTTACTAAAGTGGATCCAGAGCTTCTTAACTGACAGAAAGCAGAGGGTCATGGTTAATGGCGAGGCATCCGACTGGAAAAATGTAAGCAGCGGAGTTTCCCAGGGCTCACTCAGTGTTGGGTTCTCTGCTCTTCGTTTTATTCATCAATGACTTACCTGACGTGGTCAGGAATGGAAGTGACGTGTTTCTTTATGCAGATGACACCAAGATATTTAGAATAATAAATGGTATAGAGGATTGTGTTAAGCTGCAAGAAGATTAGGAGGGACTCAAGAGCTGGACAGAGAAGACAACTGTTGAGGATAATGGATATAGTATGTATGAGTACATTGAAAGAACTGAAGCAGAGAAGGATATTGGTGTGGTCATTGATGACAAATTAGCATTCTCCAACCATCTGGCTGAAAAGATTAATAAAGCTAACAAGATTGTGGGACTCATAAGGACATTTGTACATTTAGAGCCGGAAATATTTAAAATATTGTTTACAGCTTTGGTGAGACCACATCTTGAGTATGCAAACCAGGTGTGGTCTCCCCACCTGGTGAAGGATATTGAGGCAGTAGAGAATGTCCAGCGCAGAACAACAAAATTAGTGGCTCGCCTGAAAGATTTGTCTTACGAGGAAAGACTGAGGACGCTAAATCTACCAACCCTGGCATACAGAAGATCTCGAGGTGACCTAACTGAAACATACAAGATTTTATGATAGTGAATGCACAGAGGGATTGTTCAAGATGCGGGAAGACACCATCACTCGGGGGAGCTCTAAGAAGATATTCAAGTCTAGAGCACGACTTAACATCAGAAAATTGTTTTTTTCCCACCGAGTGGTGAACAATTGGAATGATCTGCCAGAGTGGGTTGTGAGTGTTGACTCAGTGGCACATTTTAAATCAAGGTTAGATCAATACTGGAGAAACCAAGAACAGAAATTGGTAATTCTGGAGAATAAGTCCGTCACCCTGATTCCCCACCAACCTCCCCTATCCCTTCCAACAAGCTTGGGGGAGCCTGGGGAATCGGGGGTTTTGGGGAGGGGATGAAAAATGAGCGAAATATGGGCCTTCAAAATTGAAAAAATTTCGAAAATATAAATAATTTGAAATTTCCTAACCTAACAATCTAGCAGGGGTGGGCGCATCCCACACTGCTAACCTAACCTAACCATACCCTAACCTAACCATAACCTAACCTAACCTGAAGCTAACCTAACCTAACCTAACCAGGGACACCCCCGCTAGGACATTAACCTAACCTAACCTAGCAGAAGGAGCTGCGCCCCCCCTGGAATCCCCGTAGGACACTAACCTAACATAACAAAGGACCCCCAAAAGTATACCGTTAAGACTTACCGGTGTGGTGTGGTTATTGTTCAAGCGATGGAGATGGGTAGAGTTTCGCGGCTTCGTTGAGAAACACGTGAAACCTCTTCTTGACATCTGCATACCTCATTTTGAACATTGCGGTCACAAAGTGTCTTTTCCTCCTCCCAAACACTGGCACTTTCCTTTTTAACTCCCTCCACTGGCACTAAACCATGTCTGACTAACAGTTTTAGTAGCCCTTCACAGTCGTTGAAATATGTCCCACAAAAATCGCCATAAGACAAATAACATCCTTCACAAGACACTGGAAGATTTTCTGGAAGGTGTAATCCACTGGACGTCATATCAACAAGTGACAATGAACCTGTATCGATACACCTGACGTGTCCCTAAAACAAAACAAAAGCGTAACTGAGCCTAGTGTGGAAGGCTGTGATTGGTAGCGGCACGAATAGCACTGACGGGCGGCACCATAATTGGTGAGTTCAATTCTATAGATATCATGAAATCCTTATATGCCATTACCCACAAATCACAGTCATAAACAAAAGAAAATCAGTTCAGTGTTTACTTTACAGAGGACTTAAAAACTGGACTTAAAAACTGTTGAGTGTCGCCACACTTTCGAGTGCTATATACGGCCACACTAGAAGTGAGCACCTAATTTTTTTAACGTTTATGGAACCACTACCGAGTCTTCTAACTGATATGTGAGTTTCGTGTTTGTAAGTGACACGGACCTATTCTCCAGTTTGGTAAAACTGGAGAATAGGTCCGTGTCGTGTACAAGCACGAAGCTGACATATCAGTTAGAAGACTCGGTAGTGGTTCCAGAAACGTAAGAAAAATGAGGTGCTCACTTCTAGTGTGGCCGTAATAGCACTCGAAAGTGTAGCGATCCTCACCAGTTTCTAAGTCCAGCGAGCTCCCTCCCTGTGTAAAGTAAACACTGATCTGATTTTCTTTTGTTTATAACTGTGATTTGTGGTTAATGGCATATAAGAATTTCATGATATCTATAGAATTCTATTCACCAATCATGGTGCCGCCCGTCAGTGCTATTCGTGCCGCTACCAATCACAGCCTTCCACACTAGGCTCAGATAGGCTTTTGTTTGGTTTTAGGGACAAGTCAGGTGTATCGATACAGATTCATCATCACTTTTTGCTATGGCGTCCATTGGATTACACCTGCCAGTGTCTTGTGAAGGCTGTTATATGTCTTATGGCGATTTTTGTGGGACATATTATAACGACTGTGAAGGGCTACTAAAACTGTTAGTCAGACATGGTTTAGTGCCTGAGACAAAAATTTGTGAAAAGTGTGGGAAGGAGTGCCGAGTTGATATACATAGGAAAGCATTTCGGTATGATAAGACATATACTGTGCCTAAAAAAGGAAAAAAAAAGTGCAATTTTGTCCAGTCCATATATAAAGGCACGTGGAGAGATTTCACGTCTTTCTCACCGAAGCCGCGAAACTCTACCCACCTCCATCGCCAGAACAATAACCACACCACACCGGTAAGTCATAACGGTATAATTTTGGAGGTCCTGGGATTCCAGGGGGGGTGCAGCTCCTTCTGCTAGATTAGGTTAGGTTAATGTCCCTGGTTAGGTTAGGTTAGGTTAGGTTAGGTTAGGTTCAGGTTAGGTTAGGTTAGGTTCAGGTTAGGTTAGGTTAGGTTAGGTTAGGTTAGGTTAGGTTCAGGTTAGGTTAGGTTAGGTTAGTAGTGGGGGGGTGCGCCCACCCCTGCTAGATTGTTAGGTTAGGAAATTTCGATTTTTTTTTTTTCTTCATTTTTTTTCAATTTTGAACGGCCATATTTCGCTTGATTTTCATCCCCCCCCAAAACCCCCGATTCCCCAGGCTCCCCCAAGCTTGTTGGAGGGGATGGGGGGGGAGGGGGGGAATCGGGGTGACGAACTTATTCTCCAGAATTACCTCCAGTTTAACCCAGAAATTTTAAAATCGAGCACACATAACCACCACACGCAGCCAAAATAAACAGTAATGAGGCTGCCGTACTGGAGCCACAGGCCCATTAGGGCGTCTTCCAGGAATTCGTCCATGTAAGTGCGTTATAATAGTAAAGAGATATCGAGTGGGTCATGAAACGAATCCTTAGCCAAATAAGTGCAAGATTAATTTAAATCTTACCTTTAACCTTCCAATTTGTTTTAAAAATCCAAGGCAATTGACAAAATTGCCGCTCACTGCCATGATCTCTGCTTCTTCTTCTTCTTGTAGCCTGTTTTCTAGTGATGGGCGCTCGTGAACGAATCGGTTCATAGAGCCGGCCGGCTCTTCCAGGTGAACGAGAAGAGCCGGATCTTTCTCGAGAGCCGTTTGAGAGTTTTTTGAGAGCCGTTTATTTTTAAGTTTCTAGTTTTTCCATATTTTTGCAATTTTCTAACAAAATGCAAAAATTACCGATTGTTAATAATTATAGTAATGATAATAATAATAATACTTACGAGTATGAAGCCTATTCATAGAAATTATATAGTAAAATAGTTAAGTTACCCCTTCAAGTTAACAAAGAAAACTGTATTTCCAAGTACCTTACCCTCTAGTAATGAGGGGTAACTCAACACATAAAACACATATATATGAATAATTCAGAAAATATATGGTGTATATGGTAGGCCAATGATGTGGAATGTACACTACAATATTCCCTACAACATATCGGTAAATGAAGACAATCTGATGATATTAAGAGGTCAAATTAAATTATAAAACTCGTCTCAAAACAGGGTACATGGTATACAAACCAAGTATATTTTTTTCCATAGTTAATTTTTTAACACAAAACTGATTTTCTCATTATAGCTCGAGAACCATAAGGTATACGTACAATGACTACGAATAGACAAAGAGTGAATAGGAACCCAACTTTCTGTTGCAACATTTAAAAATGAAATTACTCTTTATATAATGAAGGAAAATTATTTTTCATAACCTGTGAGTAAAATAAAAAAATTAACTACACTAGCTGATACGCCTTTTAAAATAATTCAAATGATTATAGGTGCATTTTTTCTGTCAAACTAATCGTTAAGGTTTTTACCTTATAACTCGAAAACTATGAAATTGACGTAAAATTACTAAGAGTAATTAGGGAAGTTAAATGAAACAAGCTTTCTTTTCATTCTATTGAAAATGAAACTCAATGATAAATGACCATCGAACATTTTTTTCTTCTTAACTATTAGTGTTATTCAAAATCAGACTACACCAGCTGAAAGGCCTTTTGAAGGTAAGAAAATAACAATTTAACATAATTTTTGTCAAACTAGTCTTTAACATTTCGTTTTGTAAAAACGAAAACTATGGAGTTTAAGTCAAAAAATCTGCGAATAATTAATTAAAATAAGGAAATAAATATATATATTTTTTGGACCATCAGAACATGTAAACAGTTTATAAAAAATGAAAACATAAAAAAAAAAATTTTTTGGCGTAAATTTAGATTAAATTACATGATTTGATAGAACTTTTAAAATTACATAAATTAGCATAAGTGCATTTTTTTTGTACGACTAATATTTACGCAATAAAAGACAAGTTAACTACGTTGATAATTTGAGGGGTGGTAGGGTAACCCACCACCCCTCAAACTCACATTACGTAACAGTCAACCGCCAATTGTTCGCGCGCTCTCTCTCTCTCTCTGTCTCTCTCTCTCTCTCTCTCTCTCTCTCTCTCTCTCTCTCTCTCTCTCTCTGATATATAAATGTTAAATAAGAAAGAAAATAGATAGTATGTTTGTGTGTGTCTGTGTGTGTGTGTGTGTGTGTGTGTGTGTGTGTGTGTGTGTGTGTGTGTGTGTGTGTGTGTGTGTGTGATCATGAACGAAAAATTGTCTGAGTCTCTCTCTCTCTCTCTCTCTCTCTCTCTCTCTCTTCTCTCTCTCTCTCTCTCTCTCTCTCTCTCTCTCTCTCTCTCTCTCTCTCTCTCTCTCTCTCTCTCTCTCTCTCTCTCTCTCTCTCTCTCTCTCTCTCTCTCTCTCTCTCTCTCTCATATAGAAATGTTAAATAAGAAAGAAAATAGATAGTATGTTTGTGTGTGTGTGTGTGTGTGTGTGTGTGTGTGTGTGTGTGTGTGTGTGTGTGTGTGTGTGTGTGTGTGTGTGTGTGTGTGTGTGTGTAAGTATGGGCCCAGCTGGCAGGCCTTTGAATCGGCAGCACCTGTGGGAAAAAAAAAAAAAAAATAAATAAATAAATAAAAAAAAAAAAAAATAAATAAATAAATAAATAAACTCAGCAGAATTATTTCTTAAATCTAACATTCCACACTTTTTCAAGGAATTCTTTCACAGCCTCTATCATTCGTCCATTTGCCACACCATTCAGTCCCAACAGCCGCACCATCCACTCACAACCAGTCCTTCCATCCACCACATTGATTCCATGCCCTAATTCATTCAGAAACACTCTCATCATATCTGCACGTGCTCTCTCATACCTCTTGCATTCTAACATCAGATGCACCACAGTCTCATCCACACCCCTGTCACACATCTCACGCTCTTTCCTCTTATCCTCTGACCATCTATAGGTCCTATCATTCACTTCCACACACTGCGCTCTCACTCTGAACAGAAGGTCACCAACTAGGCTACCATCATACAAAACTTCATGCTTTGGGGCCTCTTTCTCCCTTTACCATCTAAGAGTTTCCTTTCTATCCATCCTATTCTTCCACTCGCTAAGTCCATCCGCTTTCACTGCTCTATCTATCTCCCTTTTCCATTTTCTCTCATCCCACTCTGACCCCTCTCTGTTTCTATCTGTCATTCTCCATTCAACAACATTCTGTCTATCCTCAAAAGGTCTGTGCACCCTTGGAGGAAGTATAAGAGGAGAGGCCCTGTCCCATACCGCTCTACAGCGGGAAGTGAAGCCGAGTGGGCGGAGCCTATCTGGTGGGCGGAGTATACAATTCAACCCAAAACATTGGGAAAGTTTAAGGGAGAGTCGTGCGTTAAAGTTTTCATTTTTGCCTTGATTCCTCAATATATCATGTGATTAGTAATTATTAATTTGTTTGAACGGATACAGCATGAAATGAACTTACAGGATTGAGTGAAAAAACTGACAAAATTGTCTTCCTTTATTCTTTACACTATGAAAAGTAAATATATGCTCACGCCTCCTCGCAAGGATAATCTGTAAATCTTGCTCGTTTATCATCTATACTGAGCATCTACTAAACTTATCATCTCTGAAACTGACTTATATACCCTTCCATGTAGAGCTTCTATGATATACTATATATAAAAAATGAAAAAAAGTTCACAGTAATCTTGAGAAAAGAAAAAAAACCCGCCTATGCGGATGTCGGTAGATCGCCAATTATTCATGTTACCTTCTGATCATATAGTATATAGTATGTATATATATCATATAGTGTTATATATATATATATATATATATATATATATATATATATATATATATATATATATATATATATATATATCATATAGTGTTATATATATATATATATATATATATATATATATATATATATATATATATATATATATATATATACATATAGTGTTATATATATATATATATATATATATATATATATATATATATATATATATATATATATATATATATATATCATATAGTGTTATATATATATATATATATATATATATATATATATATATATATATATATATATATATATATATCATATAGTGTTATATATATATATATATATATATATATATATATATATATATATATATATATATATATATATATATCATAGTGTTATATATATATATATATATATATATATATATATATATATATATATATATATATATATATATATATATATGTACCGAGTACAACGGGCCAACTATCATTACAGTGATTCCTTTGCGGAATCACCGGTAAATCCTCGTATTCTCGACACTCGTAATATACATTGTTATAGTTAGAGTAGGTACCACTAGATAGAGGGGATGATGGGAAAAACGCGTGACGTCACTGGAACTGAGGATATATATATCGGTCTGGGCGGAAAGTCAGGGGACAGAAGTGTGAAGTGGACCTTGACGGTGTTGACCAGCTTGTGCTACCAACAACAGCCCCTTGGGAGCCCAAAGCCAACACCATTACAAAATGGCTACCCAAGCACAAGCCTGCCATGACCGAGGTGGAGATAGGATATCACTTCCGGGCTCTCGTCGCTAGCCTCCCTCCCACGCTCCACCTGTACACTGACGGCTCCAAGTCGAATGAATGTGTGGGTGCTAGTGTTTGGTCGCGTGAATGTGCCCTCAGGTTCCGTCTACCTTCCCATACATCGGTTTTTTCCTCAGAACTTTTTGCAATTGATAAAGCCATAGATTATGCACTAAATTCAAATCATAACGTAATTGTCATTTTCACGGACTCTATGTCAGCCCTTCAGGCGATAGAGTCAGGGCGCACGGATGCCAATGAAATCCAAGGCAACATCATTAATAAGTTAAATTCACGCCGTAAGTCTTTCTCTTTGTTTTGGGTGCCTGGTCATTCGCGTATTTACGGGAATGAGCAGGCTGACATGCTGGCTAGGTCCGCTGCAGAGCTCGAGGGAGCGTGGAACCTCCGTCGCGATCTGCAGTCATGTCTCTCGGCTGCAAAATCATCAGTTTACCTCCTGTGGCAAAGTCACTGGGACAACCTCCATCTTACCACAATAAAACCCATCCTAGGCGAGTGGGCTTCCTCCAACCGCCCCACAAGGCGTCAGGAGGTAGTCCTCGGACGCCTCAGGATGGGCTGCACCCTACCCACCCACATGCTCCCCTACATCGCCCACGCCTTCCCACCCCAATGCATCACCTGTCACACTACCCTCTCTATCGACCACATCCTGCTTCACTGTGGGCGTTATCAGTGTGGGCGCGACAGTCCCTCGCAGCTTGCTGTGAGGCCCGCCGCCTTCCGATGACGCAGACCACCCTTCTGGGTGACCAGCATCCGGATGTGGTCGATAACCTGATGATTTTCCTGGCCTGGCCGAGACCAACTTAATCAAAGAGTTATGACTTACTTGTATATTTCAATGTTTTTCTTTTTATTGATGACACTTTGTATATACTGCACTTTCTTTTATTATAAATATGTTTTGAATAAATTATTATGTGTCTAGCGTGGATGTTATGCACTTATCCCCAAATTTATTGTAAATACGTATTCGTACGTATCCTCCCCCATTATATGTATGTATCATTTTTGTTCCCTACTTTCCCTGACTAATGACTTTAGTTTTTGCCTTAGGTTCAGGCTCCCAAGTATGAATGTGTATGCATGATGCGTGACTGGAATTGTATGAATATATTTTTATGTACAAATAAAAAATGGATAAAAAAAATAAAATTAAATAAATAAATAAATAAATAAATAAATAAATAAAAAAAAAAAAAAAAAAAAAAAAATCAAACAAACAAACAAACAAACAAACAAACATGTAAATAAATTTAAGGGAAAAAACAAAAAATAAAAAATAAAAAATAAATAAATTGATAAACAAATATAAAAAAAATAAAATAAAATAAAATAAAATAAAATAATACTAAAAAAAAAAAAAAAAATGTTCAAAATTTAATTTATATGGCCTAATAGCCAATGCCATGGCTGATGGCCAAAAAAAAAAAAAAAAAAAAAAAAAAAAAAAAAGTCAGGGGACTGAGCCCAGACACGGTACTGTGTACTTGTTGTCCTGCCGCTATTGTCTTTCACCTTCGGGTGTTATTTGCATTTTGACGGCCCCTCAGGTCTAGGATTAGCTACATAAATATAGGTGTCCCTCTACCCATGTACTGAGTTTTTTACCTCATTGTCCTCACCTTAGTGACAACAGTAAGTGTCTGTTGTCAGGTGGTCAGATTGTCCTTCCTCTCTCACCTACGGAGTGTCCGCCTCAGTGAGCGTGCTTTTGGGGTGAATTAACACCGATCGGCCCCCCTAGAGTGGTTTGGCAAGACAATCTGACTCTAGGAAACTCCTCCCTGGTGTCCTCCCGCTTGTGTCCCGCTCCCCTCCTGCAGGAGGGGGGTGTACCCCATGGCTGAGGCCGCCTCCCCCCCTCCCCCCTCCAGGGGGAGGGAGGGTCCTGACCGACCACCCCTAACGAACACACGGCCCATCTCCTATGACCAAGCTAGATATGTGACACTGAAATCTAAGACCCAGACCCGCCTTTCTACTGTAAATTCATTTATAATTAAAAAAGTTATTGATGTAAACATTGGTACTGTTGCCAATGTCAAAAAACTTGCAAACGGAGATTTATTAATTGAAACATTTAACTCAAAACAAGTCAGTTCCCTAATGAAGCTACAACGCATGCATGATATTGAGATTGAAGCTTCGATCCCAGTATCCATGAACTCGTGTCGGGGGGTTGCCTCCCATCGCGATTTTGTGGATATGACGGAAGACGAAATCGTTGATAACATGTATGATCAGGGCGTCATTGGAGCTCGTAAAATAACTAAATTCGTTGACGGCGCGAGAAGGAACACTGCTTCAGTTACTCTAACTTTTGCTGTTGCCAAGTTGCCTGATAGAGTGGATGTAGGATACGAGCGGGTTCCCGTTCGTCCCTATATTCCAAACCCTCTTCGGTGCTTTAAATGTCAACTCTATGGTCACCACGGAAATGCTTGTCGTTCGGTTCACTCTTTTTGTGGTAAGTGTGCTTGCGAAGGTCATTCGTCGGAACAGTGTTCGTCATTGGTAGAGAAGTGTCGTAACTGTTCAGAAGCTCACTCTACTTTCTTGCGGGATTGTCCTGCTTGGAAGCTGGAGAAAGAGGTCTGTACCGTTAAGGCAGTCGAAGGCATCTCGTACTTTGACGCGAGGAAGCGAGTGAAGGAGGCGCACGTCGCGCCTTCTCCAGGCGTTTCATACGCGGCAAGCGTACAGATGCGTCCAGTGATGAAGTCTGTTTCGATTCAGACTGAACCTCTGCCGGCTGCACCTGCCCAAGCTGTTTCTCTTTCTACGAATACCTCATCTACTCCTCCAACACCTACTATCATGAAAACAACCACACCTGCCTCTTCCTCCTCCCCCTCCTCCTCCTCCACCTCCTCCTCCACCACCACCTCTACCTCCTCCTCCTCTTCCTCCTCCACTAATACCAAATATGCCTCTGCTGTCTCTACCACTCCAGCTAAGAAGACAGAAAAGAATGACAAGGATAACATTAAATATAATTACACAAAATTAGAACGCAATTCCTCCTCTCATGTCATTCCAGCTCCCGCGCCATCGAGGAGGGGCTCTCACGCTCGCTCCCTCTCGACCAGCTCCGGGGAGTTAACTATTGACGAACCGATGCAGATCTCCTCTTGCAAGGGTCGAGAGAGGTCCCCGGCTAGCGCCTCCGAGCGCAAAAAAACTAAGAAATACACCCGCCCCCATCGTAACTCTTAAACCATTACGTTCAACGTTTTACAGTGGAACTGTAGAAGTATTCGGAATAAACTTCCATATTTGTCACTTTTAGTGAACTTATACAGGCCGTCCGTTATTTGCCTACAAGAGACGATGCTGGAGGATCATCCTGATCCTTCAGTACTAAAACACTACCATGCGTACAGAAGACACGACGGTCACGACTTGGCCGTATACACACATAAAACACAACCACACACAGAAGTGACGTTGGATACAACTCTGGAGGCAGTCGCGTGCAGAGTAAAATTCAATGGCACGTATCTGGCTATCTGTTCTCTCTACTTACCTCCCAATACGCCTATTGCTGATGATGACTTAAGGTCGTTATTTCGCCAGCTTCCAGGCAACAAGCTGGTTTTGGGCGACTTTAACGCCCATCATCAGCAATGGGGCAGTGAGAGGTCAAGTGTACGTGGGGAACAGATTGTTAACATTCTCCTACAGACAAACCTCTGTCTTCTGAACAATGGTTGTGCGACTCGTGTAGACGATCGGACAGGTAACGCGACTGCCATTGACTTGTCATTAGCCTCGCCAAATATGTTCTCTGACTTCTCTTGGGAGGTCAGCGACGACGCACACGGAAGTGACCACCTACCAATCTGCATTTCTTACGCACGCGACGTTGCCACTATCCCTCCTCCACCTAAATTTAATTTTAAGAAAGCAGATTGGGCAACCTTCCGTGTGATCGCCGATATGGATATATCTGGCGAGGACACTGACACAATGGTTAGCAACGCAACACAATCCATTTTACACGCCGCTGAGGCATGTATTCCGAAAACTTCTACAATTCACACAAAGCATGGAGTTCCATGGTGGACAAGCACTTCGTGAGCGTAATAGGCGATACAGGTATTTCAGCCAGCAGCCCAGTCAAGATAATTTCATAGCCTATAAAAAGGCAAGGGCTCAGGCAAGGAAAGTCATCCTTCAAGCTAAGAGGGGCTCTTTCAGAGAGTTCACGTCATCAGTAAGCCGTACAACCCCGCTAGGACAGGTATGGAACACAGTCCATGTCCTTAGCGGGAAAAAAACAACCACTCCGATAACCACACTCATCACCAACGGGGATGTTACAGACACCCCCCCAGCTATTGCCAACACCTTAGCCCGGCAATTTGAACAGGCGAGTAGCTCCGCCTCGTTCCACCCTGCCTTCCTTCCCCGGAAGGAGGCAGCAGAACAAACAGTCCCAAACTTTGCCACAGGAGGCGTAAACACTGATTACAACTCAGAGTTTACGCCGGATGAACTCCTCCTTGCCCTGAAATCCTGTAAAGGCTCCAGTCCTGGTCCAGATCAAATATCATACAGCATGCTCCAACATCTCGGCCCTAGTTCACTTTCTAAATTACTCTCCCTTTATAATAGAATCTGGACCACTCACACATTCCCCCAATCTTGGCACTTTGCTCACGTTATCCCAATACCCAAAAAGACTGGTCGCCTTACGGACCCCAGTGCGTTTCGCCCTATTGCTCTCACGAGCTGTCTCTGTAAGGTCATGGAACGCATGATTAACAAAAGGCTATTTTTTGTTTTAGAAGCAAAAGGTGTGTTAAGTGGTCAACAATCGAGTTTTCGTAAATACCGAAGCACGATGGACCATTTAATGCACCTGGAGCATTGCATTTCAGAGGCTTTCGCCAAAAAAGAATTCATGATAGGAATGTTCTTGGACATTCACAAAGCCTTCGACATGACATGGCGACACGGTATCCTCATGAAACTCCATGCTCACGGTTTAAGAGGTAACTTGCCCATTTTTGTTTATAATTTCTTACAGGACAGAACTTTCTCTGTCAAGCTTCCCGGTAACGTATTCTCGGACATTTATGTCCAGAAAAATGGGGTGCCACAGGGTAGTGTTCTTAGTCCTACTTTATTTTGTGTTATGATTAATGATATTCTGTCATCAACTCCTGTCCCAAGAAATCTTAAATACTCGCTCTATGCTGACGACTGTGCGTTATGGCATTCGTCGCCAAATGCGCAGTTCTCGGCTGGACGGATTCAAATTGCTCTTGACTCCGTCCAACAGTGGGCCTCTCTGTGGGGATTTAAGTTTTCTGTTCCAAAGTGTATCGGTGTAGTTTTCACTCAACGTAAAATTCCCGCTTTGCATATTTCTCTTCAAGGCCAGCCGATACCGTTTCAAAATTCAGTTAAGTTCTTGGGTCTGCATTTTGACAGCAGACTCAATTGGAAAACACACATAAACAATTTACTAGTTCGTTGCCATAAAAAAGTCAATGTCCTAAAATACCTATCAGGTACTTCTTGGGGAGCAGACAGAAAATCTTTATTAATGGTGTACAAGTCCTTAATTCGTTCTCACTTAGACTATGGCTCACCGGTGTATGGGTCAGCGTCGGACGCAACACTGAGGAGGCTGGATGTATTTCAGAATGCATGTCTGCGAATGTGTCTTGGAGCCCTACGGTGTACACGCGTGGGGCGTTTGGAGGTTGAGGCCAATATACCACCACTAAGTATGCGACGGGACGGCCTATTACTGGCATACGGCCTGTCAACGGCCCGGAAGACTCCACTCGGTCTCATGGCAGCTACTGTTATTAAGCAGCACCACCATCTCCACACTGGTCGACACCGTCCACTAGCTGTCCGCCTTCACACTTTATGCCAGAAGTGTGAAGTGGACCTTGACGGTGTTGACGAGCTTGTGCTACCAACAACAGCCCCTTGGGAGCCCAAAGCCAACACCATTACAAAATGGCTACCCAAGCACAAGCCTGCCATGACCGAGGTGGAGATAGGATATCACTTCCGGGCTCTCGTCGCTAGCCTCCCTCCCACGCTCCACCTGTACACTGACGGCTCCAAGTCGAATGAATGTGTGGGTGCTAGTGTTTGGTCGCGTGAATGTGCCCTCAGGTTCCGTCTACCTTCCCATACATCGGTTTTTTCCTCAGAACTTTTTGCAATTGATAAAGCCATAGATTATGCACTAAATTCAAATCATAACGTAATTGTCATTTTCACGGACTCTATGTCAGCCCTTCAGGCGATAGAGTCAGGGCGCACGGATGCCAATGAAATCCAAGGCAACATCATTAATAAGTTAAATTCACGCCGTAAGTCTTTCTCTTTGTTTTGGGTGCCTGGTCATTCGCGTATTTACGGGAATGAGCAGGCTGACATGCTGGCTAGGTCCGCTGCAGAGCTCGAGGGAGCGTGGAACCTCCGTCGCGATCTGCAGTCATGTCTCTCGGCTGCAAAATCATCAGTTTACCTCCTGTGGCAAAGTCACTGGGACAACCTCCATCTTACCACAATAAAACCCATCCTAGGCGAGTGGGCTTCCTCCAACCGCCCCACAAGGCGTCAGGAGGTAGTCCTCGGACGCCTCAGGATGGGCTGCACCCTACCCACCCACATGCTCCCCTACATCGCCCACGCCTTCCCACCCCAATGCATCACCTGTCACACTACCCTCTCTATCGACCACATCCTGCTTCACTGTGTGCGTTATCGGGAGGCGCGACGGTCCCTCGCAGCTTGCTGTGAGGCCCGCCGCCTTCCGATGACGCAGACCACCCTTCTGGGTGACCAGCATCCGGATGTGGTCGATAACCTGATGATTTTCCTGGCCGAGACCAACTTAATCAAAGAGTTATGACTTACTTGTATATTTCAATGTTTTTCTTTGTTATTGATGGCACTTTGTATATACTGCACTTTCTTTTATTATAAATATGTTTTGAATGAATGATTATGTGTCTAGCGTGCATGTTATGCACTTATCCCCAAATTTATTGTAAATACGTATTCGTACGTATCCTCCCCCATTATATGTATGTATAATTTTTGTCCCCTACTTTCCCTGACTAATGACTAGTTTTTGCCTTAGGTTCAGGTTCCCAAGTATGAATGTGTATGCATGATGCGTGACTGGAATTGTATGAATATATTTTTATTTTATTTTTTCTGTATACAAATATAAAATGGGGGGAAAAAAAAAAAAAAAATAAAATAAAATAAAATAAAATAAAATAAAATAAAATAAAATAAAATAAAATAAAATAAAATAAAATAAATAAAATAAATAAATCAAACAAACAAACAAACAAACAAACAAACATGTAATTAAATTAAAGGGAAAAAAAAAAATAAATAAATAAAAAATAAATAAATTGATAAACAAATAAAAAATAAATAAAATAAAATAATACTAAAAAAAAAAAACAAGTTCAAAATTTAATTTATATGGCCTAATAGCCAATGCCATGGCTGATGGCAAAAAAAAAAAAAAAAAAAAAAAAAAAAAAAAAAAAAAAAAAAAAAAAAAAAAAAAAAAAAAAAAAAAATCAGTCACAAGACTGAGCCCAGACACGGTACTGTGTACTTGTCGTCCTGCTGCTTATGTCTTTCACCTTCGGGTGTTAAAATATTTTGACGGCCCCTCAGGTCTAGGATTAGCTACATAAATATAGGTGTCCCTCTACCCATGTACTGAGTTTTGCTACTTCATTGTCCTCCCCTTAGTGACAACAGTAAGTGTCTGTTGTCAGGTGGTCAGATTATCCTTCCTCTCTCACCTACGGAGTGTCCGCCTCAGTGAGCGTGCTTTTGGGGTGAATTAACACCGATCGGCCCCCCTAGAGTGGTTTGGCAAGACAATCTGACTCTAGGAAACTCCTCCCTGGTGTCCTCCCGCTTGTGTCCCGCTCCCCTCCTGCAGGAGGGGGGTGTACCCCATGGCTGAGGCCGCCTCCCCCCCTCCCCCCTCCAGGGGGAGGGAGGGTCCTGACCGACCACCCCTAACGAACACACGGCCCATCTCCTATGACCAAGCTAGATATGTGACACTGAAATCTAAGACCCAGACCCGCCTTTCTACTGTAAATTCATTTATAATTAAAAAAGTTATTGATGTAGACATTGGTACTGTTGCCAATGTCAAAAAACTTGCAAGCGGAGATTTATTAATTGAAACATTTAACTCAAAACAAGTCAGTTCCCTAATGAAGCTACAACGCATGCATGATATTGAGATTGAAGCTTCGATCCCAGTATCCATGAACTCGTGTCGGGGGATTGCCTCCCATCGCGATTTTGTGGATATGACGGAAGACGAAATCGTTGATAACATGTATGATCAGGGCGTCATTGGGGCTCGTAAAATAACTAAATTCGTTGACGGCGCGAGAAGGAACACTGCTTCAGTTACTCTAACTTTTGCTGTTGCCAAGTTGCCTGATAGAGTGGATGTAGGATACGAGCGGGTTCCCGTTCGTCCCTATATTCCAAACCCTCTTCGGTGCTTTAAATGTCAACTCTATGGTCACCACGGAAATGCTTGTCGTTCGGTTCACTCTTTTTGTGGTAAGTGTGCTTGCGAAGAACATTCGTCGGAACAGTGTTCGTCATTGGTAGAGAAGTGTCGTAACTGTTCACAAGCTCACTCTACTTTCTCGCGGGATTGTCCTGCTTGGAAGCTGGAGAAAGAGGTCTGTACCGTTAAGGCAGTCGAAGGCATCTCGTACTTTGACGCGAGGAAGCGAGTGAAGGAGGCGCACGTCGCGCCTTCTCCAGGCGTTTCATATGCGGCAAGCGTACAGATGCGTCCAGTGATGAAGTCTGTTTCGATTCAGACTGAACCTCTGCCGGCTGCACCTGCCCAAGCTGTTTCTCTTTCTACGAATACCTCATCTACTCCTCCAACACCTACTATCATGAAAACAACCACACCTGCCTCTTCCTCCTCCCCCTCCTCCTCCTCCACCTCCTCCTCCACCACCACCTCTACCTCCTCCTCCTCCTCCTCCTCCACTAATACCAAATATGCCTCTGCTGTCTCTACCACTCCAGCTAAGAAGACAGAAAAGAATGACAAGGATAACATTAAATATAATTACACAAAATTAGAACGCAATTCCTCCTCTCATGTCATCCCAGCTCCCGCGCCATCGAGGAGGGGCTCTCACGCTCGCTCCCTCTCGACCAGCTCCGGGGAGTTAACTATTGATGAACCGATGCAGATCTCCTCTTGCAAGGGCCGAGAGAGGTCCCCGGCTAGCGCCTCCGAGCGCAAAAAAACTAAGAAATACACCCGCCCCCATCGTAACTCTTAAAGCATTACGTTCAACGTTTTACAGTGGAACTGTAGAAGTATTCGGAATAAACTTCCATATTTGTCACTTTTAGTGAACTTACACAGGCCGTCCGTTATTTGCCTACAAGAGACGATGCTGGAGGATCATCCTGATCCTTCAGTACTAAAACACTATCATGCGTACAGAAGACACGACGGTCACGGCGTGGCCGTATACACACATAAAACACTACCACACACAGAAGTGACGTTGGATACCACTCTGGAGGCAGTCGCGTGCAGAGTGAAATTCAATGGCACGTATCTGGCTATCTGTTCTCTCTACTTACCTCCCAATACGCCTATTGCTGATGATGACTTAAGGTCGTTATTTCGCCAGCTTCCAGGCAACAAGCTGGTTTTGGGCGACTTTAACGCCCATCATCAGCAATGGGGCAGTGAGAGGTCAAGTGTACGTGGGGAACAGATTGTTAACATTCTCCTACAGACAAACCTCTGTCTTCTGAACAATGGTTGTGCGACTCGTGTAGACGATCGGACAGATAACGCGACTGCCATTGACTTGTCATTGGCCTCGCCAAATATGTTCTCTGACTTCTCTTGGGAGGTCAGCGACGACGCACACGGAAGTGACCACCTACCAATCTGCATTTCTTACGCACGCGACGTTGCCACTATCCCTCCTCCACCTAAATTTAATTTTAAGAAAGCAGATTGGGCAACCTTCCGTGTGATCGCCGATATGGATATATCTGGCGAGGACACTGACACAATGGTTAGCAACGCAACACAATCCATTTTACACGCCGCTGAGGCATGTATTCCGAAAACTTCTACAATTCACACAAAGCATGGAGTTCCATGGTGGACAACGGATTGCCGACAAGCACTTCGTGAGCGTAATAGGCGATACAGGTATTTCAGCCAGCAGCCCAGTCAAGATAATTTCATAGCCTATAAAAAGGCAAGGGCTCAGGCAAGGAAAGTCATCCTTCAAGCTAAGAGGGGCTCTTTCAGAGAGTTCACGTCATCAGTAAGCCGTACAACCCCGCTAGGACAGGTATGGAACACAGTCCATGTCCTTAGCGGGAAAAAAACAACCACTCCGATAACCACACTCATCACCAACGGGGATGTTACAGACACCCCCCCAGCTATTGCCAACACCTTAGCCCGGCAATTTGAACAGGCGAGTAGCTCCGCCTCGTTCCACCCTGCCTTCCTTCCCCGGAAGGAGGCAGCAGAACAAACAGTCCCAAACTTTGCCACAGGAGGCGTAAACACTGATTACAACTCAGAGTTTACGCCGGATGAACTCCTCCTTGCCCTGAAATCCTGTAAAGGCTCCAGTCCTGGTCCAGATCAAATATCATACAGCATGCTCCAACATCTCGGCCCTAGTTCACTTTCTAAATTACTCTCCCTTTATAATAGAATCTGGACCACTCACACCTTCCCCCAATCTTGGCACTTTGCTCACGTTATCCCAATACCCAAAAAGACTGGTCGCTTTACGGACCCCCAGTGCGTTTCGCCCTATTGCGCTCACGAGCTGTCTCTGTAAGGTCATGGAACGCATGATTAACAAAAGGCTATTTTTTGTTTTAGAAGCAAAAGGTGTGTTAAGTGGTCAACAATCGGGTTTTCGTAAATACCGAAGCACGATGGACCATTTAATGCACCTGGAGCATTGCATTTCAGAGGCTTTCGCCAAAAAAGAATTCATGATAGGAGTGTTCTTGGACATTCACAAAGCCTTCGACATGACATGGCGACACGGTATCCTCATGAAACTCCATGCTCACGGTTTAAGAGGTAACTTGCCCATTTTTGTTTATAATTTCTTACAGGACAGAACTTTCTCTGTCAAGCTTCCCGGTAACGTATTCTCGAGCATTTATGTCCAGGAAAATGGGGTGCCACAGGGTAGTGTTCTTAGTCCTACTTTATTTTGTGTTATGATTAATGATATTCTGTCATCAACTCCTGTCCCAAGAAATCTTAAATACTCGCTCTATGCTGACGACTGTGCGTTATGGCATTCGTCGCCAAATGCGCAGTTCTCGGCTGGACGGATTCAAATTGCTCTTGACTCCGTCCAACAGTGGGCCTCTCTGTGGGGATTTAAGTTTTCTGTTCCAAAGTGTATCGGTGTAGTTTTCACTCAACGTAAAATTCCCGCTTTGCATATTTCTCTTCAAGGCCAGCCGATACCGTTTCAAAATTCAGTTAAGTTCTTGGGTCTGCATTTTGACAGCAGACTCAATTGGAAAACACACATAAACAATTTACTAGTTCGTTGCCATAAAAAAGTCAATGTCCTAAAATACCTATCAGGTACTTCTTGGGGAGCAGACAGAAAATCTTTATTAATGGTGTACAAGTCCTTAATTCGTTCTCACTTAGACTATGGCTCACCGGTGTATGGGTCAGCGTCGGACGCAACACTGAGGAGGCTGGATGTATTTCAGAATGCATGTCTGCGAATGTGTCTTGGAGCCCTACGGTGTACACGCGTGGGGCGTTTGGAGGTTGAGGCCAATATACCACCACTAAGTATGCGACGGGACGGCCTATTACTGGCATACGGCCTGTCAACGGCCCGGAAGACTCCACTCGGTCTCATGGCAGCTACTGTTATTAAGCAGCACCACCATCTCCACACTGGTCGACACCGTCCACTAGCTGTCCGCCTTCACACTTTATGCCAGAAGTGTGAAGTGGACCTTGACGGTGTTGACGAGCTTGTGCTACCAACAACAGCCCCTTGGGAGCCCAAAGCCAACACCATTACAAAATGGCTACCCAAGCACAAGCCTGCCATGACCGAGGTGGAGATAGGATATCACTTCCGGGCTCTCGTCGCTAGCCTCCCTCCCACGCTCCACCTGTACACTGACGGCTCCAAGTCGAATGAATGTGTGGGTGCTAGTGTTTGGTCGCGTGAATGTGCCCTCAGGTTCCGTCTACCTTCCCATACATCGGTTTTTTCCTCAGAACTTTTTGCAATTGATAAAGCCATAGATTATGCACTAAATTCAAATCATAACGTAATTGTCATTTTCACGGACTCTATGTCAGCCCTTCAGGCGATAGAGTCAGGGCGCACGGATGCCAATGAAATCCAAGGCAACATCATTAATAAGTTAAATTCACGCCGTAAGTCTTTCTCTTTGTTTTGGGTGCCTGGTCATTCGCGTATTTACGGGAATGAGCAGGCTGACATGCTGGCTAGGTCCGCTGCAGAGCTCGAGGGAGCGTGGAACCTCCGTCGCGATCTGCAGTCATGTCTCTCGGCTGCAAAATCATCAGTTTACCTCCTGTGGCAAAGTCACTGGGACAACCTCCATCTTACCACAATAAAACCCATCCTAGGCGAGTGGGCTTCCTCCAACCGCCCCACAAGGCGTCAGGAGGTAGTCCTCGGACGCCTCAGGATGGGCTGCACCCTACCCACCCACATGCTCCCCTACATCGCCCACGCCTTCCCACCCCAATGCATCACCTGTCACACTACCCTCTCTATCGACCACATCCTGCTTCACTGTGTGCGTTATCGGGAGGCGCGACGGTCCCTCGCAGCTTGCTGTGAGGCCCGCCGCCTTCCGATGACGCAGACCACCCTTCTGGGTGACCAGCATCCGGATGTGGTCGATAACCTGATGATTTTCCTGGCCGAGACCAACTTAATCAAAGAGTTATGACTTACTTGTATATTTCAATGTTTTTCTTTGTTATTGATGGCACTTTGTATATACTGCACTTTCTTTTATTATAAATATGTTTTGAATGAATGATTATGTGTCTAGCGTGCATGTTATGCACTTATCCCCAAATTTATTGTAAATACGTATTCGTACGTATCCTCCCCCATTATATGTATGTATAATTTTTGTCCCCTACTTTCCCTGACTAATGACTAGTTTTTGCCTTAGGTTCAGGTTCCCAAGTATGAATGTGTATGCATGATGCGTGACTGGAATTGTATGAATATATTTTTATTTTATTTTTTCTGTATACAAATATAAAATGGGGGGGAAAAAAAAAAAAAAAAAAAAAAAAAAAAAAAAAAAAAAAATAAATAAATAAATAAAATAAAATAAAATAAATAAAATAAATAAATCAAACAAACAAACAAACAAACAAACAAACATGTAAATAAATTAAAGGGAAAAAAAAAAAAAAATAAATAAAAAATAAATAAATTGATAAACAAATAAAAAATAAATAAAATAAAATAATACTAAAAAAAAAAAACAAGTTCAAAATTTAATTTATATGGCCTAATAGCCAATGCCATGGCTGATGGCAAAAAAAAAAAAAAAAAAAAAAAAAAAAAAAAAAAAAAAAAAAAAAAAAAAAAAAAAAAAAATCAGTCACAAGACTGAGCCCAGACACGGTACTGTGTACTTGTCGTCCTGCTGCTTATGTCTTTCACCTTCGGGTGTTAAAATATTTTGACGGCCCCTCAGGTCTAGGATTAGCTACATAAATATAGGTGTCCCTCTACCCATGTACTGAGTTTTGCTACTTCATTGTCCTCACCTTAGTGACAACAGTAAGTGTCTGTTGTCAGGTGGTCAGATTATCCTTCCTCTCTCACCTACGGAGTGTCCGCCTCAGTGAGCGTGCTTTTGGGGTGAATTAACACCGATCGGCCCCCCTAGAGTGGTTTGGCAAGACAATCTGACTCTAGGAAACTCCTCCCTGGTGTCCTCCCGCTTGTGTCCCGCTCCCCTCCTGCAGGAGGGGGGTGTACCCCATGGCTGAGGCCGCCTCCCCCCCTCCCCCCTCCAGGGGGAGGGAGGGTCCTGACCGACCACCCCTAACGAACACACGGCCCATCTCCTATGACCAAGCTAGATATGTGACACTGAAATCTAAGACCCAGACCCGCCTTTCTACTGTAAATTCATTTATAATTAAAAAAGTTATTGATGTAAACATTGGTACTGTTGCCAATGTCAAAAAACTTGCAAGCGGAGATTTATTAATTGAAACATTTAACTCAAAACAAGTCAGTTCCCTAATGAAGCTACAACGCATGCATGATATTGAGATTGAAGCTTCGATCCCAGTATCCATGAACTCGTGTCGGGGGATTGCCTCCCATCGCGATTTTGTGGATATGACGGAAGACGAAATCGTTGATAACATGTATGATCAGGGCGTCATTGGGGCTCGTAAAATAACTAAATTCGTTGACGGCGCGAGAAGGAACACTGCTTCAGTTACTCTAACTTTTGCTGTTGCCAAGTTGCCTGATAGAGTGGATGTAGGATACGAGCGGGTTCCCGTTCGTCCCTATATTCCAAACCCTCTTCGGTGCTTTAAATGTCAACTCTATGGTCACCACGGAAATGCTTGTCGTTCGGTTCACTCTTTTTGTGGTAAGTGTGCTTGCGAAGAACATTCGTCGGAACAGTGTTCGTCATTGGTAGAGAAGTGTCGTAACTGTTCACAAGCTCACTCTACTTTCTCGCGGGATTGTCCTGCTTGGAAGCTGGAGAAAGAGGTCTGTACCGTTAAGGCAGTCGAAGGCATCTCGTACTTTGACGCGAGGAAGCGAGTGAAGGAGGCGCACGTCGCGCCTTCTCCAGGCGTTTCATATGCGGCAAGCGTACAGATGCGTCCAGTGATGAAGTCTGTTTCGATTCAGACTGAACCTCTGCCGGCTGCACCTGCCCAAGCTGTTTCTCTTTCTACGAATATCTCATCTACTCCTCCAACACCTACTATCATGAAAACAACCACACCTGCCTCTTCCTCCTCCCCCTCCTCCTCCTCCACCTCCTCCTCCACCACCACCTCTACCTCCTCCTCCTCCTCCTCCTCCACTAATACCAAATATGCCTCTGCTGTCTCTACCACTCCAGCTAAGAAGACAGAAAAGAATGACAAGGATAACATTAAATATAATTACACAAAATTAGAACGCAATTCCTCCTCTCATGTCATCCCAGCTCCCGCGCCATCGAGGAGGGGCTCTCACGCTCGCTCCCTCTCGACCAGCTCCGGGGAGTTAACTATTGATGAACCGATGCAGATCTCCTCTTGCAAGGGCCGAGAGAGGTCCCCGGCTAGCGCCTCCGAGCGCAAAAAAACTAAGAAATACACCCGCCCCCATCGTAACTCTTAAAGCATTACGTTCAACGTTTTACAGTGGAACTGTAGAAGTATTCGGAATAAACTTCCATATTTGTCACTTTTAGTGAACTTACACAGGCCGTCCGTTATTTGCCTACAAGAGACGATGCTGGAGGATCATCCTGATCCTTCAGTACTAAAACACTATCATGCGTACAGAAGACACGACGGTCACGGCGTGGCCGTATACACACATAAAACACTACCACACACAGAAGTGACGTTGGATACCACTCTGGAGGCAGTCGCGTGCAGAGTGAAATTCAATGGCACGTATCTGGCTATCTGTTCTCTCTACTTACCTCCCAATACGCCTATTGCTGATGATGACTTAAGGTCGTTATTTCGCCAGCTTCCAGGCAACAAGCTGGTTTTGGGCGACTTTAACGCCCATCATCAGCAATGGGGCAGTGAGAGGTCAAGTGTACGTGGGGAACAGATTGTTAACATTCTCCTACAGACAAACCTCTGTCTTCTGAACAATGGTTGTGCGACTCGTGTAGACGATCGGACAGATAACGCGACTGCCATTGAATTGTCATTGGCCTCGCCAAATATGTTCTCTGACTTCTCTTGGGAGGTCAGCGACGACGCACACGGAAGTGACCACCTACCAATCTGCATTTCTTACGCACGCGACGTTGCCACTATCCCTCCTCCACCTAAATTTAATTTTAAGAAAGCAGATTGGGCAACCTTCCGTGTGATCGCCGATATGGATATATCTGGCGAGGACACTGACACAATGGTTAGCAACGCAACACAATCCATTTTACACGCCGCTGAGGCATGTATTCCGAAAACTTCTACAATTCACACAAAGCATGGAGTTCCATGGTGGACAACGGATTGCCGACAAGCACTTCGTGAGCGTAATAGGCGATACAGGTATTTCAGCCAGCAGCCCAGTCAAGATAATTTCATAGCCTATAAAAAGGCAAGGGCTCAGGCAAGGAAAGTCATCCTTCAAGCTAAGAGGGGCTCTTTCAGAGAGTTCACGTCATCAGTAAGCCGTACAACCCCGCTAGGACAGGTATGGAACACAGTCCATGTCCTTAGCGGGAAAAAAACAACCACTCCGATAACCACACTCATCACCAACGGGGATGTTACAGACACCCCCCCAGCTATTGCCAACACCTTAGCCCGGCAATTTGAACAGGCGAGTAGCTCCGCCTCGTTCCACCCTGCCTTCCTTCCCCGGAAGGAGGCAGCAGAACAAACAGTCCCAAACTTTGCCACAGGAGGCGTAAACACTGATTACAACTCAGAGTTTACGCCGGATGAACTCCTCCTTGCCCTGAAATCCTGTAAAGGCTCCAGTCCTGGTCCAGATCAAATATCATACAGCATGCTCCAACATCTCGGCCCTAGTTCACTTTCTAAATTACTCTCCCTTTATAATAGAATCTGGACCACTCACACCTTCCCCCAATCTTGGCACTTTGCTCACGTTATCCCAATACCCAAAAAGACTGGTCGCTTTACGGACCCCCAGTGCGTTTCGCCCTATTGCGCTCACGAGCTGTCTCTGTAAGGTCATGGAACGCATGATTAACAAAAGGCTATTTTTTGTTTTAGAAGCAAAAGGTGTGTTATGTGGTCAACAATCGGGTTTTCGTAAATACCGAAGCACGATGGACCATTTAATGCACCTGGAGCATTGCATTTCAGAGGCTTTCGCCAAAAAAGAATTCATGATAGGAGTGTTCTTGGACATTCACAAAGCCTTCGACATGACATGGCGACACGGTATCCTCATGAAACTCCATGCTCACGGTTTAAGAGGTAACTTGCCCATTTTTGTTTATAATTTCTTACAGGACAGAACTTTCTCTGTCAAGCTTCCCGGTAACGTATTCTCGAGCATTTATGTCCAGGAAAATGGGGTGCCACAGGGTAGTGTTCTTAGTCCTACTTTATTTTGTGTTATGATTAATGATATTCTGTCATCAACTCCTGTCCCAAGAAATCTTAAATACTCGCTCTATGCTGACGACTGTGCGTTATGGCATTCGTCGCCAAATGCGCAGTTCTCGGCTGGACGGATTCAAATTGCTCTTGACTCCGTCCAACAGTGGGCCTCTCTGTGGGGATTTAAGTTTTCTGTTCCAAAGTGTATCGGTGTAGTTTTCACTCAACGTAAAATTCCCGCTTTGCATATTTCTCTTCAAGGCCAGCCGATACCGTTTCAAAATTCAGTTAAGTTCTTGGGTCTGCATTTTGACAGCAGATTCAATTGGAAAACACACATAAACAATTTACTAGTTCGTTGCCATAAAAAAGTCAATGTCCTAAAATACCTATCAGGTACTTCTTGGAGAGCAGACAGAAAATCTTTATTAATGGTGTACAAGTCCTTAATTCGTTCTCACTTAGACTATGGCTCACCGGTGTATGGGTCAGCGTCGGACGCAACACTGAGGAGGCTGGATGTATTTCAGAATGCATGTCTGCGAATGTGTCTTGGAGCCCTACGGTGTACACGCGTGGGGCGTTTGGAGGTTGAGGCCAATATACCACCACTAAGTATGCGACGGGACGGCCTATTACTGGCATACGGCCTGTCAACGGCCCGGAAGACTCCACTCGGTCTCATGGCAGCTACTGTTATTAAGCAGCACCACCATCTCCACACTGGTCGACACCGTCCACTAGCTGTCCGCCTTCACACTTTATGCCAGAAGTGTGAAGTGGACCTTGACGGTGTTGACCAGCTTGTGCTACCAACAACAGCCCCTTGGGAGCCCAAAGCCAACACCATTACAAAATGGCTACCCAAGCACAAGCCTGCCATGACCGAGGTGGAGATAGGATATCACTTCCGGGCTCTCGTCGCTAGCCTCCCTCCCACGCTCCACCTGTACACTGACGGCTCCAAGTCGAATGAATGTGTGGGTGCTAGTGTTTGGTCGCGTGAATGTGCCCTCAGGTTCCGTCTACCTTCCCATACATCGGTTTTTTCCTCAGAACTTTTTGCAATTGATAAAGCCATAGATTATGCACTAAATTCAAATCATAACGTAATTGTCATTTTCACGGACTCTATGTCAGCCCTTCAGGCGATAGAGTCAGGGCGCACGGATGCCAATGAAATCCAAGGCAACATCATTAATAAGTTAAATTCACGCCGTAAGTCTTTCTCTTTGTTTTGGGTGCCTGGTCATTCGCGTATTTACGGGAATGAGCAGGCTGACATGCTGGCTAGGTCCGCTGCAGAGCTCGAGGGAGCGTGGAACCTCCGTCGCGATCTGCAGTCATGTCTCTCGGCTGCAAAATCATCAGTTTACCTCCTGTGGCAAAGTCACTGGGACAACCTCCATCTTACCACAATAAAACCCATCCTAGGCGAGTGGGCTTCCTCCAACCGCCCCACAAGGCGTCAGGAGGTAGTCCTCGGACGCCTCAGGATGGGCTGCACCCTACCCACCCACATGCTCCCCTACATCGCCCACGCCTTCCCACCCCAATGCATCACCTGTCACACTACCCTCTCTATCGACCACATCCTGCTTCACTGTGTGCGTTATCGGGAGGCGCGACGGTCCCTCGCAGCTTGCTGTGAGGCCCGCCGCCTTCCGATGACGCAGACCACCCTTCTGGGTGACCAGCATCCGGATGTGGTCGATAACCTGATGATTTTCCTGGCCGAGACCAACTTAATCAAAGAGTTATGACTTACTTGTATATTTCAATGTTTTTCTTTGTTATTGATGGCACTTTGTATATACTGCACTTTCTTTTATTATAAATATGTTTTGAATGAATGATTATGTGTCTAGCGTGCATGTTATGCACTTATCCCCAAATTTATTGTAAATACGTATTCGTACGTATCCTCCCCCATTATATGTATGTATAATTTTTGTCCCCTACTTTCCCTGACTAATGACTAGTTTTTGCCTTAGGTTCAGGTTCCCAAGTATGAATGTGTATGCATGATGCGTGACTGGAATTGTATGAATATATTTTTATTTTATTTTTTCTGTATACAAATATAAAATGGGGGGGGGAAAAAAAAAAAAAAAAAAAAAAAAAAAAAAAAAATAAATAAAATAAAATAAAATAAAATAAATAAAATAAATAAATCAAACAAACAAACAAACAAACAAACAAACATGTAAATAAATTAAAGGGAAAAAAAAAAATAAATAAATAAAAAATAAATAAATTGATAAACAAATAAAAAATAAATAAAATAAAATAATACTAAAAAAAAAAAACAAGTTCAAAATTTAATTTATATGGCCTAATAGCCAATGCCATGGCTGATGGCAAAAAAAAAAAAAAAAAAAAAAAAAAAAAAAAAAAAAAAAAAAAAAAAAAAAAAAAAAAAAAAAAAAATCAGTCACAAGACTGAGCCCAGACACGGTACTGTGTACTTGTCGTCCTGCTGCTTATGTCTTTCACCTTCGGGTGTTAAAATATTTTGACGGCCCCTCAGGTCTAGGATTAGCTACATAAATATAGGTGTCCCTCTACCCATGTACTGAGTTTTGCTACTTCATTGTCCTCACCTTAGTGACAACAGTAAGTGTCTGTTGTCAGGTGGTCAGATTATCCTTCCTCTCTCACCTACGGAGTGTCCGCCTCAGTGAGCGTGCTTTTGGGGTGAATTAACACCGATCGGCCCCCCTAGAGTGGTTTGGCAAGACAATCTGACTCTAGGAAACTCCTCCCTGGTGTCCTCCCGCTTATGTCCCGCTCCCCTCCTGCAGGAGGGGGGTGTACCCCATGGCTGAGGCCGCCTCCCCCCCTCCCCCCTCCAGGGGGAGGGAGGGTCCTGACCGACCACCCCTAACGAACACACGGCCCATCTCCTATGACCAAGCTAGATATGTGACACTGAAATCTAAGACCCAGACCCGCCTTTCTACTGTAAATTCATTTATAATTAAAAAAGTTATTGATGTAAACATTGGTACTGTTGCCAATGTCAAAAAACTTGCAAGCGGAGATTTATTAATTGAAACATTTAACTCAAAACAAGTCAGTTCCCTAATGAAGCTACAACGCATGCATGATATTGAGATTGAAGCTTCGATCCCAGTATCCATGAACTCGTGTCGGGGGATTGCCTCCCATCGCGATTTTGTGGATATGACGGAAGACGAAATCGTTGATAACATGTATGATCAGGGCGTCATTGGGGCTCGTAAAATAACTAAATTCGTTGACGGCGCGAGAAGGAACACTGCTTCAGTTACTCTAACTTTTGCTGTTGCCAAGTTGCCTGATAGAGTGGATGTAGGATACGAGCGGGTTCCCGTTCGTCCCTATATTCCAAACCCTCTTCGGTGCTTTAAATGTCAACTCTATGGTCACCACGGAAATGCTTGTCGTTCGGTTCACTCTTTTTGTGGTAAGTGTGCTTGCGAAGAACATTCGTCGGAACAGTGTTCGTCATTGGTAGAGAAGTGTCGTAACTGTTCACAAGCTCACTCTACTTTCTCGCGGGATTGTCCTGCTTGGAAGCTGGAGAAAGAGGTCTGTACCGTTAAGGCAGTCGAAGGCATCTCGTACTTTGACGCGAGGAAGCGAGTGAAGGAGGCGCACGTCGCGCCTTCTCCAGGCGTTTCATATGCGGCAAGCGTACAGATGCGTCCAGTGATGAAGTCTGTTTCGATTCAGACTGAACCTCTGCCGGCTGCACCTGCCCAAGCTGTTTCTCTTTCTACGAATACCTCATCTACTCCTCCAACACCTACTATCATGAAAACAACCACACCTGCCTCTTCCTCCTCCCCCTCCTCCTCCTCCACCTCCTCCTCCACCACCACCTCTACCTCCTCCTCCTCCTCCTCCTCCACTAATACCAAATATGCCTCTGCTGTCTCTACCACTCCAGCTAAGAAGACAGAAAAGAATGACAAGGATAACATTAAATATAATTACACAAAATTAGAACGCAATTCCTCCTCTCATGTCATCCCAGCTCCCGCGCCATCGAGGAGGGGCTCTCACGCTCGCTCCCTCTCGACCAGCTCCGGGGAGTTAACTATTGATGAACCGATGCAGATCTCCTCTTGCAAGGGCCGAGAGAGGTCCCCGGCTAGCGCCTCCGAGCGCAAAAAAACTAAGAAATACACCCGCCCCCATCGTAACTCTTAAACCATTACGTTCAACGTTTTACAGTGGAACTGTAGAAGTATTCGGAATAAACTTCCATATTTGTCACTTTTAGTGAACTTACACAGGCCGTCCGTTATTTGCCTACAAGAGACGATGCTGGAGGATCATCCTGATCCTTCAGTACTAAAACACTATCATGCGTACAGAAGACACGACGGTCACGGCGTGGCCGTATACACACATAAAACACTACCACACACAGAAGTGACGTTGGATACCACTCTGGAGGCAGTCGCGTGCAGAGTGAAATTCAATGGCACGTATCTGGCTATCTGTTCTCTCTACTTACCTCCCAATACGCCTATTGCTGATGATGACTTAAGGTCGTTATTTCGCCAGCTTCCAGGCAACAAGCTGGTTTTGGGCGACTTTAACGCCCATCATCAGCAATGGGGCAGTGAGAGGTCAAGTGTACGTGGGGAACAGATTGTTAACATTCTCCTACAGACAAACCTCTGTCTTCTGAACAATGGTTGTGTGACTCGTGTAGACGATCGGACAGATAACGCGACTGCCATTGACTTGTCATTGGCCTCGCCAAATATGTTCTCTGACTTCTCTTGGGAGGTCAGCGACGACGCACACGGAAGTGACCACCTACCAATCTGCATTTCTTACGCACGCGACGTTGCCACTATCCCTCCTCCACCTAAATTTAATTTTAAGAAAGCAGATTGGGCAACCTTCCGTGTGATCGCCGATATGGATATATCTGGCGAGGACACTGACACAATGGTTAGCAACGCAACACAATCCATTTTACACGCCGCTGAGGCATGTATTCCGAAAACTTCTACAATTCACACAAAGCATGGAGTTCCATGGTGGACAACGGATTGCCGACAAGCACTTCGTGAGCGTAATAGGCGATACAGGTATTTCAGCCAGCAGCCCAGTCAAGATAATTTCATAGCCTATAAAAAGGCAAGGGCTCAGGCAAGGAAAGTCATCCTTCAAGCTAAGAGGGGCTCTTTCAGAGAGTTCACGTCATCAGTAAGCCGTACAACCCCGCTAGGACAGGTATGGAACACAGTCCATGTCCTTAGCGGGAAAAAAACAACCACTCCGATAACCACACTCATCACCAACGGGGATGTTACAGACACCCCCCCAGCTATTGCCAACACCTTAGCCCGGCAATTTGAACAGGCGAGTAGCTCCGCCTCGTTCCACCCTGCCTTCCTTCCCCGGAAGGAGGCAGCAGAACAAACAGTCCCAAACTTTGCCACAGGAGGCGTAAACACTGATTACAACTCAGAGTTTACGCCGGATGAACTCCTCCTTGCCCTGAAATCCTGTAAAGGCTCCAGTCCTGGTCCAGATCAAATATCATACAGCATGCTCCAACATCTCGGCCCTAGTTCACTTTCTAAATTACTCTCCCTTTATAATAGAATCTGGACCACTCACACCTTCCCCCAATCTTGGCACTTTGCTCACGTTATCCCAATACCCAAAAAGACTGGTCGCTTTACGGACCCCCAGTGCGTTTCGCCCTATTGCGCTCACGAGCTGTCTCTGTAAGGTCATGGAACGCATGATTAACAAAAGGCTATTTTTTGTTTTAGAAGCAAAAGGTGTGTTAAGTGGTCAACAATCGGGTTTTCGTAAATACCGAAGCACGATGGACCATTTAATGCACCTGGAGCATTGCATTTCAGAGGCTTTCGCCAAAAAAGAATTCATGATAGGAGTGTTCTTGGACATTCACAAAGCCTTCGACATGACATGGCGACACGGTATCCTCATGAAACTCCATGCTCACGGTTTAAGAGATAACTTGCCCATTTTTGTTTATAATTTCTTACAGGACAGAACTTTCTCTGTCAAGCTTCCCGGTAACGTATTCTCGGGCATTTATGTCCAGGAAAATGGGGTGCCACAGGGTAGTGTTCTTAGTCCTACTGTATTTTGTGTTATGATTAATGATATTCTGTCATCAACTCCTGTCCCAAGAAATCTTAAATACTCGCTCTATGCTGACGACTGTGCGTTATGGCATTCGTCGCCAAATGCGCAGTTCTCGGCTGGACGGATTCAAATTGCTCTTGACTCCGTCCAACAGTGGGCCTCTCTGTGGGGATTTAAGTTTTCTGTTCCAAAGTGTATCGGTGTAGTTTTCACTCAACGTAAAATTCCCGCTTTGCATATTTCTCTTCAAGGCCAGCCGATACCGTTTCAAAATTCAGTTAAGTTCTTGGGTCTGCATTTTGACAGCAGACTCAATTGGAAAACACACATAAACAATTTACTAGTTCGTTGCCATAAAAAAGTCAATGTCCTAAAATACCTATCAGGTACTTCTTGGAGAGCAGACAGAAAATCTTTATTAATGGTGTACAAGTCCTTAATTCGTTCTCACTTAGACTATGGCTCACCGGTGTATGGGTCAGCGTCGGACGCAACACTGAGGAGGCTGGATGTATTTCAGAATGCATGTCTGCGAATGTGTCTTGGAGCCCTACGGTGTACACGCGTGGGGCGTTTGGAGGTTGAGGCCAATATACCACCACTAAGTATGCGACGGGACGGCCTATTACTGGCATACGGCCTGTCAACGGCCCGGAAGACTCCACTCGGTCTCATGGCAGCTACTGTTATTAAGCAGCACCACCATCTCCACACTGGTCGACACCGTCCACTAGCTGTCCGCCTTCACACTTTATGCCAGAAGTGTGAAGTGGACCTTGACGGTGTTGACCAGCTTGTGCTACCAACAACAGCCCCTTGGGAGCCCAAAGCCAACACCATTACAAAATGGCTACCCAAGCACAAGCCTGCCATGACCGAGGTGGAGATAGGATATCACTTCCGGGCTCTCGTCGCTAGCCTCCCTCCCACGCTCCACCTGTACACTGACGGCTCCAAGTCGAATGAATGTGTGGGTGCTAGTGTTTGGTCGCGTGAATGTGCCCTCAGGTTCCGTCTACCTTCCCATACATCGGTTTTTTCCTCAGAACTTTTTGCAATTGATAAAGCCATAGATTATGCACTAAATTCAAATCATAACGTAATTGTCATTTTCACGGACTCTATGTCAGCCCTTCAGGCGATAGAGTCAGGGCGCACGGATGCCAATGAAATCCAAGGCAACATCATTAATAAGTTAAATTCACGCCGTAAGTCTTTCTCTTTGTTTTGGGTGCCTGGTCATTCGCGTATTTACGGGAATGAGCAGGCTGACATGCTGGCTAGGTCCGCTGCAGAGCTCGAGGGAGCGTGGAACCTCCGTCGCGATCTGCAGTCATGTCTCTCGGCTGCAAAATCATCAGTTTACCTCCTGTGGCAAAGTCACTGGGACAACCTCCATCTTACCACAATAAAATCCATCCTAGGCGAGTGGGCTTCCTCCAACCGCCCCACAAGGCGTCAGGAGGTAGTCCTCGGACGCCTCAGGATGGGCTGCACCCTACCCACCCACATGCTCCCCTACATCGCCCACGCCTTCCCACCCCAATGCATCACCTGTCACACTACCCTCTCTATCGACCACATCCTGCTTCACTGTGTGCGTTATCGGGAGGCGCGACGGTCCCTCGCAGCTTGCTGTGAGGCCCGCCGCCTTCCGATGACGCAGACCACCCTTCTGGGTGACCAGCATCCGGATGTGGTCGATAACCTGATGATTTTCCTGGCCGAGACCAACTTAATCAAAGAGTTATGACTTACTTGTATATTCCAATGTTTTTCTTTTTTATTGATGACACTTTGTATATACTGCACTTTCTTTTATTATAAATATGTTTTGAATGAATGATTATGTGTCTAGCGTGGATGTTATGCACCTATCCCCAAATTTATTGTAAATACGTATTCGTACGTATCCTCCCCCATTATATGTATGTATCATTTTTGTCCCCTACTTTCCCTGACTAATGACTTTAGTTTTTGCCTTAGGTTCAGGCTCCCAAGTATGAATGTGTATGCATGATGCGTGACTGGAATTGTATGAATATATTTTTATTTTAGTTTTTTTCTATGTACAAATATAAAATGGATAAAATAAAAATAAAAATAAATAAATAAATAAAAAAATCAAACAAACAAACAAACAAACAAACAAACATGTAAATAAATTAAAGGGAAAAAAAGAAAATAAATAAATAAAAAATAAATAAATTGATAAACAAATAAAAAAAAAAAAAAAATAAATAAAAAATAAAAAATAAAAAGTTCAAAATTAAATTTATATGGCCTAATAGCCAATGCCATGGCTGATGGCCAGAAAAAAAAAAAAAAAAAAAAAAAAAAAAAAAAAAAAATCAGTCACTAGTGTTCCGTGACCCCGCTCCAGACAGGTAAGACTAGTGTTCCTAAAAGCCTTGCCACACTATTGAAAAAACATTGTTAAGATTAATATCTAACATTAAATTGTCCTCCCGGATACAGCTGCCGAGAGGACCAGCAAAAGACTGTCTTTCGGTTGTGGTTTGACTAAGGCTGCATGTGGAGTTGCCTCTCGCCAAGGACGACGGCAAGACGGAAGTGACTCTCAAACAGTATTTGTGGCGTGAGTGTATTTTGGTCGTTTTCCATCAGTTCCCTCACGGATAATTAGGTAGGATAGAATAGGAATTTTTGTGTGAATGTATTTGTTTATGATTGTGTCGCAAAGAGTGGATAAGCACTTGTAAGAGCACCACCACGGATATAGCGAGTATTTTCCTTATTTATTCATCATTAAAGTTGTCCATTATTTTACTATATTCGTTTTCTGTTCGTATAACAACCTCGGTAGAAGGAGGGCCAAGTGGTAGTAGTAGCAATAGTGTCGATACCCAAGTGGTGTCGTGGTGGCAGCATAGAAAGTAGATAGAAAGCAGTAGATAAGAAGGTAGAGTTAATACCGAAAGGGTACAGTGATGACAGCAGTGTCAATAGAAAGTAATATTTACCTACGGTACAGTGGCAGAAACACTGACCCTCGGTACAGTGGTTGCAGCGGTGTAGATGCAAATTACGCATCAGCCCACGTTGTCCGGAGGACGCTACGTAGTACCTCGTGTGCTAGTTAAGTAGGTAATTAGCCCCCCTTCCAGTTAATTTTTTTATTCCCTTACAGAGTAGTGATTAGTGATTGGTGATTAGAATAGTTACGTACTGTTAATAGTGATGCATTGTTTTCTTTTTTTAAAGTGTTAGTGATAGTGTTAGTGGACTAATACGCCCAAAGTCTCCTCTGCGGGCACATGTCCCCAGATTGTTAAGTGAGTCGCGGTCTTCGGATCGCCGGGCGTCCTTCCCCCCTCCAATTAAATTTTAATTATGAATTCTCAGATAGACTTGTTAGGCGACTCGTGGTTTCCCCAGGAGGAAGTAACAGAAGTGGGTGAACAAGCGCTTGGTGGAGCAATAAAACCAGAGTGTTCAGAAGTCGGTCATCACGATCAGAGGAAAATGGAGTCGTTAGAAAGGGAAGTGGATAATTTAAGGGTTTGTGTTGAGGATTTAATAGGTGAACTGCGCCGCAGGGAATCTGCACCCCCCGTTGAAAGACCAGTTAAAACCTTTTTGAAGCCACGTAATATCCCTATTCAGGAGTTACGTCAGTTGAATGGTGTGGACGGCGCGGGACGACTCACTGTTTTCTTGTCACAGGTAGAAAGTTGTTCTCAGTTAACAGACGAACGACAACAAATAGTTCGGATGCGAGTAGATGCACCCCTTTCACTATTTATTCAGAATATCCTTAATAAAGAAGTTATGTCGTGGGAGAACTTTAAGAAGCACCTAACTACTGAACTCACCGACCAAAGTGAAGACCGTATCTTTGATTCCCTGAACGATTTAAAATATACGTATGACGAAGACCCAATAGAATTTGTAACCAACCTAAAATGTAAACTTGCGTTGTTAGAAGTACAGACAAAGTCGGGAGAGGTGCCTAACACTGAAAAACTCATTAAAAACAAACTACTGAAGGGTATGCCTAAAGAAAGTAGAGATAGGCTAGAGTTGTACTTGGACCAGAATGTAACCCTTAAAAAGTTTCTGAGCAAATTAGATAATGAGAGAATAGTGGTGCTAGCACAACAACGGGATAACGTGCGAACAATTGAACCAGCTTTACCATCCCAAGGTGCCATAGCACGTAACCCTCCGAGAACACCAACAGGGAGGGGCAATTTAGAAAGAGTCGAGAGGAGACTTAGACAAGGGGATAGGAGAGAAAAATATTGTCCTTATTGTCGAGCTAATAGTCATTCTATAGCAGAATGTCGTAAACAACCTCGCCCAGGCTCCTGCTATGATTTCCTGCGGATGAATTGTCAAAGAGGACAACCAGGTTGTCCCGGGAGAATTAATATGACTCGAGGGAGAATAGCGTGACAATCACCGGTCATTAACCTGGACGTTAACCACCATGTGCTCGAAGTAATGTTAGATACAGGTAGTGATGTATCTCTACTTAAGCTTAGCGCAGCGGAAGAATTAGGGCTGGAAATAAAACATAGTTCAAGAATTCCCCCATTGCAAGGAATTACTGGTCGTAAATTACGAGTTTTGGGTCAAGTCGTAAATTACGAGTTTTGGGTCAAGCTAGTGTTACCATTTCTAGTACCAGTAATCACCCAATTACCATTAAAGTAGCGGTAATTCCTGATAATTATCTGCGTCCATCAGCCTTGCTCGGTATGAATGCCATCAGTCAAGCTACATTTACGTTAGATTACCAAGCAAGAAAAGTTTATTGGAATAACTTGATTTATCCTTTAGTGTTAACAACAAATGAATATGGTAAAGTTCAAAGGGTGGTAAGAGAAACACGACCCGCCCCTAATAACCACCCCAATAACCGCCCCAAATATGGCAGATTAACTACTCGTAAACACCTGGACTGTTACTTAACGACCATGGTGGAAATTAAAGTCGATGAACAACCTAACACAGTAGTAATGGTTGAAGCCAGACATCAATACGTCCAGAATGGAATATCAATGGTTATGACGGTCACTAAAGATCAAACTTTGTTTATCCCCGTCATTAATAACACCAAGGTAGGGTTAAACTTGCACCCCGGAACATTGTTAGTCACCTATGAACGAGTGCAAGATGAACAATTAGAAACAGAAGAAACCCCCATTACTATCTCCCGTATTAGTGAGGCTCTCGGACCTGAGAATGATTGTGTTAGTAATTACCAAACACACTGGGAAAAACTGCAGTCCATCCTAGAATCTCGTGATTGGTCACATTTAAATCCAGAACAGAAAGAACAATTATTTCAAATCATCCAACAACATCAAGAACTTTTTATAGTACATCCAGGCGAGTTAGGTTTAATTCAAGCAGAATCAGCTCATATACAGGTAGACGATCCAAGACCTTGCCGTACGCCTCTATACCGTTATCCCGAGAAAGCAAAGGAGGCGATTCAGTCAATATTAAAGGAGTTAGAAGGGAAAGGTATTATCGAAAGTTCAACTGCGGCTTGGCTGTCCCCAATAGTTTTAGTTAATAAGCCAGGGGGAGACAAAAGACTCTGTTTAGATTATAGAAAAGTAAATAAACAACTAGCTATGGATATTCATCCTCTTCCTAAGTTAGAAGAGTTAGTAGAGAATGTATCAGGAAGTGACTACTATGCCACCCTGGATATGAAGGATGCATATTATCAAATCGCCCTCGATCAACCCAGCAGGGACCTAACTACTTTTAGTGATGGAATCTCACTCTATAGATTTAAAAGATTGCCCTTCGGTTTGAGCTGCAGCCCCGCTTTATTCGCTAGACAAATGAACCAAGCTCTAGCCCCCCTACTTAAAGAAAATTGGGTTAAAAGTTATCTTGATGATCTTATTGTGTATGCGGCAGACTACGTTACTTTAATTGAGAGGCTGGAAAAGTTATTTAAACACCTAAGGTCTGTAGGTATAAAACTTAACCTCTCCAAGTGTAATATTGGTCAAAGACAAGTAAAATTCTTAGGACATATAGTGTCAAAGGAAGGGTATCGTCCTGACCCACGTAACGTAGACGCAGTAACCCAAATGAAGCCACCCACTACTATCAAGGAAACGCGACTTTTCATCGGGATGTGCTCATTCTATCGCCGCCACATAGAAAAATTCTCAAAAATTCTGGCCCCTCTTACCAACCTTACTAAAAAAGGCCAAGTATTTGACTGGACCAGTGAATGTCAGAATG
>JAXIVD010000083.1:80000-152500 GCA_036785275.1 Cancer borealis
GTGGGTGAGTGTCGGGGCTCTAGTCAGCAGCGCAATGTTTTGGGTTGACTTGCATAGGTGGGCGGAGCTTATAGCGGCTTCACTCGTGTGACGTCATGGCCTCTCCTGTTATACTTCCTCCAAGTGTGCACCCTTCTAACTAACATACTATTCTTGTCTATCATTTTCCCACATACCTGTGTGACCATTCATGTCTCCCATAATAAGCACTTGTGACATCTAGATCAAAATCAAGATCATACAGAGCAAAACACAGAAAACACGTAGTGATGGGCGTTCCGGCTCTTTTCCGAGAATCGAGTCTTTCGTTCTCGTTCACTCAAAACAGCCGACTCTTCCGGCTCCCAAACGGCTCTTTCAGCTCTCAAATACTTTTTTTTAAGAAGTTCCACATATTCTGTTTATAGTCTTTATAATTTAGAAGAAATTTCTTAGGATAACTTTGCTAGTTAGCTTTCAATACCTATTGATTTAAGGAAAGGTGAAAAAGCTTTCAAAAAATGTTTAATTTAAACCAAATATTTTTTGTTATCATTAGCCGTTGGCGACAGTAGGCTTAAAGCGTTTACATGTGTCGCATAACTTCGTAACGTCTTGCCTTGTTTTTACGAACACGATTTTAAGGAGAAATGTCTTGGTTGGTGTTGCCACAATTTTCCTAATATATTTCAATCTTAATGCTTGTTTTTAGTTTTCTTTTATATTAAAAGCGACATATATTATATACATATTTTAAATTATAATCACTGAAATTATCTCAAACATCTTAATTTCTTCAGATTTATTCGAAATAGATATCATGGTTTCTCCGTATAATTTCGCACCGCTTCCATTCTTGACTCCACCTACGGTAGAAGCCAACATCTCGCTATGTGATACAAATTCCCTTATATATTACAATCATTATGCTTGTTTGTGGATTTTTGTTATATTAAAAACAACATTAATAATGTAAATGTTATGTATTTCAACAACTGCCATGATCTCAAACATCTTACTTTCATCTTATTTATTTGAAATGTATATCCTGCTGATTCTGTCTTGAAAGTACAGCACTGCAGCCGCCACATTCTTGACTGGCCAGGGGCCACAACATCTTCTCCGCACGGCGCATTCAGACTACAGCATCAGTGGCAGCAAGATGGAACAGCTCAACAATTTATTTTTGGAGGACGATTCTAATGATAGTGATAATCTTTTAAATGTGTCTCATCCTTTGCACAATCTGCTGGAGCCGATGGATGAAATGCTGGATACATTGATGCATGTTATAGCAACTCTAGAAGTCGCTGCATTAGCCTCCATGGACATCAGGTAATAATAAGGGGGATGTAGGATAATATCATACGATCAGTACAAGTAATAAAGTATTTATATGTATGTAAATATATAATTATATATATATATATATATATATATATATATATATATATATATATATATATATATATATATATATATATATATATATATATATATATATCTGTGTGATTATGCACAAACTTAACAAAATTGCTATAAAACTTTTCCTTTGATGCACTAGTTATTATTTGCATTGTTTTTTTGTTTTTTTTCAGAGAACACCATCCGAAGCAGGAAGGACTAGCTGATGTAATAGAGGCAATGAGTGACCTTGACTTTTTCAAGCATCTTTGTCTAACAAGAAAATCCTTTCTCATGGCTTTGGACTTCATCCACGATGCTTATACAGAAACACCTTCTGGTACCATCCTTTTCCTGGGTCCAAGGAAAGCACTTTACCTCACCTTGTGGTATCTAGGAACACAGTCAACATACCGTGAGATTTCAGAGTTATTTGGAGTTTCTATGACAACAGTCCATGAATGTGCAAAGATTAATAGATGTTTTGTGTAGAGCTGGACAGGAAGTAATTGTGTGGCCAGCACATGAGAAAATACCACAAATTAGCCATGAATTTCAATCTTTCCTGGAGTGATAGGAGCTGTGGATGGATGCCACATCCATATTAAGGCTCCTAGTGAAACACAGGCAGATTATATTGACAGAAACCAGAGACACAGTATTAATCTAATGGCTGTCTGTACCGCTGATAAAAAAATTTCTTTCATTCAGAGTGGTTTCCCAGGGTCTGCGCATGATAGCAGAGTTTTTAAGTCATGTTCATTATACACCAAAATGCAAAACAGTGACATCAGGTACTTTCCTTCACCAAATTACCATATTGTTGGAGATTCTGCTTTTTCTCTAAGCAAGCATTTGATGGTTCCTTTTAAGAATAATGGAAATTTGTCTGATGGTCAGTTGAAATTTAATAAAAAACTGTCTAAAGCCAGGGTTATCATAGAAAATGCTTTTGGGTTTTTGAAGGGAAGATTCAGGCGATTGAAATATATTGATGCAGATATAGAAAGGATTTCCAAAATTGTAAAAGCTTGTTGTGTTCTTCATAATATAGCATTGCATGACTCTGAAGATACATTGTGTTTGGAAAGGGAAGGGGTAACTAACACGACTGTGCAAGTTAGTGATGCAACAACTGAGTCATCCCAGACGCAGCAAAGAGAGGGAGTTCAAAAACGGTTAGCTATTGTAAGGATGCTCGAATAGAGCTGTGGCTAGTAAAATATTCGTTGTGTGAATAAAAATATTTAATTTATGCCAATATAAGTATTATGTGTGTTCCTATTGTACATTAAAACAATAAATTTGGACTATAAATGGTACAGTTTTTATTCTTACACGTTTTTCGTGTCCATGAAAAAACAAATAATAAGTTTGGAAAACGGAAGTAGCAGAAGCAACACCAACCTGGATGGTTGTTATTTTCAGTGTACAAATATGTTTGTTTGTTATGTCTTGCTTTTTATTTCTGTTTTTGGTGGAAAACCGGGTTGTCCCGGCGGAAAAACCACCTAATGGTATTCTGATTTTCAGCAATGACAATTACAATGACAACAATAATATTCCCTCATCGTGTATTTTGTACATAGTGGAGTGTTTATTGTGATGTGTTTGTATTTTGTTATGGTCCAGAATCTTGCTGGTGCAGTAGTGAAGTGTCTTATTGCAATAATAACAATATAATTTCCTAATCGTGTATTTGTTACATAGTGGAGTTAGTGTAGTGTGTTTGTTTGTGTTTTCTATTGGTCAAGAATCGTGCTGGTGCCGTTGTGGAGTATCTTGAAGTAGAGTTCTGTCGGAAAATGGGCCACAGTCCATTTTGGTATGTGTTGCAGTTCTGAAATAAATTAAGAAAAACAGCAGAATACTTGCAAGACAAAGAATGTTGAATGATATTAATGTCCCTTGGTTTGTTTTGGTTAGTTGTTTAGTGAGGGTTGTTGGGTATTAGTATTTATTTAGGTTATGAGAACATATTTACAAGTAAAGTTTAGTGTTCTGAATTACATTACCTGTGTCGAGGCTCGGGATTGGGGTTCCTTTAAAGTGAACGGAGGGTCCTTGGGAACCAAGAATGGACCCTGTCTGGGGCTCCATCACTTTAATTCTTGGAGAACCAGAAATTCTTCCCATCCTTAGACTTCTATTCAGGTTCTTGCTCTGGTGCCGTTGTAGAATATCTTGAAGTAAAATTCGGTCGAAAAATGTTGGGCCACAGTCCATTCTGGTATGTGTTGCAGTTCTGAAAAATTTCGAGAAAAACAGCAGAATACTTGCAAGACAAAGACTGTTGAATGATATTAATGTCCCTTGGTTTTTTTTGGTTAGTTGGTAAGTGGGTGTTGTTGGGTATTATTATTTACTTATGGTTATGAACACATTTACAAGTCAAGTTTGGTGTTATGTATTACATTACCTGTGTCGGGGCTCGGGATTGGGGTTCCTTGAAATTGCACGGAGGGTCCTTGGGATCCAAGAATGGACCGTCTGGGGCTACATCATTTAAGTTTTTGGAGAACCAGGAACTCTTCCCATCCTTAGACTTTCATCCTCTTCCATACTTGGAGAGGAATATGGTGGAGCTTGGTGTTGATCGCTGTGAAGGCTACTTCGTGTAGTCGTTCATAATAGGAGGCCGTGGTCCGGAACGTAGAGATTACCACCTCACAATGAGCTGACGAGAGACTCAGAGACCGGTTTGGGGGCAATGTTTTGTGTTCGGAACTGGATCTGTCTTCAGTGTCAAAATTTTCTTTGATCCACATATTTTTGTGCAATATACAAACATCTTATTTCTTACTTTAATTTGATGAAAATAATTATAAATAATATGATATGCTTTTTACTTATTATTAGGAAAAAGGGAACAATTGTAAGTCGAAGCTACAACCACAAAATGCATTGAAACATCAACACCCATACAGGTTTGAATGTCACATCTCGTTATTTTCTACATTTCTCTAATATATTACAAGCTTTTTGCTTGTCTTTGGCGTTCTTCTATATTAAAAAGAATATATATAATATAAATATTATGTAGACGATCAACTATAATGGTCTCAAACATTTTACTTTCCTCTGATTTATTTGAAATATATACCCAGAGTCTTTCTCATGAAAACACACACATCCGCTTCGCTCCACCCACGTAGAGGGCCCAACGTTCGCAATTTTCAACACTTCCCTAATATATTTCAAGCTTTATGCTTGTTTTTGGTTAGCTTTTATATAAAAAACAACATATATATTATAAATCTTATTTATTTCTACAACTGTTATGGTCTTGAACGTCTTACTTTCGTCTTATTTAATCGAAATATTATCTCGCTCAGTGTCTACACAGATGAAGTTCTGAAGTTGGTGAGCTATGATTCGTTACATGACTAGAGTCAAAATATTGGCAAACGCAGATATTCGTATATTGAAAGTGTTTGCGATATGTTGGTCAGAATTTGCCTAGTCATTGCATCTTGGCAAGAGGTCTTGACATTACATGTAAACGCCTTAATTAAAGCGTTTACATGTGTCGCATAACTTCGTAACGTCTTGCCTTGTTTTCACGAACACGATTTTAAGGAGAAATGTCTTGGTTGGTGTTGCCACAATTTTCCTAATATATTTCAATCTTAATGCTTGTTTTTAGTTTTCTTTTATATTAAAAGCGACATATATTATATACATATTTTAAATTATAATCACTGAAATTATCTCAAACATCTTAATTTCTTCAGATTTATTCGAAATAGATATCATGGTTTCTCCGTATAATTTCGCACCGCTTCCATTCTTGACTCCACCTACGGTAGAAGCCAACATCTCGCTATGTGATACAAATTCCCTTATATATTACAATCATTATGCTTGTTTGTGGATTTTTGTTATATTAAAAACAACATTAATAATGTAAATGTTATGTATTTCAACAACTGCCATGATCTCAAACATCTTACTTTCATCTTATTTATTTGAAATGTATATCCTGCTGATTCTGTCTTGAAAGTACAGCACTGCAGCCGCCACATTCTTGACTGGCCAGGGGCCACAACATCTTCTCCGCACGGCGCATTCAGACTACCGCATCAGTGGCAGCAAGATGGAACAGCTCAACAATTTATTTTTGGAGGACGATTCTAATGATAGTGATACTCTTTTAAATGTGTCTCATCCTTTGCACAATCTGCTGGAGCCGATGGATGAAATGCTGGATACATCGATGCATGTTATAGCAACTCTAGAAGTCGCTGCATTAGCCTCCATGGACATCAGGTAATAATAAGGGGGATGTAGGATAATATCATACGATCAGTACAAGTAATAAAGTATTTATATGTATGTAAATATATAATTATATATATATATATATATATATATATATATATATATATATATATATATATATATATATATATATATATATCTGTGTGATTATGCACAAACTTAACAAAATTGCTATAAAACTTTTCCTTTGATGCACTAGTTATTATTTGCATTGTTTTTTTTGTTTTTTTTCAGAGAACACCATCCGAAGCAGGAAGGACTAGCTAATGTAATAGAGGCAATGAGTGACCTTGACTTTTTCAAGCATCTTCGTCTAACAAGAAAATCCTTTCTCATGGCTTTGGACTTCATCCACGATGCTTATACAGAAACACCTTCTGGTACCATCCTTTTCCTGGGTCCAAGGAAAGCACTTTACCTCACCTTGTGGTATCTAGGAAGACAGTCAACATACCGTGAGATTTTAGAGTTATTTGGAGTTTCTATGACAACAGTCCATGAATGTGCAAAGATTAATAGATGTTTTGTGTAGAGCTGGACAGGAAGTAATTGTGTGGCCAGCACCTGAGAAAATACCACAAATTAGCCATGAATTTCAATCTTTCCTGGAGTGATAGGAGCTGTGGATGGATGCCACATCCATATTAAGGCTCCTAGTGAAACACAGGCAGATTATATTGACAGAAACCAGAGACACAGTATTAATCTAATGGCTGTCTGTACCGCTGATAAAAAAATTTCTTTCATTCAGAGTGGTTTCCCAGGGTCTGCGCATGATAGCAGAGTTTTTAAGTCATGTTCATTATACACCAAAATGCAAAACAGTGACATCAGGTACTTTCCTTCACCAAATTACCATATTGTTGGAGATTCTGCTTTTTCTCTAAGCAAGCATTTGATGGTTCCTTTTAAGAATAATGGAAATTTGTCTGATGGTCAGTTGAAATTTAATAAAAAACTGTCTAAAGCCAGGGTTATCATAGAAAATGCTTTTGGGTTTTTGAAGGGAAGATTCAGGCGATTGAAATATATTGATGCAGATATAGAAAGGATTTCCAAAATTGTAAAAGCTTGTTGTGTTCTTCATAATATAGCATTGCATGACTCTGAAGATACATTGTGTTTGGAAAGGGAAGGGGTAACTAACACGACTGTGCAAGTTAGTGATGCAACAACTGAGTCATCCCAGACGCAGCAAAGAGAGGGAGTTCAAAAACGGTTAGCTATTGTAAGGATGCTCGAATAGAGCTGTGGCTAGTAAAATATTCGTTGTGTGAATAAAAATATTTAATTTATGCCAATATAAGTATTATGTGTGTTCCTATTGTACATTAAAACAATAAATTTGGACTATAAATGGTACAGTTTTTATTCTTACACGTTTTTCGTGTCCATGAAAAAACAAATAATAAGTTTGGAAAACGGAAGTAGCAGAAGCAACACCAACCTGGATGGTTGTTATTTTCAGTGTACAAATATGTTTGTTTGTTATGTCTTGCTTTTTATTTCTGTTTTTGGTGGAAAACCGGGTTGTCCCGGCGGAAAAACCACCTAATGGTATTCTGATTTTCAGCAATGACAATTACAATGACAACAATAATATTCCCTCATCGTGTATTTTGTACATAGTGGAGTGTTTATTGTGATGTGTTTGTATTTTGTTATGGTCCAGAATCTTGCTGGTGCAGTAGTGAAGTGTCTTATTGCAATAATAACAATATAATTTCCTAATCGTGTATTTGTTACATAGTGGAGTTAGTGTAGTGTGTTTGTTTGTGTTTTCTATTGGTCAAGAATCGTGCTGGTGCCGTTGTGGAGTATCTTGAAGTAGAGTTCTGTCGGAAAATGGGCCACAGTCCATTTTGGTATGTGTTGCAGTTCTGAAATAAATTAAGAAAAACAGCAGAATACTTGCAAGACAAAGAATGTTGAATGATATTAATGTCCCTTGGTTTGTTTTGGTTAGTTGTTTAGTGAGGGTTGTTGGGTATTAGTATTTATTTAGGTTATGAGAACATATTTACAAGTAAAGTTTAGTGTTCTGAATTACATTACCTGTGTCGAGGCTCGGGATTGGGGTTCCTTTAAAGTGAACGGAGGGTCCTTGGGAACCAAGAATGGACCCTGTCTGGGGCTCCATCACTTTAATTCTTGGAGAACCAGAAATTCTTCCCATCCTTAGACTTCTATTCAGGTTCTTGCTCTGGTGCCGTTGTAGAATATCTTGAAGTAAAATTCGGTCGAAAAATGTTGGGCCACAGTCCATTCTGGTATGTGTTGCAGTTCTGAAAAATTTCGAGAAAAACAGCAGAATACTTGCAAGACAAAGACTGTTGAATGATATTAATGTCCCTTGGTTTTTTTTGGTTAGTTGGTAAGTGGGTGTTGTTGGGTATTAGTATTTACTTATGGTTATGAACACATTTACAAGTCAAGTTTGGTGTTATGTATTACATTACCTGTGTCGGGGCTCGGGATTGGGGTTCCTTGAAATTGCACGGAGGGTCCTTGGGATCCAAGAATGGACCGTCTGGGGCTACATCATTTAAGTTTTTGGAGAACCAGGAACTCTTCCCATCCTTAGACTTTCATCCTCTTCCATACTTGGAGAGGAATATGGTGGAGCTTGGTGTTGATCGCTGTGAAGGCTACTTCGTGTAGTCGTTCATAATAGGAGGCCGTGGTCCGGAACGTAGAGATTACCACCTCACAATGAGCTGACGAGAGACTCAGAGACCGGTTTGGGGGCAATGTTTTGTGTTCGGAACTGGATCTGTCTTCAGTGTCAAAATTTTCTTTGATCCACATATTTTTGTGCAATATACAAACATCTTATTTCTTACTTTAATTTGATGAAAATAATTATAAATAATATGATATGCTTTTTACTTATTATTAGGAAAAAGGGAACAATTGTAAGTCGAAGCTACAACCACAAAATGCATTGAAACATCAACACCCATACAGGTTTGAATGTCACATCTCGTTATTTTCTACATTTCTCTAATATATTACAAGCTTTTTGCTTGTCTTTGGCGTTCTTCTATATTAAAAAGAATATATATAATATAAATATTATGTAGACGATCAACTATAATGGTCTCAAACATTTTACTTTCCTCTGATTTATTTGAAATATATACCCAGAGTCTTTCTCATGAAAACACACACATCCGCTTCGCTCCACCCACGTAGAGGGCCCAACGTTCGCAATTTTCAACACTTCCCTAATATATTTCAAGCTTTATGCTTGTTTTTGGTTAGCTTTTATATAAAAAACAACATATATATTATAAATCTTATTTATTTCTACAACTGTTATGGTCTTGAACGTCTTACTTTCGTCTTATTTAATCGAAATATTATCTCGCTCAGTGTCTACACAGATGAAGTTCTGAAGTTGGTGAGCTATGATTCGTTACATGACTAGAGTCAAAATATTGGCAAACGCAGATATTCGTATATTGAAAGTGTTTGCGATATGTTGGTCAGAATTTGCCTAGTCATTGCATCTTGGCAAGAGGTCTTGACATTACATGTAAACGCCTTAATTAAAGCGTTTACATGTGTCGCATAACTTCGTAACGTCTTGCCTTGTTTTCACGAACACGATTTTAAGGAGAAATGTCTTGGTTGGTGTTGCCACAATTTTCCTAATATATTTCAATCTTAATGCTTGTTTTTAGTTTTCTTTTATATTAAAAGCGACATATATTATATACATATTTTAAATTATAATCACTGAAATTATCTCAAACATCTTAATTTCTTCAGATTTATTCGAAATAGATATCATGGTTTCTCCGTATAATTTCGCACCGCTTCCATTCTTGACTCCACCTACGGTAGAAGCCAACATCTCGCTATGTGATACAAATTCCCTTATATATTACAATCATTATGCTTGTTTGTGGATTTTTGTTATATTAAAAACAACATTAATAATGTAAATGTTATGTATTTCAACAACTGCCATGATCTCAAACATCTTACTTTCATCTTATTTATTTGAAATGTATATCCTGCTGATTCTGTCTTGAAAGTACAGCACTGCAGCCGCCACATTCTTGACTGGCCAGGGGCCACAACATCTTCTCCGCACGGCGCATTCAGACTACCGCATCAGTGGCAGCAAGATGGAACAGCTCAACAATTTATTTTTGGAGGACGATTCTAATGATAGTGATACTCTTTTAAATGTGTCTCATCCTTTGCACAATCTGCTGGAGCCGATGGATGAAATGCTGGATACATCGATGCATGTTATAGCAACTCTAGAAGTCGCTGCATTAGCCTCCATGGACATCAGGTAATAATAAGGGGGATGTAGGATAATATCATACGATCAGTACAAGTAATAAAGTATTTATATGTATGTAAATATATAATTATATATATATATATATATATATATATATATATATATATATATATATATATATATATATATATATATATATATATATATATATATATATCTGTGTGATTATGCACAAACTTAACAAAATTGCTATAAAACTTTTCCTTTGATGCACTAGTTATTATTTGCATTGTTTTTTTTGTTTTTTTTCAGAGAACACCATCCGAAGCAGGAAGGACTAGCTAATGTAATAGAGGCAATGAGTGACCTTGACTTTTTCAAGCATCTTCGTCTAACAAGAAAATCCTTTCTCATGGCTTTGGACTTCATCCACGATGCTTATACAGAAACACCTTCTGGTACCATCCTTTTCCTGGGTCCAAGGAAAGCACTTTACCTCACCTTGTGGTATCTAGGAAGACAGTCAACATACCGTGAGATTTTAGAGTTATTTGGAGTTTCTATGACAACAGTCCATGAATGTGCAAAGATTAATAGATGTTTTGTGTAGAGCTGGACAGGAAGTAATTGTGTGGCCAGCACCTGAGAAAATACCACAAATTAGCCATGAATTTCAATCTTTCCTGGAGTGATAGGAGCTGTGGATGGATGCCACATCCATATTAAGGCTCCTAGTGAAACACAGGCAGATTATATTGACAGAAACCAGAGACACAGTATTAATCTAATGGCTGTCTGTACCGCTGATAAAAAAATTTCTTTCATTCAGAGTGGTTTCCCAGGGTCTGCGCATGATAGCAGAGTTTTTAAGTCATGTTCATTATACACCAAAATGCAAAACAGTGACATCAGGTACTTTCCTTCACCAAATTACCATATTGTTGGAGATTCTGCTTTTTCTCTAAGCAAGCATTTGATGGTTCCTTTTAAGAATAATGGAAATTTGTCTGATGGTCAGTTGAAATTTAATAAAAAACTGTCTAAAGCCAGGGTTATCATAGAAAATGCTTTTGGGTTTTTGAAGGGAAGATTCAGGCGATTGAAATATATTGATGCAGATATAGAAAGGATTTCCAAAATTGTAAAAGCTTGTTGTGTTCTTCATAATATAGCATTGCATGACTCTGAAGATACATTGTGTTTGGAAAGGGAAGGGGTAACTAACACGACTGTGCAAGTTAGTGATGCAACAACTGAGTCATCCCAGACGCAGCAAAGAGAGGGAGTTCAAAAACGGTTAGCTATTGTAAGGATGCTCGAATAGAGCTGTGGCTAGTAAAATATTCGTTGTGTGAATAAAAATATTTAATTTATGCCAATATAAGTATTATGTGTGTTCCTATTGTACATTAAAACAATAAATTTGGACTATAAATGGTACAGTTTTTATTCTTACACGTTTTTCGTGTCCATGAAAAAACAAATAATAAGTTTGGAAAACGGAAGTAGCAGAAGCAACACCAACCTGGATGGTTGTTATTTTCAGTGTACAAATATGTTTGTTTGTTATGTCTTGCTTTTTATTTCTGTTTTTGGTGGAAAACCGGGTTGTCCCGGCGGAAAAACCACCTAATGGTATTCTGATTTTCAGCAATGACAATTACAATGACAACAATAATATTCCCTCATCGTGTATTTTGTACATAGTGGAGTGTTTATTGTGATGTGTTTGTATTTTGTTATGGTCCAGAATCTTGCTGGTGCAGTAGTGAAGTGTCTTATTGCAATAATAACAATATAATTTCCTAATCGTGTATTTGTTACATAGTGGAGTTAGTGTAGTGTGTTTGTTTGTGTTTTCTATTGGTCAAGAATCGTGCTGGTGCCGTTGTGGAGTATCTTGAAGTAGAGTTCTGTCGGAAAATGGGCCACAGTCCATTTTGGTATGTGTTGCAGTTCTGAAATAAATTAAGAAAAACAGCAGAATACTTGCAAGACAAAGAATGTTGAATGATATTAATGTCCCTTGGTTTGTTTTGGTTAGTTGTTTAGTGAGGGTTGTTGGGTATTAGTATTTATTTAGGTTATGAGAACATATTTACAAGTAAAGTTTAGTGTTCTGAATTACATTACCTGTGTCGAGGCTCGGGATTGGGGTTCCTTTAAAGTGAACGGAGGGTCCTTGGGAACCAAGAATGGACCCTGTCTGGGGCTCCATCACTTTAATTCTTGGAGAACCAGAAACTCTTCCCATCCTTAGACTTCTATTCAGGTTCTTGCTCTGGTGCCGTTGTAGAATATCTTGAAGTAAAATTCGGTCGAAAAATGTTGGGCCACAGTCCATTCTGGTATGTGTTGCAGTTCTGAAAAATTTCGAGAAAAACAGCAGAATACTTGCAAGACAAAGACTGTTGAATGATATTAATGTCCCTTGGTTTTTTTTGGTTAGTTGGTAAGTGGGTGTTGTTGGGTATTAGTATTTACTTATGGTTATGAACACATTTACAAGTCAAGTTTGGTGTTATGTATTACATTACCTGTGTCGGGGCTCGGGATTGGGGTTCCTTGAAATTGCACGGAGGGTCCTTGGGATCCAAGAATGGACCGTCTGGGGCTACATCATTTAAGTTTTTGGAGAACCAGGAACTCTTCCCATCCTTAGACTTTCATCCTCTTCCATACTTGGAGAGGAATATGGTGGAGCTTGGTGTTGATCGCTGTGAAGGCTACTTCGTGTAGTCGTTCATAATAGGAGGCCGTGGTCCGGAACGTAGAGATTACCACCTCACAATGAGCTGACGAGAGACTCAGAGACCGGTTTGGGGGCAATGTTTTGTGTTCGGAACTGGATCTGTCTTCAGTGTCAAAATTTTCTTTGATCCACATATTTTTGTGCAATATACAAACATCTTATTTCTTACTTTAATTTGATGAAAATAATTATAAATAATATGATATGCTTTTTACTTATTATTAGGAAAAAGGGAACAATTGTAAGTCGAAGCTACAACCACAAAATGCATTGAAACATCAACACCCATACAGGTTTGAATGTCACATCTCGTTATTTTCTACATTTCTCTAATATATTACAAGCTTTTTGCTTGTCTTTGGCGTTCTTCTATATTAAAAAGAATATATATAATATAAATATTATGTAGACGATCAACTATAATGGTCTCAAACATTTTACTTTCCTCTGATTTATTTGAAATATATACCCAGATTCTTTCTCATGAAAACACACACATCCGCTTCGCTCCACCCACGTAGAGGGCCCAACGTTCGCAATTTTCAACACTTCCCTAATATATTTCAAGCTTTATGCTTGTTTTTGGTTAGCTTTTATATAAAAAACAACATATATATTATAAATCTTATTTATTTCTACAACTGTTATGGTCTTGAACGTCTTACTTTCGTCTTATTTAATCGAAATATTATCTCGCTCAGTGTCTACACAGATGAAGTTCTGAAGTTGGTGAGCTATGATTCGTTACATGACTAGAGTCAAAATATTGGCAAACGCAGATATTCGTATATTGAAAGTGTTTGCGATATGTTGGTCAGAATTTGCCTAGTCATTGCATCTTGGCAAGAGGTCTTGACATTACATGTAAACGCCTTAATTAAAGCGTTTACATGTGTCGCATAACTTCGTAACGTCTTGCCTTGTTTTCACGAACACGATTTTAAGGAGAAATGTCTTGGTTGGTGTTGCCACAATTTTCCTAATATATTTCAATCTTAATGCTTGTTTTTAGTTTTCTTTTATATTAAAAGCGACATATATTATATACATATTTTAAATTATAATCACTGAAATTATCTCAAACATCTTAATTTCTTCAGATTTATTCGAAATAGATATCATGGTTTCTCCGTATAATTTCGCACCGCTTCCATTCTTGACTCCACCTACGGTAGAAGCCAACATCTCGCTATGTGATACAAATTCCCTTATATATTACAATCATTATGCTTGTTTGTGGATTTTTGTTATATTAAAAACAACATTAATAATGTAAATGTTATGTATTTCAACAACTGCCATGATCTCAAACATCTTACTTTCATCTTATTTATTTGAAATGTATATCCTGCTGATTCTGTCTTGAAAGTACAGCACTGCAGCCGCCACATTCTTGACTGGCCAGGGGCCACAACATCTTCTCCGCACGGCGCATTCAGACTACCGCATCAGTGGCAGCAAGATGGAACAGCTCAACAATTTATTTTTGGAGGACGATTCTAATGATAGTGATACTCTTTTAAATGTGTCTCATCCTTTGCACAATCTGCTGGAGCCGATGGATGAAATGCTGGATACATCGATGCATGTTATAGCAACTCTAGAAGTCGCTGCATTAGCCTCCATGGACATCAGGTAATAATAAGGGGGATGTAGGATAATATCATACGATCAGTACAAGTAATAAAGTATTTATATGTATGTAAATATATAATTATATATATATATATATATATATATATATATATATATATATATATATATATATATATATATATATATATATATATATATATATATATCTGTGTGATTATGCACAAACTTAACAAAATTGCTATAAAACTTTTCCTTTGATGCACTAGTTATTATTTGCATTGTTTTTTTGTTTTTTTTCAGAGAACACCATCCGAAGCAGGAAGGACTAGCTAATGTAATAGAGGCAATGAGTGACCTTGACTTTTTCAAGCATCTTCGTCTAACAAGAAAATCCTTTCTCATGGCTTTGGACTTCATCCACGATGCTTATACAGAAACACCTTCTGGTACCATCCTTTTCCTGGGTCCAAGGAAAGCACTTTACCTCACCTTGTGGTATCTAGGAAGACAGTCAACATACCGTGAGATTTTAGAGTTATTTGGAGTTTCTATGACAACAGTCCATGAATGTGCAAAGATTAATAGATGTTTTGTGTAGAGCTGGACAGGAAGTAATTGTGTGGCCAGCACCTGAGAAAATACCACAAATTAGCCATGAATTTCAATCTTTCCTGGAGTGATAGGAGCTGTGGATGGATGCCACATCCATATTAAGGCTCCTAGTGAAACACAGGCAGATTATATTGACAGAAACCAGAGACACAGTATTAATCTAATGGCTGTCTGTACCGCTGATAAAAAAATTTCTTTCATTCAGAGTGGTTTCCCAGGGTCTGCGCATGATAGCAGAGTTTTTAAGTCATGTTCATTATACACCAAAATGCAAAACAGTGACATCAGGTACTTTCCTTCACCAAATTACCATATTGTTGGAGATTCTGCTTTTTCTCTAAGCAAGCATTTGATGGTTCCTTTTAAGAATAATGGAAATTTGTCTGATGGTCAGTTGAAATTTAATAAAAAACTGTCTAAAGCCAGGGTTATCATAGAAAATGCTTTTGGGTTTTTGAAGGGAAGATTCAGGCGATTGAAATATATTGATGCAGATATAGAAAGGATTTCCAAAATTGTAAAAGCTTGTTGTGTTCTTCATAATATAGCATTGCATGACTCTGAAGATACATTGTGTTTGGAAAGGGAAGGGGTAACTAACACGACTGTGCAAGTTAGTGATGCAACAACTGAGTCATCCCAGACGCAGCAAAGAGAGGGAGTTCAAAAACGGTTAGCTATTGTAAGGATGCTCGAATAGAGCTGTGGCTAGTAAAATATTCGTTGTGTGAATAAAAATATTTAATTTATGCCAATATAAGTATTATGTGTGTTCCTATTGTACATTAAAACAATAAATTTGGACTATAAATGGTACAGTTTTTATTCTTACACGTTTTTCGTGTCCATGAAAAAACAAATAATAAGTTTGGAAAACGGAAGTAGCAGAAGCAACACCAACCTGGATGGTTGTTATTTTCAGTGTACAAATATGTTTGTTTGTTATGTCTTGCTTTTTATTTCTGTTTTTGGTGGAAAACCGGGTTGTCCCGGCGGAAAAACCACCTAATGGTATTCTGATTTTCAGCAATGACAATTACAATGACAACAATAATATTCCCTCATCGTGTATTTTGTACATAGTGGAGTGTTTATTGTGATGTGTTTGTATTTTGTTATGGTCCAGAATCTTGCTGGTGCAGTAGTGAAGTGTCTTATTGCAATAATAACAATATAATTTCCTAATCGTGTATTTGTTACATAGTGGAGTTAGTGTAGTGTGTTTGTTTGTGTTTTCTATTGGTCAAGAATCGTGCTGGTGCCGTTGTGGAGTATCTTGAAGTAGAGTTCTGTCGGAAAATGGGCCACAGTCCATTTTGGTATGTGTTGCAGTTCTGAAATAAATTAAGAAAAACAGCAGAATACTTGCAAGACAAAGAATGTTGAATGATATTAATGTCCCTTGGTTTGTTTTGGTTAGTTGTTTAGTGAGGGTTGTTGGGTATTAGTATTTATTTAGGTTATGAGAACATATTTACAAGTAAAGTTTAGTGTTCTGAATTACATTACCTGTGTCGAGGCTCGGGATTGGGGTTCCTTTAAAGTGAACGGAGGGTCCTTGGGAACCAAGAATGGACCCTGTCTGGGGCTCCATCACTTTAATTCTTGGAGAACCAGAAACTCTTCCCATCCTTAGACTTCTATTCAGGTTCTTGCTCTGGTGCCGTTGTAGAATATCTTGAAGTAAAATTCGGTCGAAAAATGTTGGGCCACAGTCCATTCTGGTATGTGTTGCAGTTCTGAAAAATTTCGAGAAAAACAGCAGAATACTTGCAAGACAAAGACTGTTGAATGATATTAATGTCCCTTGGTTTTTTTTGGTTAGTTGGTAAGTGGGTGTTGTTGGGTATTAGTATTTACTTATGGTTATGAACACATTTACAAGTCAAGTTTGGTGTTATGTATTACATTACCTGTGTCGGGGCTCGGGATTGGGGTTCCTTGAAATTGCACGGAGGGTCCTTGGGATCCAAGAATGGACCGTCTGGGGCTACATCATTTAAGTTTTTGGAGAACCAGGAACTCTTCCCATCCTTAGACTTTCATCCTCTTCCATACTTGGAGAGGAATATGGTGGAGCTTGGTGTTGATCGCTGTGAAGGCTACTTCGTGTAGTCGTTCATAATAGGAGGCCGTGGTCCGGAACGTAGAGATTACCACCTCACAATGAGCTGACGAGAGACTCAGAGACCGGTTTGGGGGCAATGTTTTGTGTTCGGAACTGGATCTGTCTTCAGTGTCAAAATTTTCTTTGATCCACATATTTTTGTGCAATATACAAACATCTTATTTCTTACTTTAATTTGATGAAAATAATTATAAATAATATGATATGCTTTTTACTTATTATTAGGAAAAAGGGAACAATTGTAAGTCGAAGCTACAACCACAAAATGCATTGAAACATCAACACCCATACAGGTTTGAATGTCACATCTCGTTATTTTCTACATTTCTCTAATATATTACAAGCTTTTTGCTTGTCTTTGGCGTTCTTCTATATTAAAAAGAATATATATAATATAAATATTATGTAGACGATCAACTATAATGGTCTCAAACATTTTACTTTCCTCTGATTTATTTGAAATATATACCCAGAGTCTTTCTCATGAAAACACACACATCCGCTTCGCTCCACCCACGTAGAGGGCCCAACGTTCGCAATTTTCAACACTTCCCTAATATATTTCAAGCTTTATGCTTGTTTTTGGTTAGCTTTTATATAAAAAACAACATATATATTATAAATCTTATTTATTTCTACAACTGTTATGGTCTTGAACGTCTTACTTTCGTCTTATTTAATCGAAATATTATCTCGCTCAGTGTCTACACAGATGAAGTTCTGAAGTTGGTGAGCTATGATTCGTTACATGACTAGAGTCAAAATATTGGCAAACGCAGATATTCGTATATTGAAAGTGTTTGCGATATGTTGGTCAGAATTTGCCTAGTCATTGCATCTTGGCAAGAGGTCTTGACATTACATGTAAACGCCTTAATTAAAGCGTTTACATGTGTCGCATAACTTCGTAACGTCTTGCCTTGTTTTCACGAACACGATTTTAAGGAGAAATGTCTTGGTTGGTGTTGCCACAATTTTCCTAATATATTTCAATCTTAATGCTTGTTTTTAGTTTTCTTTTATATTAAAAGCGACATATATTATATACATATTTTAAATTATAATCACTGAAATTATCTCAAACATCTTAATTTCTTCAGATTTATTCGAAATAGATATCATGGTTTCTCCGTATAATTTCGCACCGCTTCCATTCTTGACTCCACCTACGGTAGAAGCCAACATCTCGCTATGTGATACAAATTCCCTTATATATTACAATCATTATGCTTGTTTGTGGATTTTTGTTATATTAAAAACAACATTAATAATGTAAATGTTATGTATTTCAACAACTGCCATGATCTCAAACATCTTACTTTCATCTTATTTATTTGAAATGTATATCCTGCTGATTCTGTCTTGAAAGTACAGCACTGCAGCCGCCACATTCTTGACTGGCCAGGGGCCACAACATCTTCTCCGCACGGCGCATTCAGACTACCGCATCAGTGGCAGCAAGATGGAACAGCTCAACAATTTATTTTTGGAGGACGATTCTAATGATAGTGATACTCTTTTAAATGTGTCTCATCCTTTGCACAATCTGCTGGAGCCGATGGATGAAATGCTGGATACATCGATGCATGTTATAGCAACTCTAGAAGTCGCTGCATTAGCCTCCATGGACATCAGGTAATAATAAGGGGGATGTAGGATAATATCATACGATCAGTACAAGTAATAAAGTATTTATATGTATGTAAATATATAATTATATATATATATATATATATATATATATATATATATATATATATATATATATATATATATATATATATATATATATATATATATCTGTGTGATTATGCACAAACTTAACAAAATTGCTATAAAACTTTTCCTTTGATGCACTAGTTATTATTTGCATTGTTTTTTTTGTTTTTTTTCAGAGAACACCATCCGAAGCAGGAAGGACTAGCTAATGTAATAGAGGCAATGAGTGACCTTGACTTTTTCAAGCATCTTCGTCTAACAAGAAAATCCTTTCTCATGGCTTTGGACTTCATCCACGATGCTTATACAGAAACACCTTCTGGTACCATCCTTTTCCTGGGTCCAAGGAAAGCACTTTACCTCACCTTGTGGTATCTAGGAAGACAGTCAACATACCGTGAGATTTTAGAGTTATTTGGAGTTTCTATGACAACAGTCCATGAATGTGCAAAGATTAATAGATGTTTTGTGTAGAGCTGGACAGGAAGTAATTGTGTGGCCAGCACCTGAGAAAATACCACAAATTAGCCATGAATTTCAATCTTTCCTGGAGTGATAGGAGCTGTGGATGGATGCCACATCCATATTAAGGCTCCTAGTGAAACACAGGCAGATTATATTGACAGAAACCAGAGACACAGTATTAATCTAATGGCTGTCTGTACCGCTGATAAAAAAATTTCTTTCATTCAGAGTGGTTTCCCAGGGTCTGCGCATGATAGCAGAGTTTTTAAGTCATGTTCATTATACACCAAAATGCAAAACAGTGACATCAGGTACTTTCCTTCACCAAATTACCATATTGTTGGAGATTCTGCTTTTTCTCTAAGCAAGCATTTGATGGTTCCTTTTAAGAATAATGGAAATTTGTCTGATGGTCAGTTGAAATTTAATAAAAAACTGTCTAAAGCCAGGGTTATCATAGAAAATGCTTTTGGGTTTTTGAAGGGAAGATTCAGGCGATTGAAATATATTGATGCAGATATAGAAAGGATTTCCAAAATTGTAAAAGCTTGTTGTGTTCTTCATAATATAGCATTGCATGACTCTGAAGATACATTGTGTTTGGAAAGGGAAGGGGTAACTAACACGACTGTGCAAGTTAGTGATGCAACAACTGAGTCATCCCAGACGCAGCAAAGAGAGGGAGTTCAAAAACGGTTAGCTATTGTAAGGATGCTCGAATAGAGCTGTGGCTAGTAAAATATTCGTTGTGTGAATAAAAATATTTAATTTATGCCAATATAAGTATTATGTGTGTTCCTATTGTACATTAAAACAATAAATTTGGACTATAAATGGTACAGTTTTTATTCTTACACGTTTTTCGTGTCCATGAAAAAACAAATAATAAGTTTGGAAAACGGAAGTAGCAGAAGCAACACCAACCTGGATGGTTGTTATTTTCAGTGTACAAATATGTTTGTTTGTTATGTCTTGCTTTTTATTTCTGTTTTTGGTGGAAAACCGGGTTGTCCCGGCGGAAAAACCACCTAATGGTATTCTGATTTTCAGCAATGACAATTACAATGACAACAATAATATTCCCTCATCGTGTATTTTGTACATAGTGGAGTGTTTATTGTGATGTGTTTGTATTTTGTTATGGTCCAGAATCTTGCTGGTGCAGTAGTGAAGTGTCTTATTGCAATAATAACAATATAATTTCCTAATCGTGTATTTGTTACATAGTGGAGTTAGTGTAGTGTGTTTGTTTGTGTTTTCTATTGGTCAAGAATCGTGCTGGTGCCGTTGTGGAGTATCTTGAAGTAGAGTTCTGTCGGAAAATGGGCCACAGTCCATTTTGGTATGTGTTGCAGTTCTGAAATAAATTAAGAAAAACAGCAGAATACTTGCAAGACAAAGAATGTTGAATGATATTAATGTCCCTTGGTTTGTTTTGGTTAGTTGTTTAGTGAGGGTTGTTGGGTATTAGTATTTATTTAGGTTATGAGAACATATTTACAAGTAAAGTTTAGTGTTCTGAATTACATTACCTGTGTCGAGGCTCGGGATTGGGGTTCCTTTAAAGTGAACGGAGGGTCCTTGGGAACCAAGAATGGACCCTGTCTGGGGCTCCATCACTTTAATTCTTGGAGAACCAGAAACTCTTCCCATCCTTAGACTTCTATTCAGGTTCTTGCTCTGGTGCCGTTGTAGAATATCTTGAAGTAAAATTCGGTCGAAAAATGTTGGGCCACAGTCCATTCTGGTATGTGTTGCAGTTCTGAAAAATTTCGAGAAAAACAGCAGAATACTTGCAAGACAAAGACTGTTGAATGATATTAATGTCCCTTGGTTTTTTTTGGTTAGTTGGTAAGTGGGTGTTGTTGGGTATTAGTATTTACTTATGGTTATGAACACATTTACAAGTCAAGTTTGGTGTTATGTATTACATTACCTGTGTCGGGGCTCGGGATTGGGGTTCCTTGAAATTGCACGGAGGGTCCTTGGGATCCAAGAATGGACCGTCTGGGGCTACATCATTTAAGTTTTTGGAGAACCAGGAACTCTTCCCATCCTTAGACTTTCATCCTCTTCCATACTTGGAGAGGAATATGGTGGAGCTTGGTGTTGATCGCTGTGAAGGCTACTTCGTGTAGTCGTTCATAATAGGAGGCCGTGGTCCGGAACGTAGAGATTACCACCTCACAATGAGCTGACGAGAGACTCAGAGACCGGTTTGGGGGCAATGTTTTGTGTTCGGAACTGGATCTGTCTTCAGTGTCAAAATTTTCTTTGATCCACATATTTTTGTGCAATATACAAACATCTTATTTCTTACTTTAATTTGATGAAAATAATTATAAATAATATGATATGCTTTTTACTTATTATTAGGAAAAAGGGAACAATTGTAAGTCGAAGCTACAACCACAAAATGCATTGAAACATCAACACCCATACAGGTTTGAATGTCACATCTCGTTATTTTCTACATTTCTCTAATATATTACAAGCTTTTTGCTTGTCTTTGGCGTTCTTCTATATTAAAAAGAATATATATAATATAAATATTATGTAGACGATCAACTATAATGGTCTCAAACATTTTACTTTCCTCTGATTTATTTGAAATATATACCCAGAGTCTTTCTCATGAAAACACACACATCCGCTTCGCTCCACCCACGTAGAGGGCCCAACGTTCGCAATTTTCAACACTTCCCTAATATATTTCAAGCTTTATGCTTGTTTTTGGTTAGCTTTTATATAAAAAACAACATATATATTATAAATCTTATTTATTTCTACAACTGTTATGGTCTTGAACGTCTTACTTTCGTCTTATTTAATCGAAATATTATCTCGCTCAGTGTCTACACAGATGAAGTTCTGAAGTTGGTGAGCTATGATTCGTTACATGACTAGAGTCAAAATATTGGCAAACGCAGATATTCGTATATTGAAAGTGTTTGCGATATGTTGGTCAGAATTTGCCTAGTCATTGCATCTTGGCAAGAGGTCTTGACATTACATGTAAACGCCTTAATTAAAGCGTTTACATGTGTCGCATAACTTCGTAACGTCTTGCCTTGTTTTCACGAACACGATTTTAAGGAGAAATGTCTTGGTTGGTGTTGCCACAATTTTCCTAATATATTTCAATCTTAATGCTTGTTTTTAGTTTTCTTTTATATTAAAAGCGACATATATTATATACATATTTTAAATTATAATCACTGAAATTATCTCAAACATCTTAATTTCTTCAGATTTATTCGAAATAGATATCATGGTTTCTCCGTATAATTTCGCACCGCTTCCATTCTTGACTCCACCTACGGTAGAAGCCAACATCTCGCTATGTGATACAAATTCCCTTATATATTACAATCATTATGCTTGTTTGTGGATTTTTGTTATATTAAAAACAACATTAATAATGTAAATGTTATGTATTTCAACAACTGCCATGATCTCAAACATCTTACTTTCATCTTATTTATTTGAAATGTATATCCTGCTGATTCTGTCTTGAAAGTACAGCACTGCAGCCGCCACATTCTTGACTGGCCAGGGGCCACAACATCTTCTCCGCACGGCGCATTCAGACTACCGCATCAGTGGCAGCAAGATGGAACAGCTCAACAATTTATTTTTGGAGGACGATTCTAATGATAGTGATACTCTTTTAAATGTGTCTCATCCTTTGCACAATCTGCTGGAGCCGATGGATGAAATGCTGGATACATCGATGCATGTTATAGCAACTCTAGAAGTCGCTGCATTAGCCTCCATGGACATCAGGTAATAATAAGGGGGATGTAGGATAATATCATACGATCAGTACAAGTAATAAAGTATTTATATGTATGTAAATATATAATTATATATATATATATATATATATATATATATATATATATATATATATATATATATATATATATATATATATATATATATATCTGTGTGATTATGCACAAACTTAACAAAATTGCTATAAAACTTTTCCTTTGATGCACTAGTTATTATTTGCATTGTTTTTTTTGTTTTTTTTCAGAGAACACCATCCGAAGCAGGAAGGACTAGCTAATGTAATAGAGGCAATGAGTGACCTTGACTTTTTCAAGCATCTTCGTCTAACAAGAAAATCCTTTCTCATGGCTTTGGACTTCATCCACGATGCTTATACAGAAACACCTTCTGGTACCATCCTTTTCCTGGGTCCAAGGAAAGCACTTTACCTCACCTTGTGGTATCTAGGAAGACAGTCAACATACCGTGAGATTTTAGAGTTATTTGGAGTTTCTATGACAACAGTCCATGAATGTGCAAAGATTAATAGATGTTTTGTGTAGAGCTGGACAGGAAGTAATTGTGTGGCCAGCACCTGAGAAAATACCACAAATTAGCCATGAATTTCAATCTTTCCTGGAGTGATAGGAGCTGTGGATGGATGCCACATCCATATTAAGGCTCCTAGTGAAACACAGGCAGATTATATTGACAGAAACCAGAGACACAGTATTAATCTAATGGCTGTCTGTACCGCTGATAAAAAAATTTCTTTCATTCAGAGTGGTTTCCCAGGGTCTGCGCATGATAGCAGAGTTTTTAAGTCATGTTCATTATACACCAAAATGCAAAACAGTGACATCAGGTACTTTCCTTCACCAAATTACCATATTGTTGGAGATTCTGCTTTTTCTCTAAGCAAGCATTTGATGGTTCCTTTTAAGAATAATGGAAATTTGTCTGATGGTCAGTTGAAATTTAATAAAAAACTGTCTAAAGCCAGGGTTATCATAGAAAATGCTTTTGGGTTTTTGAAGGGAAGATTCAGGCGATTGAAATATATTGATGCAGATATAGAAAGGATTTCCAAAATTGTAAAAGCTTGTTGTGTTCTTCATAATATAGCATTGCATGACTCTGAAGATACATTGTGTTTGGAAAGGGAAGGGGTAACTAACACGACTGTGCAAGTTAGTGATGCAACAACTGAGTCATCCCAGACGCAGCAAAGAGAGGGAGTTCAAAAACGGTTAGCTATTGTAAGGATGCTCGAATAGAGCTGTGGCTAGTAAAATATTCGTTGTGTGAATAAAAATATTTAATTTATGCCAATATAAGTATTATGTGTGTTCCTATTGTACATTAAAACAATAAATTTGGACTATAAATGGTACAGTTTTTATTCTTACACGTTTTTCGTGTCCATGAAAAAACAAATAATAAGTTTGGAAAACGGAAGTAGCAGAAGCAACACCAACCTGGATGGTTGTTATTTTCAGTGTACAAATATGTTTGTTTGTTATGTCTTGCTTTTTATTTCTGTTTTTGGTGGAAAACCGGGTTGTCCCGGCGGAAAAACCACCTAATGGTATTCTGATTTTCAGCAATGACAATTACAATGACAACAATAATATTCCCTCATCGTGTATTTTGTACATAGTGGAGTGTTTATTGTGATGTGTTTGTATTTTGTTATGGTCCAGAATCTTGCTGGTGCAGTAGTGAAGTGTCTTATTGCAATAATAACAATATAATTTCCTAATCGTGTATTTGTTACATAGTGGAGTTAGTGTAGTGTGTTTGTTTGTGTTTTCTATTGGTCAAGAATCGTGCTGATGCCGTTGTGGAGTATCTTGAAGTAGAGTTCTGTCGGAAAATGGGCCACAGTCCATTTTGGTATGTGTTGCAGTTCTGAAATAAATTAAGAAAAACAGCAGAATACTTGCAAGACAAAGAATGTTGAATGATATTAATGTCCCTTGGTTTGTTTTGGTTAGTTGTTTAGTGAGGGTTGTTGGGTATTAGTATTTATTTAGGTTATGAGAACATATTTACAAGTAAAGTTTAGTGTTCTGAATTACATTACCTGTGTCGAGGCTCGGGATTGGGGTTCCTTTAAAGTGAACGGAGGGTCCTTGGGAACCAAGAATGGACCCTGTCTGGGGCTCCATCACTTTAATTCTTGGAGAACCAGAAACTCTTCCCATCCTTAGACTTCTATTCAGGTTCTTGCTCTGGTGCCGTTGTAGAATATCTTGAAGTAAAATTCGGTCGAAAAATGTTGGGCCACAGTCCATTCTGGTATGTGTTGCAGTTCTGAAAAATTTCGAGAAAAACAGCAGAATACTTGCAAGACAAAGACTGTTGAATGATATTAATGTCCCTTGGTTTTTTTTGGTTAGTTGGTAAGTGGGTGTTGTTGGGTATTAGTATTTACTTATGGTTATGAACACATTTACAAGTCAAGTTTGGTGTTATGTATTGGGGTTCCTTGAAATTGCACGGAGGGTCCTTGGGATCCAAGAATGGACCGTCTGGGGCTACATCATTTAAGTTTTTGGAGAACCAGGAACTCTTCCCATCCTTAGACTTTCATCCTCTTCCATACTTGGAGAGGAATATGGTGGAGCTTGGTGTTGATCGCTGTGAAGGCTACTTCGTGTAGTCGTTCATAATAGGAGGCCGTGGTCCGGAACGTAGAGATTACCACCTCACAATGAGCTGACGAGAGACTCAGAGACCGGTTTGGGGGCAATGTTTTGTGTTCGGAACTGGATCTGTCTTCAGTGTCAAAATTTTCTTTGATCCACATATTTTTGTGCAATATACAAACATCTTATTTCTTACTTTAATTTGATGAAAATAATTATAAATAATATGATATGCTTTTTACTTATTATTAGGAAAAAGGGAACAATTGTAAGTCGAAGCTACAACCACAAAATGCATTGAAACATCAACACCCATACAGGTTTGAATGTCACATCTCGTTATTTTCTACATTTCTCTAATATATTACAAGCTTTTTGCTTGTCTTTGGCGTTCTTCTATATTAAAAAGAATATATATAATATAAATATTATGTAGACGATCAACTATAATGGTCTCAAACATTTTACTTTCCTCTGATTTATTTGAAATATATACCCAGAGTCTTTCTCATGAAAACACACACATCCGCTTCGCTCCACCCACGTAGAGGGCCCAACGTTCGCAATTTTCAACACTTCCCTAATATATTTCAAGCTTTATGCTTGTTTTTGGTTAGCTTTTATATAAAAAACAACATATATATTATAAATCTTATTTATTTCTACAACTGTTATGGTCTTGAACGTCTTACTTTCGTCTTATTTAATCGAAATATTATCTCGCTCAGTGTCTACACAGATGAAGTTCTGAAGTTGGTGAGCTATGATTCGTTACATGACTAGAGTCAAAATATTGGCAAACGCAGATATTCGTATATTGAAAGTGTTTGCGATATGTTGGTCAGAATTTGCCTAGTCATTGCATCTTGGCAAGAGGTCTTGACATTACATGTAAACGCCTTAATTAAAGCGTTTACATGTGTCGCATAACTTCGTAACGTCTTGCCTTGTTTTCACGAACACGATTTTAAGGAGAAATGTCTTGGTTGGTGTTGCCACAATTTTCCTAATATATTTCAATCTTAATGCTTGTTTTTAGTTTTCTTTTATATTAAAAGCGACATATATTATATACATATTTTAAATTATAATCACTGAAATTATCTCAAACATCTTAATTTCTTCAGATTTATTCGAAATAGATATCATGGTTTCTCCGTATAATTTCGCACCGCTTCCATTCTTGACTCCACCTACGGTAGAAGCCAACATCTCGCTATGTGATACAAATTCCCTTATATATTACAATCATTATGCTTGTTTGTGGATTTTTGTTATATTAAAAACAACATTAATAATGTAAATGTTATGTATTTCAACAACTGCCATGATCTCAAACATCTTACTTTCATCTTATTTATTTGAAATGTATATCCTGCTGATTCTGTCTTGAAAGTACAGCACTGCAGCCGCCACATTCTTGACTGGCCAGGGGCCACAACATCTTCTCCGCACGGCGCATTCAGACTACCGCATCAGTGGCAGCAAGATGGAACAGCTCAACAATTTATTTTTGGAGGACGATTCTAATGATAGTGATACTCTTTTAAATGTGTCTCATCCTTTGCACAATCTGCTGGAGCCGATGGATGAAATGCTGGATACATCGATGCATGTTATAGCAACTCTAGAAGTCGCTGCATTAGCCTCCATGGACATCAGGTAATAATAAGGGGGATGTAGGATAATATCATACGATCAGTACAAGTAATAAAGTATTTATATGTATGTAAATATATAATTATATATATATATATATATATATATATATATATATATATATATATATATATATATATATATATATATATATATATCTGTGTGATTATGCACAAACTTAACAAAATTGCTATAAAACTTTTCCTTTGATGCACTAGTTATTATTTGCATTGTTTTTTTTGTTTTTTTTCAGAGAACACCATCCGAAGCAGGAAGGACTAGCTAATGTAATAGAGGCAATGAGTGACCTTGACTTTTTCAAGCATCTTCGTCTAACAAGAAAATCCTTTCTCATGGCTTTGGACTTCATCCACGATGCTTATACAGAAACACCTTCTGGTACCATCCTTTTCCTGGGTCCAAGGAAAGCACTTTACCTCACCTTGTGGTATCTAGGAAGACAGTCAACATACCGTGAGATTTTAGAGTTATTTGGAGTTTCTATGACAACAGTCCATGAATGTGCAAAGATTAATAGATGTTTTGTGTAGAGCTGGACAGGAAGTAATTGTGTGGCCAGCACCTGAGAAAATACCACAAATTAGCCATGAATTTCAATCTTTCCTGGAGTGATAGGAGCTGTGGATGGATGCCACATCCATATTAAGGCTCCTAGTGAAACACAGGCAGATTATATTGACAGAAACCAGAGACACAGTATTAATCTAATGGCTGTCTGTACCGCTGATAAAAAAATTTCTTTCATTCAGAGTGGTTTCCCAGGGTCTGCGCATGATAGCAGAGTTTTTAAGTCATGTTCATTATACACCAAAATGCAAAACAGTGACATCAGGTACTTTCCTTCACCAAATTACCATATTGTTGGAGATTCTGCTTTTTCTCTAAGCAAGCATTTGATGGTTCCTTTTAAGAATAATGGAAATTTGTCTGATGGTCAGTTGAAATTTAATAAAAAACTGTCTAAAGCCAGGGTTATCATAGAAAATGCTTTTGGGTTTTTGAAGGGAAGATTCAGGCGATTGAAATATATTGATGCAGATATAGAAAGGATTTCCAAAATTGTAAAAGCTTGTTGTGTTCTTCATAATATAGCATTGCATGACTCTGAAGATACATTGTGTTTGGAAAGGGAAGGGGTAACTAACACGACTGTGCAAGTTAGTGATGCAACAACTGAGTCATCCCAGACGCAGCAAAGAGAGGGAGTTCAAAAACGGTTAGCTATTGTAAGGATGCTCGAATAGAGCTGTGGCTAGTAAAATATTCGTTGTGTGAATAAAAATATTTAATTTATGCCAATATAAGTATTATGTGTGTTCCTATTGTACATTAAAACAATAAATTTGGACTATAAATGGTACAGTTTTTATTCTTACACGTTTTTCGTGTCCATGAAAAAACAAATAATAAGTTTGGAAAACGGAAGTAGCAGAAGCAACACCAACCTGGATGGTTGTTATTTTCAGTGTACAAATATGTTTGTTTGTTATGTCTTGCTTTTTATTTCTGTTTTTGGTGGAAAACCGGGTTGTCCCGGCGGAAAAACCACCTAATGGTATTCTGATTTTCAGCAATGACAATTACAATGACAACAATAATATTCCCTCATCGTGTATTTTGTACATAGTGGAGTGTTTATTGTGATGTGTTTGTATTTTGTTATGGTCCAGAATCTTGCTGGTGCAGTAGTGAAGTGTCTTATTGCAATAATAACAATATAATTTCCTAATCGTGTATTTGTTACATAGTGGAGTTAGTGTAGTGTGTTTGTTTGTGTTTTCTATTGGTCAAGAATCGTGCTGGTGCCGTTGTGGAGTATCTTGAAGTAGAGTTCTGTCGGAAAATGGGCCACAGTCCATTTTGGTATGTGTTGCAGTTCTGAAATAAATTAAGAAAAACAGCAGAATACTTGCAAGACAAAGAATGTTGAATGATATTAATGTCCCTTGGTTTGTTTTGGTTAGTTGTTTAGTGAGGGTTGTTGGGTATTAGTATTTATTTAGGTTATGAGAACATATTTACAAGTAAAGTTTAGTGTTCTGAATTACATTACCTGTGTCGAGGCTCGGGATTGGGGTTCCTTTAAAGTGAACGGAGGGTCCTTGGGAACCAAGAATGGACCCTGTCTGGGGCTCCATCACTTTAATTCTTGGAGAACCAGAAACTCTTCCCATCCTTAGACTTCTATTCAGGTTCTTGCTCTGGTGCCGTTGTAGAATATCTTGAAGTAAAATTCGGTCGAAAAATGTTGGGCCACAGTCCATTCTGGTATGTGTTGCAGTTCTGAAAAATTTCGAGAAAAACAGCAGAATACTTGCAAGACAAAGACTGTTGAATGATATTAATGTCCCTTGGTTTTTTTTGGTTAGTTGGTAAGTGGGTGTTGTTGGGTATTAGTATTTACTTATGGTTATGAACACATTTACAAGTCAAGTTTGGTGTTATGTATTACATTACCTGTGTCGGGGCTCGGGATTGGGGTTCCTTGAAATTGCACGGAGGGTCCTTGGGATCCAAGAATGGACCGTCTGGGGCTACATCATTTAAGTTTTTGGAGAACCAGGAACTCTTCCCATCCTTAGACTTTCATCCTCTTCCATACTTGGAGAGGAATATGGTGGAGCTTGGTGTTGATCGCTGTGAAGGCTACTTCGTGTAGTCGTTCATAATAGGAGGCCGTGGTCCGGAACGTAGAGATTACCACCTCACAATGAGCTGACGAGAGACTCAGAGACCGGTTTGGGGGCAATGTTTTGTGTTCGGAACTGGATCTGTCTTCAGTGTCAAAATTTTCTTTGATCCACATATTTTTGTGCAATATACAAACATCTTATTTCTTACTTTAATTTGATGAAAATAATTATAAATAATATGATATGCTTTTTACTTATTATTAGGAAAAAGGGAACAATTGTAAGTCGAAGCTACAACCACAAAATGCATTGAAACATCAACACCCATACAGGTTTGAATGTCACATCTCGTTATTTTCTACATTTCTCTAATATATTACAAGCTTTTTGCTTGTCTTTGGCGTTCTTCTATATTAAAAAGAATATATATAATATAAATATTATGTAGACGATCAACTATAATGGTCTCAAACATTTTACTTTCCTCTGATTTATTTGAAATATATACCCAGAGTCTTTCTCATGAAAACACACACATCCGCTTCGCTCCACCCACGTAGAGGGCCCAACGTTCGCAATTTTCAACACTTCCCTAATATATTTCAAGCTTTATGCTTGTTTTTGGTTAGCTTTTATATAAAAAACAACATATATATTATAAATCTTATTTATTTCTACAACTGTTATGGTCTTGAACGTCTTACTTTCGTCTTATTTAATCGAAATATTATCTCGCTCAGTGTCTACACAGATGAAGTTCTGAAGTTGGTGAGCTATGATTCGTTACATGACTAGAGTCAAAATATTGGCAAACGCAGATATTCGTATATTGAAAGTGTTTGCGATATGTTGGTCAGAATTTGCCTAGTCATTGCATCTTGGCAAGAGGTCTTGACATTACATGTAAACGCCTTAATTAAAGCGTTTACATGTGTCGCATAACTTCGTAACGTCTTGCCTTGTTTTCACGAACACGATTTTAAGGAGAAATGTCTTGGTTGGTGTTGCCACAATTTTCCTAATATATTTCAATCTTAATGCTTGTTTTTAGTTTTCTTTTATATTAAAAGCGACATATATTATATACATATTTTAAATTATAATCACTGAAATTATCTCAAACATCTTAATTTCTTCAGATTTATTCGAAATAGATATCATGGTTTCTCCGTATAATTTCGCACCGCTTCCATTCTTGACTCCACCTACGGTAGAAGCCAACATCTCGCTATGTGATACAAATTCCCTTATATATTACAATCATTATGCTTGTTTGTGGATTTTTGTTATATTAAAAACAACATTAATAATGTAAATGTTATGTATTTCAACAACTGCCATGATCTCAAACATCTTACTTTCATCTTATTTATTTGAAATGTATATCCTGCTGATTCTGTCTTGAAAGTACAGCACTGCAGCCGCCACATTCTTGACTGGCCAGGGGCCACAACATCTTCTCCGCACGGCGCATTCAGACTACCGCATCAGTGGCAGCAAGATGGAACAGCTCAACAATTTATTTTTGGAGGACGATTCTAATGATAGTGATACTCTTTTAAATGTGTCTCATCCTTTGCACAATCTGCTGGAGCCGATGGATGAAATGCTGGATACATCGATGCATGTTATAGCAACTCTAGAAGTCGCTGCATTAGCCTCCATGGACATCAGGTAATAATAAGGGGGATGTAGGATAATATCATACGATCAGTACAAGTAATAAAGTATTTATATGTATGTAAATATATAATTATATATATATATATATATATATATATATATATATATATATATATATATATATATATATCTGTGTGATTATGCACAAACTTAACAAAATTGCTATAAAACTTTTCCTTTGATGCACTAGTTATTATTTGCATTGTTTTTTTTGTTTTTTTTCAGAGAACACCATCCGAAGCAGGAAGGACTAGCTAATGTAATAGAGGCAATGAGTGACCTTGACTTTTTCAAGCATCTTCGTCTAACAAGAAAATCCTTTCTCATGGCTTTGGACTTCATCCACGATGCTTATACAGAAACACCTTCTGGTACCATCCTTTTCCTGGGTCCAAGGAAAGCACTTTACCTCACCTTGTGGTATCTAGGAAGACAGTCAACATACCGTGAGATTTTAGAGTTATTTGGAGTTTCTATGACAACAGTCCATGAATGTGCAAAGATTAATAGATGTTTTGTGTAGAGCTGGACAGGAAGTAATTGTGTGGCCAGCACCTGAGAAAATACCACAAATTAGCCATGAATTTCAATCTTTCCTGGAGTGATAGGAGCTGTGGATGGATGCCACATCCATATTAAGGCTCCTAGTGAAACACAGGCAGATTATATTGACAGAAACCAGAGACACAGTATTAATCTAATGGCTGTCTGTACCGCTGATAAAAAAATTTCTTTCATTCAGAGTGGTTTCCCAGGGTCTGCGCATGATAGCAGAGTTTTTAAGTCATGTTCATTATACACCAAAATGCAAAACAGTGACATCAGGTACTTTCCTTCACCAAATTACCATATTGTTGGAGATTCTGCTTTTTCTCTAAGCAAGCATTTGATGGTTCCTTTTAAGAATAATGGAAATTTGTCTGATGGTCAGTTGAAATTTAATAAAAAACTGTCTAAAGCCAGGGTTATCATAGAAAATGCTTTTGGGTTTTTGAAGGGAAGATTCAGGCGATTGAAATATATTGATGCAGATATAGAAAGGATTTCCAAAATTGTAAAAGCTTGTTGTGTTCTTCATAATATAGCATTGCATGACTCTGAAGATACATTGTGTTTGGAAAGGGAAGGGGTAACTAACACGACTGTGCAAGTTAGTGATGCAACAACTGAGTCATCCCAGACGCAGCAAAGAGAGGGAGTTCAAAAACGGTTAGCTATTGTAAGGATGCTCGAATAGAGCTGTGGCTAGTAAAATATTCGTTGTGTGAATAAAAATATTTAATTTATGCCAATATAAGTATTATGTGTGTTCCTATTGTACATTAAAACAATAAATTTGGACTATAAATGGTACAGTTTTTATTCTTACACGTTTTTCGTGTCCATGAAAAAACAAATAATAAGTTTGGAAAACGGAAGTAGCAGAAGCAACACCAACCTGGATGGTTGTTATTTTCAGTGTACAAATATGTTTGTTTGTTATGTCTTGCTTTTTATTTCTGTTTTTGGTGGAAAACCGGGTTGTCCCGGCGGAAAAACCACCTAATGGTATTCTGATTTTCAGCAATGACAATTACAATGACAACAATAATATTCCCTCATCGTGTATTTTGTACATAGTGGAGTGTTTATTGTGATGTGTTTGTATTTTGTTATGGTCCAGAATCTTGCTGGTGCAGTAGTGAAGTGTCTTATTGCAATAATAACAATATAATTTCCTAATCGTGTATTTGTTACATAGTGGAGTTAGTGTAGTGTGTTTGTTTGTGTTTTCTATTGGTCAAGAATCGTGCTGGTGCCGTTGTGGAGTATCTTGAAGTAGAGTTCTGTCGGAAAATGGGCCACAGTCCATTTTGGTATGTGTTGCAGTTCTGAAATAAATTAAGAAAAACAGCAGAATACTTGCAAGACAAAGAATGTTGAATGATATTAATGTCCCTTGGTTTGTTTTGGTTAGTTGTTTAGTGAGGGTTGTTGGGTATTAGTATTTATTTAGGTTATGAGAACATATTTACAAGTAAAGTTTAGTGTTCTGAATTACATTACCTGTGTCGAGGCTCGGGATTGGGGTTCCTTTAAAGTGAACGGAGGGTCCTTGGGAACCAAGAATGGACCCTGTCTGGGGCTCCATCACTTTAATTCTTGGAGAACCAGAAACTCTTCCCATCCTTAGACTTCTATTCAGGTTCTTGCTCTGGTGCCGTTGTAGAATATCTTGAAGTAAAATTCGGTCGAAAAATGTTGGGCCACAGTCCATTCTGGTATGTGTTGCAGTTCTGAAAAATTTCGAGAAAAACAGCAGAATACTTGCAAGACAAAGACTGTTGAATGATATTAATGTCCCTTGGTTTTTTTTGGTTAGTTGGTAAGTGGGTGTTGTTGGGTATTAGTATTTACTTATGGTTATGAACACATTTACAAGTCAAGTTTGGTGTTATGTATTACATTACCTGTGTCGGGGCTCGGGATTGGGGTTCCTTGAAATTGCACGGAGGGTCCTTGGGATCCAAGAATGGACCGTCTGGGGCTACATCATTTAAGTTTTTGGAGAACCAGGAACTCTTCCCATCCTTAGACTTTCATCCTCTTCCATACTTGGAGAGGAATATGGTGGAGCTTGGTGTTGATCGCTGTGAAGGCTACTTCGTGTAGTCGTTCATAATAGGAGGCCGTGGTCCGGAACGTAGAGATTACCACCTCACAATGAGCTGACGAGAGACTCAGAGACCGGTTTGGGGGCAATGTTTTGTGTTCGGAACTGGATCTGTCTTCAGTGTCAAAATTTTCTTTGATCCACATATTTTTGTGCAATATACAAACATCTTATTTCTTACTTTAATTTGATGAAAATAATTATAAATAATATGATATGCTTTTTACTTATTATTAGGAAAAAGGGAACAATTGTAAGTCGAAGCTACAACCACAAAATGCATTGAAACATCAACACCCATACAGGTTTGAATGTCACATCTCGTTATTTTCTACATTTCTCTAATATATTACAAGCTTTTTGCTTGTCTTTGGCGTTCTTCTATATTAAAAAGAATATATATAATATAAATATTATGTAGACGATCAACTATAATGGTCTCAAACATTTTACTTTCCTCTGATTTATTTGAAATATATACCCAGAGTCTTTCTCATGAAAACACACACATCCGCTTCGCTCCACCCACGTAGAGGGCCCAACGTTCGCAATTTTCAACACTTCCCTAATATATTTCAAGCTTTATGCTTGTTTTTGGTTAGCTTTTATATAAAAAACAACATATATATTATAAATCTTATTTATTTCTACAACTGTTATGGTCTTGAACGTCTTACTTTCGTCTTATTTAATCGAAATATTATCTCGCTCAGTGTCTACACAGATGAAGTTCTGAAGTTGGTGAGCTATGATTCGTTACATGACTAGAGTCAAAATATTGGCAAACGCAGATATTCGTATATTGAAAGTGTTTGCGATATGTTGGTCAGAATTTGCCTAGTCATTGCATCTTGGCAAGAGGTCTTGACATTACATGTAAACGCCTTAATTAAAGCGTTTACATGTGTCGCATAACTTCGTAACGTCTTGCCTTGTTTTCACGAACACGATTTTAAGGAGAAATGTCTTGGTTGGTGTTGCCACAATTTTCCTAATATATTTCAATCTTAATGCTTGTTTTTAGTTTTCTTTTATATTAAAAGCGACATATATTATATACATATTTTAAATTATAATCACTGAAATTATCTCAAACATCTTAATTTCTTCAGATTTATTCGAAATAGATATCATGGTTTCTCCGTATAATTTCGCACCGCTTCCATTCTTGACTCCACCTACGGTAGAAGCCAACATCTCGCTATGTGATACAAATTCCCTTATATATTACAATCATTATGCTTGTTTGTGGATTTTTGTTATATTAAAAACAACATTAATAATGTAAATGTTATGTATTTCAACAACTGCCATGATCTCAAACATCTTACTTTCATCTTATTTATTTGAAATGTATATCCTGCTGATTCTGTCTTGAAAGTACAGCACTGCAGCCGCCACATTCTTGACTGGCCAGGGGCCACAACATCTTCTCCGCACGGCGCATTCAGACTACCGCATCAGTGGCAGCAAGATGGAACAGCTCAACAATTTATTTTTGGAGGACGATTCTAATGATAGTGATACTCTTTTAAATGTGTCTCATCCTTTGCACAATCTGCTGGAGCCGATGGATGAAATGCTGGATACATCGATGCATGTTATAGCAACTCTAGAAGTCGCTGCATTAGCCTCCATGGACATCAGGTAATAATAAGGGGGATGTAGGATAATATCATACGATCAGTACAAGTAATAAAGTATTTATATGTATGTAAATATATAATTATATATATATATATATATATATATATATATATATATATATATATATATATATATATATATATATATATCTGTGTGATTATGCACAAACTTAACAAAATTGCTATAAAACTTTTCCTTTGATGCACTAGTTATTATTTGCATTGTTTTTTTTGTTTTTTTTCAGAGAACACCATCCGAAGCAGGAAGGACTAGCTAATGTAATAGAGGCAATGAGTGACCTTGACTTTTTCAAGCATCTTCGTCTAACAAGAAAATCCTTTCTCATGGCTTTGGACTTCATCCACGATGCTTATACAGAAACACCTTCTGGTACCATCCTTTTCCTGGGTCCAAGGAAAGCACTTTACCTCACCTTGTGGTATCTAGGAAGACAGTCAACATACCGTGAGATTTTAGAGTTATTTGGAGTTTCTATGACAACAGTCCATGAATGTGCAAAGATTAATAGATGTTTTGTGTAGAGCTGGACAGGAAGTAATTGTGTGGCCAGCACCTGAGAAAATACCACAAATTAGCCATGAATTTCAATCTTTCCTGGAGTGATAGGAGCTGTGGATGGATGCCACATCCATATTAAGGCTCCTAGTGAAACACAGGCAGATTATATTGACAGAAACCAGAGACACAGTATTAATCTAATGGCTGTCTGTACCGCTGATAAAAAAATTTCTTTCATTCAGAGTGGTTTCCCAGGGTCTGCGCATGATAGCAGAGTTTTTAAGTCATGTTCATTATACACCAAAATGCAAAACAGTGACATCAGGTACTTTCCTTCACCAAATTACCATATTGTTGGAGATTCTGCTTTTTCTCTAAGCAAGCATTTGATGGTTCCTTTTAAGAATAATGGAAATTTGTCTGATGGTCAGTTGAAATTTAATAAAAAACTGTCTAAAGCCAGGGTTATCATAGAAAATGCTTTTGGGTTTTTGAAGGGAAGATTCAGGCGATTGAAATATATTGATGCAGATATAGAAAGGATTTCCAAAATTGTAAAAGCTTGTTGTGTTCTTCATAATATAGCATTGCATGACTCTGAAGATACATTGTGTTTGGAAAGGGAAGGGGTAACTAACACGACTGTGCAAGTTAGTGATGCAACAACTGAGTCATCCCAGACGCAGCAAAGAGAGGGAGTTCAAAAACGGTTAGCTATTGTAAGGATGCTCGAATAGAGCTGTGGCTAGTAAAATATTCGTTGTGTGAATAAAAATATTTAATTTATGCCAATATAAGTATTATGTGTGTTCCTATTGTACATTAAAACAATAAATTTGGACTATAAATGGTACAGTTTTTATTCTTACACGTTTTTCGTGTCCATGAAAAAACAAATAATAAGGTTGGAAAACGGAAGTAGCAGAAGCAACACCAACCTGGATGGTTGTTATTTTCAGTGTACAAATATGTTTGTTTGTTATGTCTTGCTTTTTATTTCTGTTTTTGGTGGAAAACCGGGTTGTCCCGGCGGAAAAACCACCTAATGGTATTCTGATTTTCAGCAATGACAATTACAATGACAACAATAATATTCCCTCATCGTGTATTTTGTACATAGTGGAGTGTTTATTGTGATGTGTTTGTATTTTGTTATGGTCCAGAATCTTGCTGGTGCAGTAGTGAAGTGTCTTATTGCAATAATAACAATATAATTTCCTAATCGTGTATTTGTTACATAGTGGAGTTAGTGTAGTGTGTTTGTTTGTGTTTTCTATTGGTCAAGAATCGTGCTGGTGCCGTTGTGGAGTATCTTGAAGTAGAGTTCTGTCGGAAAATGGGCCACAGTCCATTTTGGTATGTGTTGCAGTTCTGAAATAAATTAAGAAAAACAGCAGAATACTTGCAAGACAAAGAATGTTGAATGATATTAATGTCCCTTGGTTTGTTTTGGTTAGTTGTTTAGTGAGGGTTGTTGGGTATTAGTATTTATTTAGGTTATGAGAACATATTTACAAGTAAAGTTTAGTGTTCTGAATTACATTACCTGTGTCGAGGCTCGGGATTGGGGTTCCTTTAAAGTGAACGGAGGGTCCTTGGGAACCAAGAATGGACCCTGTCTGGGGCTCCATCACTTTAATTCTTGGAGAACCAGAAACTCTTCCCATCCTTAGACTTCTATTCAGGTTCTTGCTCTGGTGCCGTTGTAGAATATCTTGAAGTAAAATTCGGTCGAAAAATGTTGGGCCACAGTCCATTCTGGTATGTGTTGCAGTTCTGAAAAATTTCGAGAAAAACAGCAGAATACTTGCAAGACAAAGACTGTTGAATGATATTAATGTCCCTTGGTTTTTTTTGGTTAGTTGGTAAGTGGGTGTTGTTGGGTATTAGTATTTACTTATGGTTATGAACACATTTACAAGTCAAGTTTGGTGTTATGTATTACATTACCTGTGTCGGGGCTCGGGATTGGGGTTCCTTGAAATTGCACGGAGGGTCCTTGGGATCCAAGAATGGACCGTCTGGGGCTACATCATTTAAGTTTTTGGAGAACCAGGAACTCTTCCCATCCTTAGACTTTCATCCTCTTCCATACTTGGAGAGGAATATGGTGGAGCTTGGTGTTGATCGCTGTGAAGGCTACTTCGTGTAGTCGTTCATAATAGGAGGCCGTGGTCCGGAACGTAGAGATTACCACCTCACAATGAGCTGACGAGAGACTCAGAGACCGGTTTGGGGGCAATGTTTTGTGTTCGGAACTGGATCTGTCTTCAGTGTCAAAATTTTCTTTGATCCACATATTTTTGTGCAATATACAAACATCTTATTTCTTACTTTAATTTGATGAAAATAATTATAAATAATATGATATGCTTTTTACTTATTATTAGGAAAAAGGGAACAATTGTAAGTCGAAGCTACAACCACAAAATGCATTGAAACATCAACACCCATACAGGTTTGAATGTCACATCTCGTTATTTTCTACATTTCTCTAATATATTACAAGCTTTTTGCTTGTCTTTGGCGTTCTTCTATATTAAAAAGAATATATATAATATAAATATTATGTAGACGATCAACTATAATGGTCTCAAACATTTTACTTTCCTCTGATTTATTTGAAATATATACCCAGAGTCTTTCTCATGAAAACACACACATCCGCTTCGCTCCACCCACGTAGAGGGCCCAACGTTCGCAATTTTCAACACTTCCCTAATATATTTCAAGCTTTATGCTTGTTTTTGGTTAGCTTTTATATAAAAAACAACATATATATTATAAATCTTATTTATTTCTACAACTGTTATGGTCTTGAACGTCTTACTTTCGTCTTATTTAATCGAAATATTATCTCGCTCAGTGTCTACACAGATGAAGTTCTGAAGTTGGTGAGCTATGATTCGTTACATGACTAGAGTCAAAATATTGGCAAACGCAGATATTCGTATATTGAAAGTGTTTGCGATATGTTGGTCAGAATTTGCCTAGTCATTGCATCTTGGCAAGAGGTCTTGACATTACATGTAAACGCCTTAATTAAAGCGTTTACATGTGTCGCATAACTTCGTAACGTCTTGCCTTGTTTTCACGAACACGATTTTAAGGAGAAATGTCTTGGTTGGTGTTGCCACAATTTTCCTAATATATTTCAATCTTAATGCTTGTTTTTAGTTTTCTTTTATATTAAAAGCGACATATATTATATACATATTTTAAATTATAATCACTGAAATTATCTCAAACATCTTAATTTCTTCAGATTTATTCGAAATAGATATCATGGTTTCTCCGTATAATTTCGCACCGCTTCCATTCTTGACTCCACCTACGGTAGAAGCCAACATCTCGCTATGTGATACAAATTCCCTTATATATTACAATCATTATGCTTGTTTGTGGATTTTTGTTATATTAAAAACAACATTAATAATGTAAATGTTATGTATTTCAACAACTGCCATGATCTCAAACATCTTACTTTCATCTTATTTATTTGAAATGTATATCCTGCTGATTCTGTCTTGAAAGTACAGCACTGCAGCCGCCACATTCTTGACTGGCCAGGGGCCACAACATCTTCTCCGCACGGCGCATTCAGACTACCGCATCAGTGGCAGCAAGATGGAACAGCTCAACAATTTATTTTTGGAGGACGATTCTAATGATAGTGATACTCTTTTAAATGTGTCTCATCCTTTGCACAATCTGCTGGAGCCGATGGATGAAATGCTGGATACATCGATGCATGTTATAGCAACTCTAGAAGTCGCTGCATTAGCCTCCATGGACATCAGGTAATAATAAGGGGGATGTAGGATAATATCATACGATCAGTACAAGTAATAAAGTATTTATATGTATGTAAATATATAATTATATATATATATATATATATATATATATATATATATATATATATATATATATATATATATATATATATATCTGTGTGATTATGCACAAACTTAACAAAATTGCTATAAAACTTTTCCTTTGATGCACTAGTTATTATTTGCATTGTTTTTTTTGTTTTTTTTCAGAGAACACCATCCGAAGCAGGAAGGACTAGCTAATGTAATAGAGGCAATGAGTGACCTTGACTTTTTCAAGCATCTTCGTCTAACAAGAAAATCCTTTCTCATGGCTTTGGACTTCATCCACGATGCTTATACAGAAACACCTTCTGGTACCATCCTTTTCCTGGGTCCAAGGAAAGCACTTTACCTCACCTTGTGGTATCTAGGAAGACAGTCAACATACCGTGAGATTTTAGAGTTATTTGGAGTTTCTATGACAACAGTCCATGAATGTGCAAAGATTAATAGATGTTTTGTGTAGAGCTGGACAGGAAGTAATTGTGTGGCCAGCACCTGAGAAAATACCACAAATTAGCCATGAATTTCAATCTTTCCTGGAGTGATAGGAGCTGTGGATGGATGCCACATCCATATTAAGGCTCCTAGTGAAACACAGGCAGATTATATTGACAGAAACCAGAGACACAGTATTAATCTAATGGCTGTCTGTACCGCTGATAAAAAAATTTCTTTCATTCAGAGTGGTTTCCCAGGGTCTGCGCATGATAGCAGAGTTTTTAAGTCATGTTCATTATACACCAAAATGCAAAACAGTGACATCAGGTACTTTCCTTCACCAAATTACCATATTGTTGGAGATTCTGCTTTTTCTCTAAGCAAGCATTTGATGGTTCCTTTTAAGAATAATGGAAATTTGTCTGATGGTCAGTTGAAATTTAATAAAAAACTGTCTAAAGCCAGGGTTATCATAGAAAATGCTTTTGGGTTTTTGAAGGGAAGATTCAGGCGATTGAAATATATTGATGCAGATATAGAAAGGATTTCCAAAATTGTAAAAGCTTGTTGTGTTCTTCATAATATAGCATTGCATGACTCTGAAGATACATTGTGTTTGGAAAGGGAAGGGGTAACTAACACGACTGTGCAAGTTAGTGATGCAACAACTGAGTCATCCCAGACGCAGCAAAGAGAGGGAGTTCAAAAACGGTTAGCTATTGTAAGGATGCTCGAATAGAGCTGTGGCTAGTAAAATATTCGTTGTGTGAATAAAAATATTTAATTTATGCCAATATAAGTATTATGTGTGTTCCTATTGTACATTAAAACAATAAATTTGGACTATAAATGGTACAGTTTTTATTCTTACACGTTTTTCGTGTCCATGAAAAAACAAATAATAAGTTTGGAAAACGGAAGTAGCAGAAGCAACACCAACCTGGATGGTTGTTATTTTCAGTGTACAAATATGTTTGTTTGTTATGTCTTGCTTTTTATTTCTGTTTTTGGTGGAAAACCGGGTTGTCCCGGCGGAAAAACCACCTAATGGTATTCTGATTTTCAGCAATGACAATTACAATGACAACAATAATATTCCCTCATCGTGTATTTTGTACATAGTGGAGTGTTTATTGTGATGTGTTTGTATTTTGTTATGGTCCAGAATCTTGCTGGTGCAGTAGTGAAGTGTCTTATTGCAATAATAACAATATAATTTCCTAATCGTGTATTTGTTACATAGTGGAGTTAGTGTAGTGTGTTTGTTTGTGTTTTCTATTGGTCAAGAATCGTGCTGGTGCCGTTGTGGAGTATCTTGAAGTAGAGTTCTGTCGGAAAATGGGCCACAGTCCATTTTGGTATGTGTTGCAGTTCTGAAATAAATTAAGAAAAACAGCAGAATACTTGCAAGACAAAGAATGTTGAATGATATTAATGTCCCTTGGTTTGTTTTGGTTAGTTGTTTAGTGAGGGTTGTTGGGTATTAGTATTTATTTAGGTTATGAGAACATATTTACAAGTAAAGTTTAGTGTTCTGAATTACATTACCTGTGTCGAGGCTCGGGATTGGGGTTCCTTTAAAGTGAACGGAGGGTCCTTGGGAACCAAGAATGGACCCTGTCTGGGGCTCCATCACTTTAATTCTTGGAGAACCAGAAACTCTTCCCATCCTTAGACTTCTATTCAGGTTCTTGCTCTGGTGCCGTTGTAGAATATCTTGAAGTAAAATTCGGTCGAAAAATGTTGGGCCACAGTCCATTCTGGTATGTGTTGCAGTTCTGAAAAATTTCGAGAAAAACAGCAGAATACTTGCAAGACAAAGACTGTTGAATGATATTAATGTCCCTTGGTTTTTTTTGGTTAGTTGGTAAGTGGGTGTTGTTGGGTATTAGTATTTACTTATGGTTATGAACACATTTACAAGTCAAGTTTGGTGTTATGTATTACATTACCTGTGTCGGGGCTCGGGATTGGGGTTCCTTGAAATTGCACGGAGGGTCCTTGGGATCCAAGAATGGACCGTCTGGGGCTACATCATTTAAGTTTTTGGAGAACCAGGAACTCTTCCCATCCTTAGACTTTCATCCTCTTCCATACTTGGAGAGGAATATGGTGGAGCTTGGTGTTGATCGCTGTGAAGGCTACTTCGTGTAGTCGTTCATAATAGGAGGCCGTGGTCCGGAACGTAGAGATTACCACCTCACAATGAGCTGACGAGAGACTCAGAGACCGGTTTGGGGGCAATGTTTTGTGTTCGGAACTGGATCTGTCTTCAGTGTCAAAATTTTCTTTGATCCACATATTTTTGTGCAATATACAAACATCTTATTTCTTACTTTAATTTGATGAAAATAATTATAAATAATATGATATGCTTTTTACTTATTATTAGGAAAAAGGGAACAATTGTAAGTCGAAGCTACAACCACAAAATGCATTGAAACATCAACACCCATACAGGTTTGAATGTCACATCTCGTTATTTTCTACATTTCTCTAATATATTACAAGCTTTTTGCTTGTCTTTGGCGTTCTTCTATATTAAAAAGAATATATATAATATAAATATTATGTAGACGATCAACTATAATGGTCTCAAACATTTTACTTTCCTCTGATTTATTTGAAATATATACCCAGATTCTTTCTCATGAAAACACACACATCCGCTTCGCTCCACCCACGTAGAGGGCCCAACGTTCGCAATTTTCAACACTTCCCTAATATATTTCAAGCTTTATGCTTGTTTTTGGTTAGCTTTTATATAAAAAACAACATATATATTATAAATCTTATTTATTTCTACAACTGTTATGGTCTTGAACGTCTTACTTTCGTCTTATTTAATCGAAATATTATCTCGCTCAGTGTCTACACAGATGAAGTTCTGAAGTTGGTGAGCTATGATTCGTTACATGACTAGAGTCAAAATATTGGCAAACGCAGATATTCGTATATTGAAAGTGTTTGCGATATGTTGGTCAGAATTTGCCTAGTCATTGCATCTTGGCAAGAGGTCTTGACATTACATGTAAACGCCTTAATTAAAGCGTTTACATGTGTCGCATAACTTCGTAACGTCTTGCCTTGTTTTCACGAACACGATTTTAAGGAGAAATGTCTTGGTTGGTGTTGCCACAATTTTCCTAATATATTTCAATCTTAATGCTTGTTTTTAGTTTTCTTTTATATTAAAAGCGACATATATTATATACATATTTTAAATTATAATCACTGAAATTATCTCAAACATCTTAATTTCTTCAGATTTATTCGAAATAGATATCATGGTTTCTCCGTATAATTTCGCACCGCTTCCATTCTTGACTCCACCTACGGTAGAAGCCAACATCTCGCTATGTGATACAAATTCCCTTATATATTACAATCATTATGCTTGTTTGTGGATTTTTGTTATATTAAAAACAACATTAATAATGTAAATGTTATGTATTTCAACAACTGCCATGATCTCAAACATCTTACTTTCATCTTATTTATTTGAAATGTATATCCTGCTGATTCTGTCTTGAAAGTACAGCACTGCAGCCGCCACATTCTTGACTGGCCAGGGGCCACAACATCTTCTCCGCACGGCGCATTCAGACTACCGCATCAGTGGCAGCAAGATGGAACAGCTCAACAATTTATTTTTGGAGGACGATTCTAATGATAGTGATACTCTTTTAAATGTGTCTCATCCTTTGCACAATCTGCTGGAGCCGATGGATGAAATGCTGGATACATCGATGCATGTTATAGCAACTCTAGAAGTCGCTGCATTAGCCTCCATGGACATCAGGTAATAATAAGGGGGATGTAGGATAATATCATACGATCAGTACAAGTAATAAAGTATTTATATGTATGTAAATATATAATTATATATATATATATATATATATATATATATATATATATATATATATATATATATATATATATATATATATATATATATATCTGTGTGATTATGCACAAACTTAACAAAATTGCTATAAAACTTTTCCTTTGATGCACTAGTTATTATTTGCATTGTTTTTTTTGTTTTTTTTCAGAGAACACCATCCGAAGCAGGAAGGACTAGCTAATGTAATAGAGGCAATGAGTGACCTTGACTTTTTCAAGCATCTTCGTCTAACAAGAAAATCCTTTCTCATGGCTTTGGACTTCATCCACGATGCTTATACAGAAACACCTTCTGGTACCATCCTTTTCCTGGGTCCAAGGAAAGCACTTTACCTCACCTTGTGGTATCTAGGAAGACAGTCAACATACCGTGAGATTTTAGAGTTATTTGGAGTTTCTATGACAACAGTCCATGAATGTGCAAAGATTAATAGATGTTTTGTGTAGAGCTGGACAGGAAGTAATTGTGTGGCCAGCACCTGAGAAAATACCACAAATTAGCCATGAATTTCAATCTTTCCTGGAGTGATAGGAGCTGTGGATGGATGCCACATCCATATTAAGGCTCCTAGTGAAACACAGGCAGATTATATTGACAGAAACCAGAGACACAGTATTAATCTAATGGCTGTCTGTACCGCTGATAAAAAAATTTCTTTCATTCAGAGTGGTTTCCCAGGGTCTGCGCATGATAGCAGAGTTTTTAAGTCATGTTCATTATACACCAAAATGCAAAACAGTGACATCAGGTACTTTCCTTCACCAAATTACCATATTGTTGGAGATTCTGCTTTTTCTCTAAGCAAGCATTTGATGGTTCCTTTTAAGAATAATGGAAATTTGTCTGATGGTCAGTTGAAATTTAATAAAAAACTGTCTAAAGCCAGGGTTATCATAGAAAATGCTTTTGGGTTTTTGAAGGGAAGATTCAGGCGATTGAAATATATTGATGCAGATATAGAAAGGATTTCCAAAATTGTAAAAGCTTGTTGTGTTCTTCATAATATAGCATTGCATGACTCTGAAGATACATTGTGTTTGGAAAGGGAAGGGGTAACTAACACGACTGTGCAAGTTAGTGATGCAACAACTGAGTCATCCCAGACGCAGCAAAGAGAGGGAGTTCAAAAACGGTTAGCTATTGTAAGGATGCTCGAATAGAGCTGTGGCTAGTAAAATATTCGTTGTGTGAATAAAAATATTTAATTTATGCCAATATAAGTATTATGTGTGTTCCTATTGTACATTAAAACAATAAATTTGGACTATAAATGGTACAGTTTTTATTCTTACACGTTTTTCGTGTCCATGAAAAAACAAATAATAAGTTTGGAAAACGGAAGTAGCAGAAGCAACACCAACCTGGATGGTTGTTATTTTCAGTGTACAAATATGTTTGTTTGTTATGTCTTGCTTTTTATTTCTGTTTTTGGTGGAAAACCGGGTTGTCCCGGCGGAAAAACCACCTAATGGTATTCTGATTTTCAGCAATGACAATTACAATGACAACAATAATATTCCCTCATCGTGTATTTTGTACATAGTGGAGTGTTTATTGTGATGTGTTTGTATTTTGTTATGGTCCAGAATCTTGCTGGTGCAGTAGTGAAGTGTCTTATTGCAATAATAACAATATAATTTCCTAATCGTGTATTTGTTACATAGTGGAGTTAGTGTAGTGTGTTTGTTTGTGTTTTCTATTGGTCAAGAATCGTGCTGGTGCCGTTGTGGAGTATCTTGAAGTAGAGTTCTGTCGGAAAATGGGCCACAGTCCATTTTGGTATGTGTTGCAGTTCTGAAATAAATTAAGAAAAACAGCAGAATACTTGCAAGACAAAGAATGTTGAATGATATTAATGTCCCTTGGTTTGTTTTGGTTAGTTGTTTAGTGAGGGTTGTTGGGTATTAGTATTTATTTAGGTTATGAGAACATATTTACAAGTAAAGTTTAGTGTTCTGAATTACATTACCTGTGTCGAGGCTCGGGATTGGGGTTCCTTTAAAGTGAACGGAGGGTCCTTGGGAACCAAGAATGGACCCTGTCTGGGGCTCCATCACTTTAATTCTTGGAGAACCAGAAACTCTTCCCATCCTTAGACTTCTATTCAGGTTCTTGCTCTGGTGCCGTTGTAGAATATCTTGAAGTAAAATTCGGTCGAAAAATGTTGGGCCACAGTCCATTCTGGTATGTGTTGCAGTTCTGAAAAATTTCGAGAAAAACAGCAGAATACTTGCAAGACAAAGACTGTTGAATGATATTAATGTCCCTTGGTTTTTTTTGGTTAGTTGGTAAGTGGGTGTTGTTGGGTATTAGTATTTACTTATGGTTATGAACACATTTACAAGTCAAGTTTGGTGTTATGTATTACATTACCTGTGTCGGGGCTCGGGATTGGGGTTCCTTGAAATTGCACGGAGGGTCCTTGGGATCCAAGAATGGACCGTCTGGGGCTACATCATTTAAGTTTTTGGAGAACCAGGAACTCTTCCCATCCTTAGACTTTCATCCTCTTCCATACTTGGAGAGGAATATGGTGGAGCTTGGTGTTGATCGCTGTGAAGGCTACTTCGTGTAGTCGTTCATAATAGGAGGCCGTGGTCCGGAATGTAGAGATTACCACCTCACAATGAGCTGACGAGAGACTCAGAGACCGGTTTGGGGGCAATGTTTTGTGTTCGGAACTGGATCTGTCTTCAGTGTCAAAATTTTCTTTGATCCACATATTTTTGTGCAATATACAAACATCTTATTTCTTACTTTAATTTGATGAAAATAATTATAAATAATATGATATGCTTTTTACTTATTATTAGGAAAAAGGGAACAATTGTAAGTCGAAGCTACAACCACAAAATGCATTGAAACATCAACACCCATACAGGTTTGAATGTCACATCTCGTTATTTTCTACATTTCTCTAATATATTACAAGCTTTTTGCTTGTCTTTGGCGTTCTTCTATATTAAAAAGAATATATATAATATAAATATTATGTAGACGATCAACTATAATGGTCTCAAACATTTTACTTTCCTCTGATTTATTTGAAATATATACCCAGAGTCTTTCTCATGAAAACACACACATCCGCTTCGCTCCACCCACGTAGAGGGCCCAACGTTCGCAATTTTCAACACTTCCCTAATATATTTCAAGCTTTATGCTTGTTTTTGGTTAGCTTTTATATAAAAAACAACATATATATTATAAATCTTATTTATTTCTACAACTGTTATGGTCTTGAACGTCTTACTTTCGTCTTATTTAATCGAAATATTATCTCGCTCAGTGTCTACACAGATGAAGTTCTGAAGTTGGTGAGCTATGATTCGTTACATGACTAGAGTCAAAATATTGGCAAACGCAGATATTCGTATATTGAAAGTGTTTGCGATATGTTGGTCAGAATTTGCCTAGTCATTGCATCTTGGCAAGAGGTCTTGACATTACATGTAAACGCCTTAATTAAAGCGTTTACATGTGTCGCATAACTTCGTAACGTCTTGCCTTGTTTTCACGAACACGATTTTAAGGAGAAATGTCTTGGTTGGTGTTGCCACAATTTTCCTAATATATTTCAATCTTAATGCTTGTTTTTAGTTTTCTTTTATATTAAAAGCGACATATATTATATACATATTTTAAATTATAATCACTGAAATTATCTCAAACATCTTAATTTCTTCAGATTTATTCGAAATAGATATCATGGTTTCTCCGTATAATTTCGCACCGCTTCCATTCTTGACTCCACCTACGGTAGAAGCCAACATCTCGCTATGTGATACAAATTCCCTTATATATTACAATCATTATGCTTGTTTGTGGATTTTTGTTATATTAAAAACAACATTAATAATGTAAATGTTATGTATTTCAACAACTGCCATGATCTCAAACATCTTACTTTCATCTTATTTATTTGAAATGTATATCCTGCTGATTCTGTCTTGAAAGTACAGCACTGCAGCCGCCACATTCTTGACTGGCCAGGGGCCACAACATCTTCTCCGCACGGCGCATTCAGACTACCGCATCAGTGGCAGCAAGATGGAACAGCTCAACAATTTATTTTTGGAGGACGATTCTAATGATAGTGATACTCTTTTAAATGTGTCTCATCCTTTGCACAATCTGCTGGAGCCGATGGATGAAATGCTGGATACATCGATGCATGTTATAGCAACTCTAGAAGTCGCTGCATTAGCCTCCATGGACATCAGGTAATAATAAGGGGGATGTAGGATAATATCATACGATCAGTACAAGTAATAAAGTATTTATATGTATGTAAATATATAATTATATATATATATATATATATATATATATATATATATATATATATATATATATGTATATATATATATATATATATATATATATATATATATATATATATATATATATATATATATATATATATATATATATATATCTGTGTGATTATGCACAAACTTAACAAAATTGCTATAAAACTTTTCCTTTGATGCACTAGTTATTATTTGCATTGTTTTCTTGTTTTTTTTCAGAGAACACCATCCGAAGCAGGAAGGACTAGCTGATGTAATAGAGGCAATGAGTGACCTTGACTTTTTCAAGCATCTTCGTCTAACAAGAAAATCCTTTCTCATGGCTTTGGACTTCATCCACGATGCTTATACAGAAACACCTTCTGGTACCATCCTTTTCCTGGGTCCAAGGAAAGCACTTTACCTCACCTTGTGGTATCTAGGAAGACAGTCAACATACCGTGAGATTTCAGAGTTATTTGGAGTTTCTATGACAACAGTCCATGAATGTGCAAAGATTAATAGATGTTTTGTGTAGAGCTGGACAGGAAGTAATTGTGTGGCCAGCACCTGAGAAAATACCACAAATTAGCCATGAATTTCAATCTTTCCTGGAGTGATAGGAGCTGTGGATGGATGCCACATCCATATTAAGGCTCCTAGTGAAACACAGGCAGATTATATTGACAGAAACCAGAGACACAGTATTAATCTAATGGCTGTCTGTACCGCTAATAAAAAAAATTCCTTCATTCAGAGTGGTTTCCCAGGGTCTGCGCATGATAGCAGAGTTTTTAAGTCATGTTCATTATACACCAAAATGCAAAACAGTGACATCAGGTACTTTCCTTCACCAAATTACCATATTGTTGGAGATTCTGCTTTTTCTCTAAGCAAGCATTTGATGGTTCCTTTTAAGAATAATGGAAATTTGTCTGATGGTCAGTTGAAATTTAATAAAAAACTGTCTAAAGCCAGGGTTATCATAGAAAATGCTTTTGGGTTTTTGAAGGGAAGATTCAGGCGATTGAAATATATTGATGCAGATATAGAAAGGATTTCCAAAATTGTAAAAGCTTGTTGTGTTCTTCATAATATAGCATTGCATGACTCTGAAGATACATTGTGTTTGGAAAGGGAAGGGGTAACTAACACGACTGTGCAAGTTAGTGATGCAACAACTGAGTCATCCCAGACGCAGCAAAGAGAGGGAGTTCAAAAACGGTTAGCTATTGTAAGGATGCTCGAATAGAGCTGTGGCTAGTAAAATATTCGTTGTGTGAATAAAAATATTTAATTTATGCCAATATAAGTATTATGTGTGTTCCTATTGTACATTAAAACAATAAATTTGGACTATAAATGGTACAGTTTTTATTCTTACACGTTTTTCGTGTCCATGAAAAAACAAATAATAAGTTTGGAAAACGGAAGTAGCAGAAGCAACACCAACCTGGATGGTTGTTATTTTCAGTGTACAAATATGTTTGTTTGTTATGTCTTGCTTTTTATTTCTGTTTTTGGTGGAAAACCGGGTTGTCCCGGCGGAAAAACCACCTAATGGTATTCTGATTTTCAGCAATGACAATTACAATGACAACAATAATATTCCCTCATCGTGTATTTTGTACATAGTGGAGTGTTTATTGTGATGTGTTTGTATTTTGTTATGGTCCAGAATCTTGCTGGTGCAGTAGTGAAGTGTCTTATTGCAATAATAACAATATAATTTCCTAATCGTGTATTTGTTACATAGTGGAGTTAGTGTAGTGTGTTTGTTTGTGTTTTCTATTGGTCAAGAATCGTGCTGGTGCCGTTGTGGAGTATCTTGAAGTAGAGTTCTGTCGGAAAATGGGCCACAGTCCATTTTGGTATGTGTTGCAGTTCTGAAATAAATAAAAAAAAACCAGCAGAATACTTGCAAGACAAAGAATGTTGAATGATATTAATGTCCCTTGGTTTGTTTTGGTTAGTTGTTTAGTGAGGGATGTTGGGTATTAGTATTTATTTAGGTTATGAGAACATATTTACAAGTAAAGTTTAGTGTTCTGAATTACATTACCTGTGTCGAGGCTCGGGATTGGGGTTCCTTTAAAGTGAACGGAGGGTCCTTGGGAACCAAGAATGGACCCTGTCTGGGGCTCCATCACTTTAATTCTTGGAGAACCAGAAACTCTTCCCATCCTTAGACTTCTATTCAGGTTCTTGCTCTGGTGCCGTTGTAGAATATCTTGAAGTAAAATTCGGTCGAAAAATGTTGGGCCACAGTCCATTCTGGTATGTGTTGCAGTTCTGAAAAATTTCGAGAAAAACAGCAGAATACTTGCAAGACAAAGACTGTTGAATGATATTAATGTCCCTTGGTTTTTTTTGGTTAGTTGGTAAGTGGGTGTTGTTGGGTATTAGTATTTACTTATGGTTATGAACACATTTACAAGTCAAGTTTGGTGTTATGTATTACATTACCTGTGTCGGGGCTCGGGATTGGGGTTCCTTGAAATTGCACGGAGGGTCCTTGGGATCCAAGAATGGACCGTCTGGGGCTACATCATTTAAGTTCTTGGAGAACCAGGAACTCTTCCCATCCTTAGACTTTCATCCTCTTCCATACTTGGAGAGGAATATGGTGGAGCTTGGTGTTGATCGCTGTGAAGGCTACTTCGTGTAGTCGTTCATAATAGGAGGCCGTGGTCCGGAATGTAGAGATTACCACCTCACAATGAGCTGACGAGAGACTCAGAGACCGGTTTGGGGGCAATGTTTTGTGTTCGGAACTGGATCTGTCTTCAGTGTCAAAATTTTCTTTGATCCACATATTTTTGTGCAATATACAAACATCTTATTTCTTACTTTAATTTGATGAAAATAATTATAAATAATATGATATGCTTTTTACTTATTATTAGGAAAAAGGGAACAATTGTAAGTCGAAGCTACAACCACAAAATGCATTGAAACATCAACACCCATACAGGTTTGAATGTCACATCTCGTTATTTTCTACATTTCTCTAATATATTACAAGCTTTTTGCTTGTCTTTGGCGTTCTTCTATATTAAAAAGAATATATATATATATATATATATATATATATATATATATATATATATATATATATATATATATATATATATATAATATAAATCTTATGTAGACGATCAACTATAATGGTCTCAAACATTTTACTTTCCTCTGATTTATTTGAAATATATACCCAGAGTCTTTCTCATGAAAACACACACATCCGCTTCGCTCCATCCACGTAGAGGGCCCAACGTTCGCTATTTTCAACACTTCCCTAATATATTTCAAGCTTTATGCTTGTTTTTGGTTAGCTTTTATATAAAAAACAACATATATATTATAAATCTTATTTATTTCTACAACTGTTATGGTCTTGAACGTCTTACTTTCGTCTTATTTAATCGAAATATTATCTCGCTCAGTGTCTACACAGATGAAGTTCTGAAGTTGGTGAGCTGTGATTCGTTACATGACTAGAGTCAAAATATTGGCAAACGCAGATATTCGTATATTGAAAGTGTTTGCGATATGTTGGTCAGAATTTGCCTAGTCATTGCATCTTGGCAAGAGGTCTTGACATTACATGTAAACGCCTTAATTAAAGCGTTTACATGTGTCGCATAACTTCGTAACGTCTTGCCTTGTTTTCACGAACACGATTTTAAGGAGAAATGTCTTGGTTGGTGTTGCCACAATTTTCCTAATATTTTTCAATCATAATGCTTGTTTTTAGTTTTCTTTTATATTAAAAGCGACATATATTATATACATATTTTAAATTATAATCACTGAAATTATCTCAAACATCTTAATTTCTTCAGATTTATTCGAAATAGATATCATGGTTTCTCCGTATAATTTCGCACCGCTTCCATTCTTGACTCCACCTACGGTAGAAGCCAACATCTCGCTATGTGATACAAATTCCCTTATATATTACAATCATTATGCTTGTTTGTGGATTTTTGTTATATTAAAAACAACATTAATAATGTAAATGTTATGTATTTCAACAACTGCCATGATCTCAAACATCTTACTTTCATCTTATTTATTTGAAATGTATATCCTGCTGATTCTGTCTTGAAAGTACAGCACTGCAGCCGCCACATTCTTGACTGGCCAGGGGCCACAACATCTTCTCCGCACGGCGCATTCAGACTACCGCATCAGTGGCAGCAAGATGGAACAGCTCAACAATTTATTTTTGGAGGACGATTCTAATGATAGTGATAATCTTTTAAATGTGTCTCATCCTTTGCACAATCTGCTGGAGCCGATGGATGAAATGCTGGATACATCGATGCATGTTATAGCAACTCTAGAAGTCGCTGCATTAGCCTCCATGGACATCAGGTAATAATAAGGGGGATGTAGGATAATATCATACGATCAGTACAAGTAATAAAGTATTTATATGTATGTAAATATATAATTATATATATATATATATATATATATATATATATATATATATATATATATATATATATATATATATATATATATATATATATATATATATATCTGTGTGATTATGCACAAACTTAACAAAATTGCTATAAAACTTTTCCTTTGATGCACTAGTAATTATTTGCATTGTTTTTTTGTTTTTTTTCAGAGAACACCATCCGAAGCAGGAAGGACTAGCTGATGTAATAGAGGCAATGAGTGACCTTGACTTTTTCAAGCATCTTTGTCTAACAAGAAAATCCTTTCTCATGGCTTTGGACTTCATCCACGATGCTTATACAGAAACACCTTCTGGTACCATCCTTTTCCTGGGTCCAAGGAAAGCACTTTACCTCACCTTGTGGTATCTAGGAACACAGTCAACATACCGTGAGATTTCAGAGTTATTTGGAGTTTCTATGACAACAGTCCATGAATGTGCAAAGATTAATAGATGTTTTGTGTAGAGCTGGACAGGAAGTAATTGTGTGGCCAGCACATGAGAAAATACCACAAATTAGCCATGAATTTCAATCTTTCCTGGAGTGATAGGAGCTGTGGATGGATGCCACATCCATATTAAGGCTCCTAGTGAAACACAGGCAGATTATATTGACAGAAACCAGAGACACAGTATTAATCTAATGGCTGTCTGTACCGCTGATAAAAAAATTTCTTTCATTCAGAGTGGTTTCCCAGGGTCTGCGCATGATAGCAGAGTTTTTAAGTCATGTTCATTATACACCAAAATGCAAAACAGTGACATCAGGTACTTTCCTTCACCAAATTACCATATTGTTGGAGAGTCTGCTTTTTCTCTAAGCAAGCATTTGATGGTTCCTTTTAAGAATAATGGAAATTTGTCTGATGGTCGGTTGAAATTTAATAAAAAACTGTCTAAAGCCAGGGTTATCATAGAAAATGCTTTTGGGTTTTTGAAGGGAAGATTCAGGCGATTGAAATATATTGATGCAGATATAGAAAGGATTTCCAAAATTGTAAAAGCTTGTTGTGTTCTTCATAATATAGCATTGCATGACTCTGAAGATACATTGTGTTTGGAAAGGGAAGGGGTAACTAACACGACTGTGCAAGTTAGTGATGCAACAACTGAGTCATCCCAGACGCAGCAAAGAGAGGGAGTTCAAAAACGGTTAGCTATTGTAAGGATGCTCGAATAGAGCTGTGGCTAGTAAAATATTCGTTGTGTGAATAAAAATATTTAATTTATGCCAATATAAGTATTATGTGTGTTCCTATTGTACATTAAAACAATAAATTTGGACTATAAATGGTACAGTTTTTATTCTTACACGTTTTTCGTGTCCATGAAAAAACAAATAATAAGTTTGGAAAACGGAAGTAGCAGAAGCAACACCAACCTGGATGGTTGTTATTTTCAGTGTACAAATATGTTTGTTTGTTATGTCTTGCTTTTTATTTCTGTTTTTGGTGGAAAACCGGGTTGTCCCGGCGGAAAAACCACCTAATGGTATTCTGATTTTCAGCAATGACAATTACAATGACAACAATAATATTCCCTCATCGTGTATTTTGTACATAGTGGAGTGTTTATTGTGATGTGTTTGTATTTTGTTATGGTCCAGAATCTTGCTGGTGCAGTAGTGAAGTGTCTTATTGCAATAATAACAATATAATTTCCTAATCGTGTATTTGTTACATAGTGGAGTTAGTGTAGTGTGTTTGTTTGTGTTTTCTATTGGTCAAGAATCGTGCTGGTGCCATTGTGGAGTATCTTGAAATAGAGTTCTGTCGGAAAATGGGCCACAGTCCATTTTGGTATGTGTTGCAGTTCTGAAATAAATTAAGAAAAATAGCAGAATACTTGCAAGACAAAGAATGTTGAATGATATTAATGTCCCTTGGTTTGTTTTGGTTAGTTGTTTAGTGAGGGTTGTTGGGTATTAGTATTTATTTAGGTTATGAGAACATATTTACAAGTAAAGTTTAGTGTTCTGAATTACATTACCTGTGTCGAGGCTCGGGATTGGGGTTCCTTTAAAGTGAACGGAGGGTCCTTGGAAACCAAGAATGGACCCTGTCTGGGGCTCCATCACTTTAATTCTTGGAGAACCAGAAACTCTTCCCATCCTTAGACTTCTATTCAGGTTCTTGCTCTGGTGCCGTTGTAGAATATCTTGAAGTAAAATTCGGTCGAAAAATGTTGGGTCACAGTCCATTCTGGTATGTGTTGCAGTTCTGAAAAATTTCGAGAAAAATAGCAGAATACTTGCAAGACAAAGACTGTTGAATGATATTAATGTCCCTTGGGTTTCTTTGGTTAGTTGGTAAGTGGGTGTTGTTGGGTATTAGTATTTACTTATGGTTATGAACACATTTACAAGTCAAGTTTGGTGTTATGTATTACATTACCTGTGTCGGGGCTCGGGATTGGGGTTCCTTGAAATTGCACGGAGGGTCCTTGGGATCCAAGAATGGACCGTCTGGGGCTACATCATTTAAGTTCTTGGAGAACCAGGAACTCTTCCCATCCTTAGACTTTCATCCTCTTCCATACTTGGAGAGGAATATGGTGGAGCTTGGTGTTGATCGCTGTGAAGGCTACTTCGTGTAGTCGTTCATAATAGGAGGCCGTGGTCCGGAATGTAGAGATTACCACCTCACAATGAGCTGACGAGAGACTCAGAGACCGGTTTGGGGGCAATGTTTTGTGTTCGGAACTGGATCTGTCTTCAGTGTCAAAATTTTCTTTGATCCACATATTTTTGTGCAATATACAAACATCTTATTTCTTACTTTAATTTGATGAAAATAATTATAAATAATATGATATGCTTTTTACTTATTATTAGGAAAAAGGGAATAATTGTAAGTCGAAGCTACAACCACAAAATGCATTGAAACATCAACACCCATACAGGTTTGAATGTCACATCTCGTTATTTTCTACATTTCTCTAATATATTACAAGCTTTTTGCTTGTCTTTGGCGTTCTTCTATATTAAAAAGAATATATATATATATATATATATATAATATAAATCTTATGTAGACGATCAACTATAATGGTCTCAAACATTTTACTTTCCTCTGATTTATTTGAAATATATACCCAGAGTCTTTCTCATGAAAACACACACATCCGCTTCGCTCCACCCACGTAGAGGGCCCAACGTTCGCTATTTTCAACACTTCCCTAATATATTTCAAGCTTTATGCTTGTTTTTGGTTAGCTTTTATATAAAAAACAACATATATATTATAAATCTTATTTATTTCTACAACTGTTATGGTCTTGAACGTCTTACTTTCGTCTTATTTAATCGAAATATTATCTCGCTCAGTGTCTACACAGATGAAGTTCTGAAGTTGGTGAGCTGTGATTCGTTACATGACTAGAGTCAAAATATTGGCAAACGCAGATATTCGTATATTGAAAGTGTTTGCGATATGTTGGTCAGAATTTGCCTAGTTATTGCATCTTGGCAAGAGGTCTTGACATTACATGTAAACGCCTTAATTAAAGCGTTTACATGTGTCGCATAACTTCGTAACGTCTTGCCTTGTTTTCACGAACACGATTTTAAGGAGAAATGTCTTGGTTGGTGTTGCCACAATTTTCCTAATATATTTCAATCTTAATGCTTGTTTTTAGTTTTCTTTTATATTAAAAGCGACATATATTATATACATATTTTAAATTATAATCACTGAAATTATCTCAAACATCTTAATTTCTTCAGATTTATTCGAAATAGATATCATGGTTTCTCCGTATAATTTCGCACCGCTTCCATTCTTGACTCCACCTACGGTAGAAGCCAACATCTCGCTATGTGATACAAATTCCCTTATATATTACAATCATTATGCTTGTTTGTGGATTTTTGTTATATTAAAAACAACATTAATAATGTAAATGTTATGTATTTCAACAACTGCCATGATCTCAAACATCTTAATTTCATCTTATTTATTTGAAATGTATATCCTGCTGATTCTGTCTTGAAAGTACAGCACTGCAGCCGCCACATTCTTGACTGGCCAGGGGCCACAACATCTTCTCCGCACGGCGCATTCAGACTACCGCATCAGTGGCAGCAAGATGGAACAGCTCAACAATTTATTTTTGGAGGACGATTCTAATGATAGTGATAATCTTTTAAATGTGTCTCATCCTTTGCACAATCTGCTGGAGCCGATGGATGAAATGCTGGATACATCGATGCATGTTATAGCAACTCTAGAAGTCGCTGCATTAGCCTCCATGGACATCAGGTAATAATAAGGGGGATGTAGGATAATATCATACGATCAGTACAAGTAATAAAGTATTTATATGTATGTAAATATATAATTATATATATATATATATATATATATATATATATATATATATATATATATATATATATATATATATATATATATATCTGTGTGATTATGCACAAACTTAACAAAATTGCTATAAAACTTTTCCTTTGATGCACTAGTTATTATTTGCATTGTTTTTTTGTTTTTTTTCAGAGAACACCATCCGAAGCAGGAAGGACTAGCTGATGTAATAGAGGCAATGAGTGACCTTGACTTTTTCAAGCATCTTTGTCTAACAAGAAAATCCTTTCTCATGGCTTTGGACTTCATCCACGATGCTTATACAGAAACACCTTCTGGTACCATCCTTTTCCTGGGTCCAAGGAAAGCACTTTACCTCACCTTGTGGTATCTAGGAACACAGTCAACATACCGTGAGATTTCAGAGTTATTTGGAGTTTCTATGACAACAGTCCATGAATGTGCAAAGATTAATAGATGTTTTGTGTAGAGCTGGACAGGAAGTAATTGTGTGGCCAGCACATGAGAAAATACCACAAATTAGCCATGAATTTCAATCTTTCCTGGAGTGATAGGAGCTGTGGATGGATGCCACATCCATATTAAGGCTCCTAGTGAAACACAGGCAGATTATATTGACAGAAACCAGAGACACAGTATTAATCTAATGGCTGTCTGTACCGCTGATAAAAAAATTTCTTTCATTCAGAGTGGTTTCCCAGGGTCTGCGCATGATAGCAGAGTTTTTAAGTCATGTTCATTATACACCAAAATGCAAAACAGTGACATCAGGTACTTTCCTTCACCAAATTACCATATTGTTGGAGAGTCTGCTTTTTCTCTAAGCAAGCATTTGATGGTTCCTTTTAAGAATAATGGAAATTTGTCTGATGGTCAGTTGAAATTTAATAAAAAACTGTCTAAAGCCAGGGTTATCATAGAAAATGCTTTTGGGTTTTTGAAGGGAAGATTCAGGCGATTGAAATATATTGATGCAGATATAGAAAGGATTTCCAAAATTGTAAAAGCTTGTTGTGTTCTTCATAATATAGCATTGCATGACTCTGAAGATACATTGTGTTTGGAAAGGGAAGGGGTAACTAACACGACTGTGCAAGTTAGTGATGCAACAACTGAGTCATCCCAGACGCAGCAAAGAGAGGGAGTTCAAAAACGGTTAGCTATTGTAAGGATGCTCGAATAGAGCTGTGGCTAGTAAAATATTCGTTGTGTGAATAAAAATATTTAATTTATGCCAATATAAGTATTATGTGTGTTCCTATTGTACATTAAAACAATAAATTTGGACTATAAATGGTACAGTTTTTATTCTTACACGTTTTTCGTGTCCATGAAAAAACAAATAATAAGTTTGGAAAACGGAAGTAGCAGAAGCAACACCAACCTGGATGGTTGTTATTTTCAGTGTACAAATATGTTTGTTTGTTATGTCTTGCTTTTTATTTCTGTTTTTGGTGGAAAACCGGGTTGTCCCGGCGGAAAAACCACCTAATGGTATTCTGATTTTCAGCAATGACAATTACAATGACAACAATAATATTCCCTCATCGTGTATTTTGTACATAGTGGAGTGTTTATTGTGATGTGTTTGTATTTTGTTATGGTCCAGAATCTTGCTGGTGCAGTAGTGAAGTGTCTTATTGCAATAATAACAATATAATTTCCTAATCGTGTATTTGTTACATAGTGGAGTTAGTGTAGTGTGTTTGTTTGTGTTTTCTATTGGTCAAGAATCGTGCTGGTGCCGTTGTGGAGTATCTTGAAATAGAGTTCTGTCGGAAAATGGGCCACAGTCCATTTTGGTATGTGTTGCAGTTCTGAAATAAATTAAGAAAAATAGCAGAATACTTGCAAGACAAAGAATGTTGAATGATATTAATGTCCCTTGGTTTGTTTTGGTTAGTTGTTTAGTGAGGGTTGTTGGGTATTAGTATTTATTTAGGTTATGAGAACATATTTACAAGTAAAGTTTAGTGTTCTGAATTACATTACCTGTGTCGAGGCTCGGGATTGGGGTTCCTTTAAAGTGAACGGAGGGTCCTTGGAAACCAAGAATGGACCCTGTCTGGGGCTCCATCACTTTAATTCTTGGAGAACCAGAAACTCTTCCCATCCTTAGACTTCTATTCAGGTTCTTGCTCTGGTGCCGTTGTAGAATATCTTGAAGTAAAATTCGGTCGAAAAATGTTGGGTCACAGTCCATTCTGGTATGTGTTGCAGTTCTGAAAAATTTCGAGAAAAATAGCAGAATACTTGCAAGACAAAGACTGTTGAATGATATTAATGTCCCTTGGGTTTCTTTGGTTAGTTGGTAAGTGGGTGTTGTTGGGTATTAGTATTTACTTATGGTTATGAACACATTTACAAGTCAAGTTTGGTGTTATGTATTACATTACCTGTGTCGGGGCTCGGGATTGGGGTTCCTTGAAATTGCACGGAGGGTCCTTGGGATCCAAGAATGGACCGTCTGGGGCTACATCATTTAAGTTCTTGGAGAACCAGGAACTCTTCCCATCCTTAGACTTTCATCCTCTTCCATACTTGGAGAGGAATATGGTGGAGCTTGGTGTTGATCGCTGTGAAGGCTACTTCGTGTAGTCGTTCATAATAGGAGGCCGTGGTCCGGAATGTAGAGATTACCACCTCACAATGAGCTGACGAGAGACTCAGAGACCGGTTTGGGGGCAATGTTTTGTGTTCGGAACTGGATCTGTCTTCAGTGTCAAAATTTTCTTTGATCCACATATTTTTGTGCAATATACAAACATCTTATTTCTTACTTTAATTTGATGAAAATAATTATAAATAATATGATATGCTTTTTACTTATTATTAGGAAAAAGGGAATAATTGTAAGTCGAAGCTACAACCACAAAATGCATTGAAACATCAACACCCATACAGGTTTGAATGTCACATCTCGTTATTTTCTACATTTCTCTAATATATTACAAGCTTTTTGCTTGTCTTTGGCGTTCTTCTATATTAAAAAGAATATATATATATATATATATAATATAAATCTTATGTAGACGATCAACTATAATGGTCTCAAACATTTTACTTTCCTCTGATTTATTTGAAATATATACCCAGAGTCTTTCTCATGAAAACACACACATCCGCTTCGCTCCACCCACGTAGAGGGCCCAACGTTCGCTATTTTCAACACTTCCCTAATATATTTCAAGCTTTATGCTTGTTTTTGGTTAGCTTTTATATAAAAAACAACATATATATTATAAATCTTATTTATTTCTACAACTGTTATGGTCTTGAACGTCTTACTTTCGTCTTATTTAATCGAAATATTATCTCGCTCAGTGTCTACACAGATGAAGTTCTGAAGTTGGTGAGCTGTGATTCGTTACATGACTAGAGTCAAAATATTGGCAAACGCAGATATTCGTATATTGAAAGTGTTTGCGATATGTTGGTCAGAATTTGCCTAGTTATTGCATCTTGGCAAGAGGTCTTGACATTACATGTAAACGCCTTAATTAAAGCGTTTACATGTGTCGCATAACTTCGTAACGTCTTGCCTTGTTTTCACGAACACGATTTTAAGGAGAAATGTCTTGGTTGGTGTTGCCACAATTTTCCTAATATATTTCAATCTTAATGCTTGTTTTTAGTTTTCTTTTATATTAAAAGCGACATATATTATATACATATTTTAAATTATAATCACTGAAATTATCTCAAACATCTTAATTTCTTCAGATTTATTCGAAATAGATATCATGGTTTCTCCGTATAATTTCGCACCGCTTCCATTCTTGACTCCACCTACGGTAGAAGCCAACATCTCGCTATGTGATACAAATTCCCTTATATATTACAATCATTATGCTTGTTTGTGGATTTTTGTTATATTAAAAACAACATTAATAATGTAAATGTTATGTATTTCAACAACTGCCATGATCTCAAACATCTTACTTTCATCTTATTTATTTGAAATGTATATCCTGCTGATTCTGTCTTGAAAGTACAGCACTGCAGCCGCCACATTCTTGACTGGCCAGGGGCCACAACATCTTCTCCGCACGGCGCATTCAGACTACCGCATCAGTGGCAGCAAGATGGAACAGCTCAACAATTTATTTTTGGAGGACGATTCTAATGATAGTGATAATCTTTTAAATGTGTCTCATCCTTTGCACAATCTGCTGGAGCCGATGGATGAAATGCTGGATACATCGATGCATGTTATAGCAACTCTAGAAGTCGCTGCATTAGCCTCCATGGACATCAGGTAATAATAAGGGGGATGTAGGATAATATCATACGATCAGTACAAGTAATAAAGTATTTATATGTATGTAAATATATAATTATATATATATATATATATATATATATATATATATATATATATATATATATATATATATATATATATATATATATCTGTGTGATTATGCACAAACTTAACAAAATTGCTATAAAACTTTTCCTTTGATGCACTAGTTATTATTTGCATTGTTTTTTTGTTTTTTTTCAGAGAACACCATCCGAAGCAGGAAGGACTAGCTGATGTAATAGAGGCAATGAGTGACCTTGACTTTTTCAAGCATCTTCTTCTGACAAGAAAATCCTTTCTCATGGCTTTGGACTTCATCCACGATGCTTATACAGAAACACCTTCTGGTACCATCCTTTTCCTGGGTCCAAGGAAAGCACTTTACCTCACCTTGTGGTATCTAGGAACACAGTCAACATACCGTGAGATTTCAGAGTTATTTGGAGTTTCTATGACAACAGTCCATGAATGTGCAAAGATTAATAGATGTTTTGTGTAGAGCTGGACAGGAAGTAATTGTGTGGCCAGCACCTGAGAAAATACCACAAATTAGCCATGAATTTCAATCTTTCCTGGAGTGATAGGAACTGTGGATGGATGCCACATCCATATTAAGGCTCCTAGTGAAACACAGGCAGATTATATTGACAGAAACCAGAGACAGTATCAATCTAATGGCTGTCTGTACCGCTGATAAAAATTTTTCTTTCATTCAGTGGTTTCCCAGGGTCTGCGCATGATAGCAGAGTTTTTAAGTCATGTTCATTATACACCAAAATGCAAAACAGTGACATCAGGTACTTTCCTTCACCAAATTACCATATTGTTGGAGATTCTGCTTTTTCTCTAAGCAAGCATTTGATGGTTCCTTTTAAGAATAATGGAAATTTGTCTGATGGTCAGTTGAAATTTAATAAAAAACTGTCGAAAGCCAGGGTTATCATAGAAAATGCTTTTGGGTTTTTGAAGGGAAGATTCAGGCGATTGAAATATATTGGTGCAGATATAGAAAGGATTTCCAAAATTGTAAAAGCTTGTTGTGTTCTTCATAATATAGCATTGCATGACTCTGAAGATACATTGTGTTTGGAAAGGGAAGGGGTAACTAACACGACTGTGCAAGTTAGTGATGCAACAACTGAGTCATCCCAGACGCAGCAAAGAGAGGGAGTTCAAAAACGGTTAGCTATTGTAAGGATGCTCGAATAGAGCTGTGGCTAGTAAAATATTCGTTGTGTGAATAAAAATATTTCATTTATGCTAATATAAGTATTATGTGTGTTCCTATTGTACATTAAAACAATAAATTTGGACTATAAATGGTACAGTTTTTATTCTTACACGTTTTTCGTGTCCATGAAAAAACAAATAATAAGTTTGGAAAACGGAAGTAGCAGAAGCAACACCAACCTGGATGGTTGTTATTTTCAGTGTACAAATATGTTTGTTTGTTATGTCTTGCTTTTTATTTCTGTTTTTGGTGGAAAACCGGGTTGTCCCGGCGGAAAAACCACCTAATGGTATTCTGATTTTCAGCAATGACAATTACAATGACAACAATAATATTCCCTCATCGTGTATTTTGTACATAGTGGAGTGTTTATTGTGATGTGTTTGTATTTTGTTATGGTCCAGAATCTTGCTGGTGCAGTAGTGAAGTGTCTTATTGCAATAATAACAATATAATTTCCTAATCGTGTATTTGTTACATAGTGGAGTTAGTGTAGTGTGTTTGTTTGTGTTTTCTATTGGTCAAGAATCGTGCTGGTGCCGTTGTGGAGTATCTTGAAGTAGAGTTCTGTCGGAAAATGGGCCACAGTCCATTTTGGTATGTGTTGCAGTTCTGAAATAAATTAAGAAAAACAGCAGAATACTTGCAAGACAAAGAATGTTGAATGATATTAATGTCCCTTGGTTTGTTTTGGTTAGTTGTTTAGTGAGGGTTGCTGGGTATTAGTATTTATTTAGGTTATGAGAACATATTTACAAGTAAAGTTTAGTGTTCTGAATTACATTACCTGTGTCGAGGCTCGGGATTGGGGTTCCTTTAAAGTGAACGGAGGGTCCTTGGGAACCAAGAATGGACCCTGTCTGGGGCTCCATCACTTTAATTCTTGGAGAACCAGAAACTCTTCCCATCCTTAGACTTCTATTTAGGTTCTTGCTCTGGTGCCGTTGTAGAATATCTTGAAGTAAAATTCGGTCGAAAAATGTTGGGCCACAGTCCATTCTGGTATGTGTTGCAGTTCTGAAAAATTTCGAGAAAAACAGCAGAATACTTGCAAGACAAAGACTGTTGAATGATATTAATGTCCCTTGGGTTTTTTTGGTTAGTTGGTAAGTGGGTGTTGTTGGGTATTAATATTTACTTATGGTTATGAAAACATTTACAAGTCAAGTTTGTGTTATGTATTACATTACCTGTGTGTGTGTGTGTGTGTGTGTGTGTGTGTGTGTGTGTGGGTTTCTCTGTGTGAGTGTGTGTCTGTGTGTATGTTGGTCTATATGAATGTGTCTATGTGTGTGTGTCTGTGTATGAGTATCCGTGAGTTTATAAATAAGTATTAACATTTTAATTATGCTCCTATTTCTCTCTCAGTCACTTTGTCTCTCTCTCTCTCTCTCTCTCTCTCTCTCTCTCTCTCTCTCTCTCTCTCTCTCTCTCTCCTATGGGTAAGAGAAACGCTGCATAGACTTCACACCCAGGCGATAATCCCTTTACCTCTCGGCAGTTGGAACCTGACACACTCCACTCCTTATAAATATACACTTTTGAAATGTGTCATACTTCATGTATGTATGTATTTGTGTGTGTGTGTGTGTGTGTGTGTGTGTGTGTGTGTGTGTGTGTGTGTGTGTGTGTGTGTGTGTGTGTGTGTGTGTGTGTGTGTGTATATGAGTGTGTGTCCCTGTGTGTATGTGTGTGTATATGAATGTGTTTTTCCCGAACAGTAACAAACAATACATCAGAAGTAATTTTGATACTATATAAATTTAGCTTTAGTTAGGCCCCATTTACATTATGCGTTTCAGTTTTGGTCTCCTTACTACAGGATGGATATGAATAGGTTAGGAACCATACAGAGAAGAATGACGAAGATGATACATGGGATCAGGAACTTAGATTATAAAGATAGATTAAAGTGTCCAGGTAAAATCACTAGAAAGAAACAGGTTGAGAGGAGACCTAATTGAGGTGTATAAATGGGTCATGGGATTCAATAAGACATAATTGAGGTGTATAAATGGGTCATGGGATTCAATAAGACTTAATTGAGGTGTATAAATGGTGAAAGGGATTCAATAAGGAGGACATAAGTAAGGTACTTATTAGTTAGTGGTCCAGGTAGAACGCGAACGAACGATTACAAGCTAGAAAAATTCAGGTTCAAGAAAGAGATAGGGAAGAACTGGTTCACAAATAGGGTAATTGACGAATGGAATATGCTCAGCAGTCATGTGGTGAGTGCAAAATCTATAGGTTGTTTTAAGAATAGGTTGGATAAATTCATGGACAGCGACGATAGATGGTAGTGGGTGTTTTTACCTCGAGTAGGTCAAGTGGCCTTTTGTAGTCTCCTTATGTTCAATGTTTTTATGTGTCTTATTATAATATGGTACATGAAATAAGTGGCTACTTACTGATCCATTTTACGTCTAAATAGACTGGTAGGGCTGTGATCTTTTAAGTCCTGTGATGGATATCACAAGCGTAGCAGAAGCACTGGATGTCTTCTTCACTGAGTAGACAGTTGAGTGAAGTCTGCTAGCGTGTGTGGTTGTGTGCAAGTGTGCGTGTGTGTAGAGATTACCACCTCACAATGAGCTGACGAGAGACTGAGAGACCGGTTTGGGGGCAATGTTTTGTGTTCGGAACTGGATCTGTCTTCAGTGTCAAAATTTTCTTTGACCCACATATTTTTGTGCAATATACAAACATCTTATTTCTTACTTTAATTTGATGAAAATAATTATAAATAGTATGATATGCTTTTTACTTATTATTAGGGAAAAGGTAACAATTGTAAGTCGAAGCTACAACCACAAAATGCATTGAAACATCAACACCCATACAGGTTTGAATGTCACATCTCGTTATTTTCTACATTTCTCTAATATATTACAAGCTTTTTGCTTGTCTTTGGCGTTCTTCTATATTAAAAAGAATATATATATAATATAAATCTTATGTAGACGATCAACTATAATGGTCTCAAACATTTTACTTTCCTCTGATTTATTTGAAATATATACCCAGATTCTTTCTCATGAAAACACACACATCCGCTTCGCTCCACCCACGTAGAGGGCCCAACGTTCGCAATTTTCAACACTTCCCTAATATATTTCAAGCTTTATGCTTGTTTTTGGTTAGCTTTTATATAAAAAACAACATATATATTATAAATCTTATTTATTTCTACAACTGTTATGGTCTTGAACGTCTTACTTCGTCTTATTTAATCGAAATATTATCTCGCTCAGTGTCTACACAGATGAAGTTCTGAAGTTGGTGAGCTGTGATTCGTTACATGACTAGAGTCAAAATATTGGCAAACGCAGAAATTCGTATATTGAAAGTGTTTGCGATATGTTGGTCAGAATTTGCCTAGTCATTGCATCTTGGCAAGAGGTCTTGACATTACATGTAAACGCCTTTATAAAGAATTAAGATTTTATCCTAAGACCTCGTCTTAACTAAGCTAGGACAAGGTCCCAGCTAAGACACGGAGCTTAGGATCGAGTCTGAGACAGTGGCGTAAGATGTCAAAAAAGCGCTACACATAGCAAACATTTGGTTTGGTTAACATGAAATTTAACCAATAAAAGTTTTAAAAAGAGTGAAAATAACGATAAAAAAATAACAATGAATATTTTTATGATGACTGGTTAAGATAAAAATGAGTAAATACATATATGAGGATATGTTTTTTTTATCGTCGATGCAAGGCTCCGTTCAAACGGCCCAAATAAACAAAGAACTTGGATGCACTCAATTCAAATGAAATTATGGACTCTACTGCTACCTTCAGTTTTAAAAGTTTTACAAAACACTAGGAAAAATAGATAGAACAAAACCCTCCAGGATAGAACCACGTATGATTTTTTTTTTTCGATAGGCTAGGTTAGGTTAGGTGGTAAAGAATCGTTTCCTTAACCACTATAATGCACTGCATTCAGAAACTTGTGCAGATCACCACAGCTATGCCGCTGAAATACAGAAAAAATACGATTTTTTTTCTTTCTGAAAATTAAAGTTTAGTTTGGTTTGAACAAGGTTTTGTTATTTGTCAATATAAGTTAAGGTATGGTTAATTAATGTTATGTTATATTATGTTGATTTTGAAGCTATTAAATGTTTTCTATGACTAAAACTAGGATGTTGTGAGAGGTGCAGACACAATTTTTTTCGTAGCCACACGCCATTCTGGTGAATATATATAAATTCACCGAAAAAAATAGTTTTGTTAGCATAACCTTCCTAGAACTACAGTTAAATAAGCCTAACTAAAACTAACCCCACCAAACCTAAATAAACTTAACAAAATTTCACCAGACCTAACGTAACCTCAAAAGAATTTCGATTCTTTTTCTGTAATTCTGCAGCATAACTGTTTGAAGTTATTTGAACAAGTTTCTGAGGTTTAATTTGCCGTGCATTATAAAGGTAAGGAAATATTGAGTGGTTAAGAAAACGAATCTTTACCAGTTAGGTTAAGTTAAGTAAGATTTTTTGTGATTGGGATTATCATATAATAAATGTAATAATTCACATCTCAGAAGTATTCATACATTACAAATAATGAGACAAAATATTATGATATATATATTTTTTGTCATGGGATGGTTTTGTCAAGAATTTTGTATCCTATGAGGATTTTGTCCTACACTCCTCCATGTCACTTCTTGTCCTCTTGTGTATTGTGTAAAGCACAATGTGATTAATTTTAGTATGGTCCTGATCAACTCTTCTGCTGAGGCCCTTACATGCATATAACACACAATTGCACATAAGGCTCGGTGCAATTTTCGTACTGTATATACTGGTTATGAAGGTAACCTAACCACAGTTTAACCTTTCTAGCTCCGTTCTGATTTAAAGTTGATCAAATTCTTGGCTAACATCCTTTACTTTTTCTCATTTAAACTTACAAGACTGTTGAATCACTGGACAAAGTTAGGTTGCTTTAAAGTACAAAATACAAAGTGCACATACTGGTTTTTTCATTATATTTCTGATACTGATTGATAGTCTATAATCAAAACATTATAATTTATTCCTGCCTTTAATGAGTGCCTTATTACAAAAGAAAAAAAATATGCTTCTTAAGGGATTCCATCGGGAGCAGTCCGTCTCCGGGTTAGGTTGAGTAAAATTTCACTTTCACACCCGCCCAACTTCCCTTACATTCCCACATGTCCTCATGTTTATTGGGGCAAGATGGGGGATGAGGATATCTTATTAGCAGCTATTCATTTGTGACGGTAATGAGTGTCAGAATCGTTTGTGTATATCAATGTATCAATGTTAGGTTTCCCTTACCCCAAAGAAACTTTGGGTATATCTTCTTAACTATTTATTTGCCACGGTTATATATTTGTTGTGGCTACACTAACATTTCTCCAACATTTTTTTTTTTACCATTTAATCTCCTCCACGTACAGTAGCCCAAATATATGATGTCGCGTCTTACGGAGATTTTCGTTCAAAAAATAGATTATGGCAACCCTAACAAATGGAATGAAATATCCTTATAACTTGTCAGGAATGTCATTATATTCACGAATTGTTACTGTAAATAAACTAAAAATAAATTACAATTGATAATTAAGTCTAGTTTATGAGAAACAACCATCTAATCATAATATTTCATGAATACTTGTCGAAGCATTTTGAAATCAAACTTTTCGCTCACAGAGAAATTCAGTCAAATGAAATTCTCCTTTATAAATAAAATTTATACATGCATAAGACTATTTATTTATAATGATCTTAAATATTGAGCCAAATACATATTAAAAAAATATGTATTACTTGTTTAAACATTCTCCATTAAGAATTATGATGATATGAAATCTACTTTTAAACTCTCGCTTGATCATGACGTCATCGGGCAGGACGTTCCTTAAGGTATTGGCAATAGGCTATTAACGTAATATGATATAATTATTACTCATAGTCTTCACATAACGGTTAGTAATAGGCAATAATTAATATATTTTAAAATATCTTGCAATATGTTATGATTAATATATCTTTGAATAATGATAATAATAATATTATAATTAATATATCTTTATATAATAATAATAATAATATTATAATCAATATATCCTTATATAATGAAAATACTGGTAATAGGTTATAATCTATATAGCTTCAAATAATAATAATAATTGGCTGTAATTAATATATTGTCTTTAAATTATGATATAATGTTCAACAGTTTGCGCACGATGACGTCATCAAATACTAATAACATCAAATACTGCTAACAAAGCTATTAGTATCGTCTTTACATACTGGCTACATTGTCCTAATACTGTTTTTGAACAATTATTTGCATTACTATGGTGAATGAAAAATGGGTTTTAATGAAGAATTATGAAAAATGTATCGCTATAATCAAAAAAATATTTAAATTATAGCAATAAATTCTTCATATTTTTAAAATTTTCTTTGAAGACGAAAAATTGAAATTTTTTTAAGGATGGCTTAAGTAAAAAGATACTGAATCTTTATAAATTGAAAATACAATAGTTTTATTTCGTTCTAGAATATTTTAAGTGAAAGGAAATAATTTTTGCCAACAAAACAAATATGATGTATGCAATTTTAAGGCATATTGCTGTCAAATGATGTGTAAAATTAGGTGATATCAATTAATGCCGAAAACATGAAAGCCTCTTTTAAGGTCTTTTTTTTTTGCACAAACGAATGAAAATAATTAATAAGGGCGGCTAAAAAATCTACAAATTGGTAAGTAATCGTTTTATGACGCTGACGTATCACTCAGAGTGCGTTAATAGTTTAATTATAAGGAAATGTCGGTTATGATATTGCCCTAAAACTAAACAACATGGCGGCCGTATATATTGAGATCACTGGATGCAGTTGCCAGATGTCGCCAGAACGAAACAATCTGAATTATGCGCCATCATATATTTGGGCGACTGTACATATCAGTTGTTTTCTTGGGAGTATATATAAAAATTCAAAGAACAAAAGTTTAGAGGCTGCCGTTATATCTCCCTTTTTTCTGGTATTCATCACCACTATTATACAATTTTGTTCCTACAGCAGCATTTCTACAGCGTTTCTCTGCCACTTAATATCTTCCTCGTATATATATATACACACCGTTTTATTGGAGGTATATAACAATATTAAACTATGAGTTGATGCTGGCTCTGCTCCAGCTTCGGCCATGTTGAATGTTAGGATGCACAGCTGATCGTCTTAAGACTAGTGTCTAGCTCAGGGTTGTCAAACTAATTTACCCCAGTGGGCCACATTTCATCAGAGCATACATTACGCGGGCCAGATAATTATGAGCAGATCGAGACCACTTATTAGGGAAGTAATATGATAATGATAATGATAACGATAATGATGATAATAATAATAATAATAATAATAATAATAATAATAATAATAATAAAGAAAATGAAACCTAACAAACGAACAAAGAAAATCAAACTACTATTTACCTTAATTTCTGGTACTACTGCTCCCAGAAACTTGGCACCTCTTGGCCTGTACAAGTGCATCAATGTTTGGCACTAAGGATTGAGCAGTGGCTACCTTCAGTGTTGAGTTAAGATGTTCATCAGTAAGTTGAGACCTGAGTCGAGACTTGTTCAATTTCATCACAGAAAAGAGCTGTTCACAGACATAGGTACTGCCAAACATTGCCATACTTTTTAATGCCAGACATTTAATTCTGGGATATGTTGCCCCAACATACTGATAAAATGTGCCAATGTCAACAATTGAAAACTTATCCTTCAGCACAGAATTACACTGGAGCTCAATTAGTTCTAACTGAAGATGTTCTGGTGCCTCATCAGCATTAACAGAGAAAGGGTTGCGGAAAACAGAAAAATCATACTCCAGGTTTTTAAAGTCTGCGAATCTTTCTCCGAACTCACTCACTAACTTGGTAATCTTGTTGCAGTACTTTTCGGTGTTAAAATCACCATGAAACTCAGGTGCGTCTTGCATGGACTTCAGAGTTGGAAAGTGTGCAGTATTACTTGCTTCTAGTTGACGTTCAAAAAGTTTAAGCTTCAACTCAAAGGCACGAATAGTCATGTAAGTCTGTCACCAATTTATTGCGACCTTGCAGCCTTGTATTCAGGTAATGCAAGTGCTCTGTTATATCTACCATGAAAGCTAGATCTTGAATCCATTCATTGTCTTTCAGTTCCTACACATCCCTTCCTTTCCCATGCATAAACCTCTGTATTTCACTTCTTAGTTCATAAAAGCGCTTCAGCACGACTCCTCGGCTTAACCAACGAATATCAGTGTATGGCAGACCGTTAGTGTGAATTTCCTCCAATAAGCTGTTGAACTGTCTGTGGTTCAGACCTCGCGCACGTATAAAGTTCACTGTCTTAATAACAACATCCATGACATGATCCATCTTTAATGTTTTACTGCAAAGCACTTCTCTGTGAATTATGCAATGAACACTGTGAATTTGATGGTCTGAGTTCATAGCTAGTAGTTTTTCCTTTAACTTTATTGCGACTCCAACTTTTCTACCGACCATTTGAGGTGCTCCATCTGTAGCCACACTCACAGTTTTCGTCCAGTCAACACCTATTTTATCTAGTGTACCAACCAAGCACACAAATATATCATTCCCCGTTGTTGTTCCCTTCATTGGTACCAGTTCTACAAGTTCTTCAGTTACCTGCATATTTTCATCTACACCACGTATATAAACTGCAAGTTGCGCTATGTCACTTACATCTGTACTTTCATCAATTGCTACAGAAAATGCTACAAATTTAGCAACTTTTTCTTTGAGTTGACAGTTAAGATTTTCTGATAATTCATTAATTCTATCTGCAACTGTATTTCTTGAAAGGCTTATGTTTGCAAATGCTTGACGTTTTTCAGGGCAAATATCTTCCGCGGCCATCAACATACATTTCTTTATAAAGTTCCCCTCTGAAAAAGGCTTCGATGACACAGCTATTTCTTGTGCAATCCTATAACTTGCCCGAACTGCAGCATCACTGGCTTGATGAACACGTTTAAACACTGACTGCTGCTTGTTGAGTGACTGTTCTAACTTCCTAATTGTTCCTTCACGCAACTTTCCACTATATTCATCATACTTCGTAGCATGAGTGCTTGTGTAATGCCTGCGAATGTTATATTCCTTCGCCACAGCTACATTTTTA
>JAXIVD010000083.1:155000-162500 GCA_036785275.1 Cancer borealis
GCGGTCAGCCAATGACAGATCCCATGAAAAAGGAGGTGACATATGTCGCCTGATTCGGTATTTTGGTTAGGAAGAGTCTGGTATACTATCCCTGCGATCACTGTGAAGGTTAGGGAGAGCCTCGCAGGGATTTCAAGGTGACTGTACATTCATCTAATTGGTTTAGCTTTGACATGGAATTAAAATTCATAAATAACTTTTTCCAGAACAATGGTTATCCCCTATACATTGTAGAAAATTGCATACGTAAATTCTTAGATAATATTTTCAACCCTATTACAGAACAACATTTTTTTTCTAATATACGTTACATCAAACTCCCATATTATGGACATCTAAGTTTTGTGATGAGGAAGAAACTAAATAACATCTTAAAACAACACTTTCGCTTTATTTTCTTTAACACTTACACTATTAAATCATTTTTTCCATACAAAGACACGATTCCTACATTATTAAAATCAAACATAATTTATCAATATACTTGTCCGACGTGTATGTGTCGTTACATTGGCGAAACAACACGTAACCTAACGTATAGAATCGCCGAATATAAAGGTATTTCAGCACGCAGCTGTTATCGGATATCAAATCCTCCTTTTTCTTCTATACGCACCCATGTAGAACAACATAAACATGACCCTATTTCTACAGATGATTTCAAGATCCTAAAAACAGCTATTTTTCCAAGCGACATAGAATTCTTGAATCTTTATTCATAAAACACTTGAATCCATCTTTGAACCAACAAAACACCTCTTATCCCCTTGTTATCGCCTAGTGAACCGCCACTTCCTCGTCAACCTTTCACCTCTATATACCTTTTATATTCAGTCTCTACTCACCTCTTACCGAGGCAACACCATACCTGGTAGGTTAAAATTATTAATATATTAATTTATATTTATGTAATTTTTAATGTAATAGATTATTTTTACTGTTGTAGACTCACTGTAATTTTTTATACCTTACCTTTATTAATTGTTAAAAAAAAAGTTTAGCTCTACTACCAGACTTTTAGAATAACTTTTTACATGTATAGTCTTATAATGTTTTTTACACTATTCCTAATTTTTATAATTTGTCCTTAGCCTGAAGATGACGATTGTATTCGTCGAAACGTCGTTGTTGAAATAAAGACATAAACCACTCAAGACGCTCTGTGTGTTCACCTATATATATATATATATATATATATATATATGTATATATATATATATATATATATATATATATATATATATATATATATATATATATATATATATATATATATATATATATATATATATATATATATATACCAGTGCAACTGGCCAACTGTCATTACGGTGATTCCTTTACGGAGTCACAGGTTAAATCGTCATATTCTTCACACTCGTTCGACTGTTAAACAGCTTGTTATTGTTAGAGAGTAGAGACAACTAGACCAGGGATGATGGGAAAACTCGTGACGTCATTCGAATTGAGCGATGTAAAAGGCGAGTGGCAGCGAGCCTCAATCTCTAGTGTTTTAGACTCCGCTCCAGACATGTAAGGAATTCGTGGCTCTAGGGACTTGACAAACACGTGAAAACCTTCCAGTTAATATTAGTGTAACATTAAACTGTCCTCCCGGATACAGCTCTCGAGAGGATCAGCACATGACTGTCTTCTCTTCTGGCTCCTTAATGAGGCTTCTGACTTCTTCTCTGAGTGATTGTTGCAGTGTCTTGTGCCTGGGGAGTCTTGCCAGTAGCTGTGGACGACGACAGAACAAGAACAGAGTGACACGTAAACATTATTGCCGTGAGTGTATTTTGGCTACTTTCCCATTAGTCTCCCTCACGTAATTAGGTAGGGTTTAGCTAGTTATTTTCATGTGTATTTATATGTTGAGTATGCCAATTTATGTTTGAAACAGTGTAAAGTGTCATGGGTGGTAAGATAAGTTGTTGTGTAAGAGCACCACCACGAATATAGCAAGTGCGTTTCTTATTTATTCCTAATTAAAGTCTGTTCATTTATCGATTTTATTCTTTTCTTTTCTTTTCTCTCATTGGCCCCAGGGAAAGGAACTAATAGTAATAATAGTAGATAGTGGTGGTAGTGGTGACAGTGTCGATGCCCAAGTGGTGTCGTGGTGGCAGCATAGGGAGTATATGAGAGGTGAAAGCAATACTTTCTTTGGTACAGTGATGACAGCGGTTTCAATATACCAATCGGTACAGTGGTGGCTGCGTTGTAGATGTGTAAATTACGCATCAGCCCACGTTGTCCGGAGGACGCTACGCAGTACCTCGTGTGCTAGTTAAGTAGGTAACTAGCCCCCCCCTTTAGTTAATTTTTTAAAATTCTCTTACAGAGTGGTGATTGGTGATGAGGATAGTTGCGTAGTGTTAATAGTGATACATTGTGTTTTCTTTATTTTTAAGTGTTAGTGATAGTGTTAGTCCTGATGCGCTCAAAGTCTCCTCTGCGGGCATGTGACCCCAGATTGTTAAGTGAGTCGCGGTCCTCGGATCACCGGGCGTCCTTCCACTCCCCATCGCACCAGCGTGGGTGCTGTTTGATCAATTTAAACAGGGTGTAGATATGTTTTTGTTCGTTTTTTTTTTTAAACTTTGGATAATGGTGATTAAGATCAGATTTACGAGTTAGAGTTGAAAGAAAGGAAGGGGATTGATTTTCTTAGGTTATGTGGATTCACCCCCCCCCATTAAAGAATAATTATGACTTCTAAGATGGAATCCTTTACTAGTCCAAACAGAAGAAAGATAACCCCTTGCTCGATGCGTTGGTGGTGCCCACGGTAATGAAACTGAAAGCCCATACTATGTTTCTTAAATTTAAACGTCGGATGAGTGTGACGCGGTAGTTAGGGCTATTAGCTTGTACGTGGGGTGCGACTATGGGGGTGCCGAGAACACTCCTCCTCCACGCTCCACCAAACTAGCAATGAGAACACTTCGAGGGTTGACGAGGCAGTCACTACTACAACCACAACTACACCCACCACCTCACTGTCAGCAGCGACACAATTCACCGTGCCGTGGACAAGTTAACACGAGTTGTGGGTGATGGAGGTTCTATAGTCGACATGAGCGAGATCGTGTTTCCTTCCGAGGATGAGGATGACACGGAGGAACCACGCAGAGCCCGAAGGCCTGTGAGGAATTCCTAGAGGAGTGTTGAGAGGGAAAGATGGTAGCAAGTAGACCCCTGAGTGGTTAAAGAAACCTGGTTACTGCCTATAAAAACTCTTTTGCAGCAGCGAGGAGATGCTGAGCTGGTAAACTGGTCCCGCAGCTGAAGCAGAGATCACCGCAGTCCTGGGGGCTCTGTAGTGCCCAGGTAAAGGACTGGAAGTTCACCCCACGGATGAAGGCTTTGGTGAGACCCCGTCGAGGATCACCACCCTGCTCAGTTTGCCAGGACTGGTTGGGAGTTGGGTTCACTGGTTCCAACCAGGAGGTTGAGTCACGTCTGACTCAGAAATCTTGCCCAAGACAAGAAGAAAGAAAAGGAAAAGAAGGAAGAGTGAAAACGTGGACACCCAAAGATACGGAAGAAGACCGGTTTCGTCGAACGTTGACTATTGTAAACCTTCGTGATTTTACGAGTGTGAGAATATGAGGCTTTATTTTTTTTTAAAGAGGAAAGCCGTGTACCGAGTGCAACTGGCCAACTGTCATTACGGTGATTCCTTTACGGAATCACAGGTTAAATCCTCATATTATTCACACTCGTTCGACCGTTAAACACATTGTTATTGTTAGAGTAGGGACAACTAGATGAGGGATGATGGGAAAACTCGTGACGTCACTCGAATCGAGCGATATAAAAGGCGAGCGGGAGCGAGCCTCAATCTCTAGTGTTTTAGACTCCGCTCCAGACAGGTAAGGAATTCGTGGTTCTAGGGACTTGACAAACACGTGAAAACCTTCCTGTTAATATTAGTGTCTAACATTAAACTGTCCTACCAGATACAGCTCCCGAGAGGATCAGCACATGACTGTCTTCTCTTCTGGCTCCTTAATGAGGCTTCTGACTTCTGCTCTGAGTGATTGTTGGAGTGTCTTGTGCCTGGGGAGTCTTGCCAGTAGTTGTGGACGACGACAGAACAAGAAGAGAGTGACACGTAAACATTCTCGAACCACCCTCTGCTTGCTTTGAAGTCTTCAGGTTCAGCATTACTTGAACTGGGAATTGTAGTTAGTAAATCACTGTGCAGGTGCCTAGCCTTTTCACATATTATAGCCTCACTAACACTGTCTCATTGTAGTTGTCTTTCATTTATCCAAACTAAAAGTATTGTTCAACTTTTTCTAAAAGTTGAAACCTTTTATTTGATTTACCAAACGCTCCTTTAGCCACATCAGCAGCCTTTATTGTCTCTTTGTGCTTCAAAAATGTGCACATCGTAGACTTGGCCATCCCGTACTGTGAGGTCAGGTCAGAAACACGAACTCCTCTCTCATGTTTTTCTATTATTTCCTTCTTCATTTCTATACTATAGCGCGTCAGCTTCCTTCCACCATTTGCACTGTCACTTCACTTTCTTGGGAGCCATAATGAGGGCTAATTTCAAGAAAAAATGCAAAAATATCAAGCACAACAGAGAGAAAGGTGTTCACAGCGGAGAAGTGCAAGCGAGACTGGCCGATTGGCGGGAAGGCGGCGTCGGCCACCGCGTGTGTTTGTGTTCGGATTGGAGGACAAAATTTGTTCGCCAAATGTGTTCGGATTGGGGAGTATTCGAGTCAAAGGGTGTTCGAATTAAGAGGTACGACTGTATATATATATATATATATATATATATATATATATATATATACATATATATATATATATATATATATATATATATATATATATATATATATATATATATATATATATATATATACATATATATGTATATACATATATATGTATATATATATATATATATATATATATATATATATATATATATGTATATGTATATGTATATGTATATATATATATATATATATATATATATATATATATATATATATATATATTAATTTATTGTTTGTACTGTCTGATTATACACATATCCAAATATGCATTTCCACGAATGAATTATATCAGAATAAATCCAAGTTCTTTTTACTACACACTTTACATTTTCAAGGTCTCTGACGTCAGCTGATGTACAGTTCCATAGTTGTCAAGATTTATAAATGCTATGAATAACGTCCAATCACATATCCAGTTACAGATTTAATTCATGATTTATTTAATGTAACTAACAGCTAAAAATTAGTCTTACTGTAAGGTGCAAATATTTTCCACATTTAGTCAGTCTCTTAAAAACCCTTTAAAGTACTGTTAATTGTAGTATAGATACTAATAGCCATTGGTATCTAGGAAAAACTACATTGTTTGATTGACAATACATAAATGTTTATGTTCGTGGAAAATGTATAAAGCTTTGACCGGCTTAAGGTACATTACATACATATTAATTTGTTGAGATGTAAATCGTCTTTCATAAAAAAAAAAAAGTAAGGATTAATATTCAGTGTAGCTGAAATTAAAGATATTTTAGCTTTAATTTAAAAAATATATTTAAAAAAATTTCTTTTACCTATTTGTATTATTTTTTTTATTATTTCATCTATATTCATTTGTTTTTGTTTTTTTCCTTCAGATTCAAGTGGAATTGACCTCTAAGGCATGTCCAGTCTTTGCAGAAGTTCTAAGGAAATTGAAACCCTTTAATATAGAAGAACTCTCAACGCTGTTTATTATATTTGGAAGCCAAGAACCCCTTCAGGTCATACTGGAAAACTCACCACAACTTAGAAGGGTACACTTTCGCAAGAATATCTCCGAAGAAGTTTACATATGTGTGAGCCAGAACTGTCCTCTGGTGGACACCTTTGTGGTTGAATTGCCTTTTGGTAGACTCTTTGTATCAGTGGACTGTCTCTACAAGACATTCTTCAAAGGACTAGACCGTGAGGAGGTTGACAGCCTGGCACGTAGTGGTTCGTCATCCAAGCGTCAGGCATGTTTGTCCTTCACCAGACTTAAATTTGTTGACCTTGGAGCAGACAGTGATTGTCCCCTTAGTATAAACAAAGGCTCTTTTTCTGAGTTCATATATAACCTTCTTTTGTTCTACCCATCCCTGGAGAGTGTGACATGCTACAAATCAAGACCTTTTGTGCCTAAGCCACTTTCCAAGTTGCCTACACACTTCCATTCTCTTTCATACTCATTGCAGTACCTGGACCTAGAAGGACTCATGATTTGGGTGAATGATAAGACTGTCTCAGGATCAGTAGAACACACATTATCGATTTTTCCTAATGTTCAGCACGTTACTCTTTCTCATGATCCTCATACTTACCAAGATGTAATAAACTTTGCCAGAATGTGGATTCCAAGATTTGAATGCAAAGCTCTTACCATCCACACATATTTCACTTTGCCTCATGAAAGGACTAAAGATAATTCCCTTTCCCCCTACCAAGTCCTCTTAAATACCATAGGAGCCAATCTCACTGTACTTCGATTTCACCTTCATGATAGCCTGTGTGTAAGCAAGCTGTGCAGTCTTCTTCCTTTCTGTCCATCTCTAGAGTTTCTTGGAATAGTAGTGTCTGCAGACCATTTTGAAGATGGAGTTCCCTCTAAAATTGAAACGCTTCCTCAGCTGAAGTACTTAACTGTTGAGGGACCAAGTCTTCTCTCATTTTCACATTATCAGCACACTCTTTTCAACAGATTAGTTCAGTTGATGATTATGGCTGCTCCAGCTCTTTGTCAACTGGAACTTGTTGTTCACCATCGACCTCTCATGTGGCTCATGGACATGGCTCAAAAGAAGCTACTAGCTGGCTTGGAAGTCTTTTTTCTTAACCTGAATCCTTTTGGGCCAAGTACTGTCAGTGTCTCATTTTATGTGCAGCTACTGGAGCTTCTTCCCAAATTGAAATTGTTCATGTTAGGACCAATCTGTAGCCAGCTTCTCTCAGATATAAAACAGATATATCGCACCACAGATCTTCAACTTGTGGCAAGAGAAACTGTCTACTCAAGCAAGTCATGGTACTGACCACCTATGTGTCAGCATGGTGCTGATACTACCACTGCCACTGTGTGCCATCAAAGAGTACTAACCCTAATTTTACAAAATTTTGTTGCCAGACGGAATTGGCACTGATGTTTCTCAGTAAGCAGTCCAGTTCCAGTTGTGCACACTGACCATAGGGATATTGCATCACTGGCCTATTCTACTGATTTTGTGAACCAGGAGTGTGAGGCTAGAGAGCTATATATAGGTACATGGCAGCTGAATATCCTGTGATATAATACTATTAAGTAATTTTTCGTGTACCCAGCTTAGCTGTTAAGTTTTTGTCATCACGACGTAAACAATGATTTGTATGTGAAGTACAAAAATTTTGTGCATATTGTATACTGTATGTTCTCCAGAACATAAAAAAAATTGGGTAGATATTCTGCTTGTAAGATGCATATGTA
>JAXIVD010000083.1:167500-260000 GCA_036785275.1 Cancer borealis
ACACCAATAAAAACAAAACTTGCAATAATTTCCAGGAATATTGGAGTTTCAATCTGAAAACACTTACATGCATAGCCCATGTAGTCTATATTAATATGCAATACCATAGAATACACCATACGTGACTGTGCACTCGAAATCGGGTCTTTCGCAAATGGGTGCTGAGGCGATTTTTTTTTGTTTTATTTGAATAAAATACTTAAAATCATCATAGAAACCTCAAACAAAAAACAAACACCTCAGAGTGATGTGAAGAAAATGTTTATGAGCAACAAAAACAAATTAGTCAACATACGTCATCGGTGGGCGACAATTATTAAATCCTAAGACACCAATAAAAACACAATATTTGCAATAATTTCACCCAAGGACATCCTGTCCAGGTACCCCGAGAAGTGCCCTGTAGCTGCCGCAAGCAGGTCTTCTGGCGGTTCAGGGTCCAGGTCAGAGAGCTCTCCAATCAACATCTGAACCACCCGAGTGTCCTCCATGACCAGCTGCTCCCTGGCGGTCTGCATCTCCTCTGCCACCTCCTCCATGGTGTATCGAAAAAGACACACCAGGTTGACACGACTGACGATGGCCTCACTCTCAAAGAATTGGCGTACTTGCGTCCAGAGAGACACAAGTCACTGTCTTGCAGTGGGAGAAATATCTTTGTTGCACAGAAAAAATACACTGTCTGCAGTAGCAGTAAGTATAACTCCCTTGAAGAAAAACACAAGTCACTATCTTGCAGGGGGAGAAATATCTTTGTTGCACAGAAAAAAAACCCACTGTCTGCAGTAGCAGTAAGTATAACTCCCTTGAAGAAAAGCACAAGTCACTGTCTTGCAGGGGGAGAAATATCTTTATTGCACAGAGAAGAAAACACTGTCTGCAGTAGCAGTAAGTATAACTCCCTTGAAGAAAAGCACAAGTCACTGTTTTGCAGGGGGATATATCTTTGTTGCACAGAAAAGAAAAAAAAACTGCAGTAGCAGTAAGTATAACTTCCTTGAAGAGAGACACAAATCACTGGCTTGTAAGACGCAGTCATTATCTCCCCGATCACCTATTTTTTCTGCCCCTGGAGCTTCTGCCTTTTCATTTGGTCATGGCTATCCCTCACACAGTCGCCGGTGACCTGGCGTTTGGAGGGCAACTTGGCGTGAACATCAGAGTTTGTGTCCCTGCACAAGTTGGAGCCAAAATCATTGAAAAGGTTGCCGCCCAGGACGGGGATTATCTTGGTGATTACATTGTGCCCATTACAGCACTGTGCCGCCTCAAACTCTGGGAACTTCCTGGCTAAGCCAACAAGGATCTGTAGGAATGTGTCCTTATGGTTGTCACAACCAAAAAACCTGAAATAAAATGTGAATATTAGCACATTACAAGTGAACACAAAATTATACAAATAAAAAAAAAAAAATCCGAAAAAAAAAAAAAAAATTCAGAAGTACAATTAAATTTATAAATTAATGGATTAATTCCTATAGTTATATTACCTACTAGTCCGTAGCATCTATTCGTTCGAAGGATGTAAAAAAAATAAAACCTAATGCATGTGTGTAAGCACTCACACAATAAGATAATGGCATTTAAACATATCAAATATGTATGTATGTACCGATGCTGTTTACTCCATCAAAGAAAAAAAAAAATAATGGTACTGTAATATAAATATACTTGACTTACTTATTCCTCCTCTCCTTGTTGTTGATTAGGGAGTCCCAGACACTCAAGGCGAAGCAAGTAATGTGGCACAAAGTTGGTGAAGGGTAATGTAGGCCTTCTTCCCCACCGTCTAGTGTCCCCCTGTCCAGCAGGCGTGTCAACGCATGGAACTTTTCGGGGTCTCAGCCCTCAAAGGTGGGCTGGTACTTTTCCTTGCTATCCCAGAAGAACTCCTCCTGGCAAGGAACACATGGATATGGCAGTGTCAGTGGAAAAAGAAATCATGCCCATGACCAGACCAGTTATAACAGAAACATAGGTCAAATCAGTTATACAAAATCTAAAAAATAAGAAAGCTCCAGGACCTAACACATGTAAACCAGAATTTTATAAAGCCTTATTATATAAAAAGTTAATGTATGAAAACAATAACAAGATGCTTAAATAATGTACTGGAAAGTGGAAACATATCACAGGAATGGAGAAGATCACATACCATAATGATACCCAAGAAAGCCAAAACAACAGCAAAGGACCTCCGCCCAATTGCACTAACAAATTACATATATAAAATATTCATGGCTGTGATCTGAAACAAAATTGAAGACCATCTTAGGATAAATGAAGAACAAAAAATAGTACAAACTGGTTTAACTTCAGGAGCAAGAATAGAAGACAACATCTTTATACTTCAATATTGTGTAGAAATGAGTTACAGGGAAAACAAAACGTTAATTATCACATCTATTGACTTCTCAAAGGCGTTTGATTCAGTGAAGAGAGATAAAATAGTAGAGGCCTTGATTAAATACAAAATACATCCACTAATCATCACTGCATTCGCTAACACCTACCAAGATGACATAACAAAACTCAGCATCACTGAAGACCTAACCACAGAAGTGAAGGTAGCAAATGGGATCAGACAGGGCTGTACAGGTTCCACAACTATCTTTAAACTCATCACTTATTCAATTCTTCAAGAAATGGAAAAGAGAAAGGGTTTTACTACTAGAGGTATGAACATCACCTTAAGCTACGGTCACACTAGGTATTGCTAACGCTAGCCTGGCTTCCGTTTTCCCTGGCTTGACAGCGATACGACTAGCAGTCTGGTCACACTCACAAGTAGAACCACTCGCCTTGCGGAATCAGCTGATCATAACAACAACACTAGCCGTTATGGAGGAAGCACTTCTCTTCTTCTTCTTCTGCTTATGAACATTTTCCATGAGACTTATAATAGCGTTACAAGAAGCTTGTGATAACATCAAAACACTGATGGAAATAAGCAAGGAATATGGCATGGAAATAAATAAAGAAAAAAGCCAAATAATCATACACAACGCAGAACACAAACCAGAGAACATTGAGGGAATCCGTGTGACTAACAATATTAAGTATCTAGATGTTATAATAACAGACAAGAGGGATATATTTAAGGAACAGAAGAATAACATGATTATGAAGGCACAAAGATTGGCAAACCTGACCTACTCAATAATAGCAAAAAGCTGTCACAAAATCATTATAGACAAGACATACTGGAAGAGTGTTTGTCTACCAATTATTAAAGGAAATCCTGAGAAGAATCAAATGTGAATACTTTAACTGGATGAAGACAACCAGAAAAATACTTAGACTGCACCAAATTAACATATAACAACATTGATAAGTTGCAAACTATCCTACTTTATTACCCATGTGTGTGTGCGGCGGGGGGGGGGGGGGGGGGGGCTGGTGGGTGGGATGAGGAGTAGATAGCTAGATTCGAATTTTTAATTAACGGATTCCATTTGTTTTGAGGTGACCGTGGTCATCAATCATGGTCTAACTAACTTGGTTAGACCATGACCGTGATATGTATCTATTTGTTAAATTCGCACGGTCATTTTTAAACACATAACAGTGGTGATGGTAGCCATGATCAAATAATGATCGCTACTAAAGCTTCATCATCCACCGTTCATCAACCGTTCTACGTTCAATTTCTACAGGGAGTTTTATATGAACTTAGTACTGAAATGTTCCTAAAATCTTATAAATCAGATAATACATTAACCAAATGTTGCAAACTAAAACGAGTCCGGTGTCCAGCTAGTAGCTACAGTAGCACGTCCGTCTGGTTCCACTGGCAGTGGGTGACTGACTCTTCATAATGACCAACGAACGTCTCATACAGTCAGCTCAGCTTTCTCAGCTACGCGCCACGAATTGTGAAAATTTAATTCCCAAGCCGATATAACGATAATATGACATTTGATCACAATCAAATCATATTCAGGAATGGTGATTTCTCAATATGTGATGTTTTATTTCAGAAATTATTGCGAATTTGCCAGAAATTTTTGCTATAAACAATATGCTTTATACACAACTCCCACACGATTTTCACTGAAACTTGTAATCTTTATGTTAATTTTCTATTTGCAAAAGTTGTGAAATAATATTTTAGGTTCAGTAATGGTTCAGCAATCATTACTGATTGTAAAGACATGAAATACAATGTCCTAAGTAGAATATGAACTGATATATGAAGTATTATCTGTCATCGCTCATAGCAGCGGAATCAATAGGGCCTAGATGTAATATCGTCTGTCAGCGATTGTCGCGAGTGTCCAGTCAAGTATGGTGTAGTCTATGGGTTAGGTAATGTTATGTTAGGTTATGTTTGGTTAGGTACGGTTTGGTTCGGTTATATAAGCTTTTTATATTTTACTATCCCAAAGTTAGGCTCGTGTCGTATCTATAAGCGGGCACTATAAGGATACAGCATTCGTTAGGTTATGGTTAGATTATGTTATGTTATGTTATGTTTGTTTAGGTACGGTTTGGTTCGGTTATATGAGTTATTCATATTTTATTACCCCAAAGATAGGCACGTGCCGTATCTATAAGCGAGCACTTAGGTACGGCTGCCGTACCTGTAAGCTGTATTATTATAGATAGTACGCCACATACTCATTTCATGACATTACTGACATTAATCAGGATAAAGCTATGCTTTACCCTGATTAAAGCTATGCTTTACCCTGATTAAGGTTGTGCTTTACCGCTTTACCACACAGTGTTATCACTTTTGTGTATTCAACGTACTATTTTTCTACTAAGGTGGCGTCATTTCCCACAATTAAGGTGGGATTCAGTATATTTTACTCAAATAAGTAACTATTTACTCTCTCTGGGCCGCCATATTTCCTTTTTGTCGGTGTTTTTCAAGGGAATCCGGTTTGCAAGCTGAAATCCGTCTCCCAAGACATCTCTAGAGCAGTCTTCGAAGCCGAGTCTCCTCGGCTTGGAACTGTCTTCGTATCCTCCAAGCCGAAAGTGGACGACAAAAACGCGCCAGGCGGGATTGACTTGAGATTGACTTGGGTTTACCGAAGAATGGTTGGCCACCATTCTGCCAAACCTCCAACCAAAACATTCACTTTATACTTCTCACGGTTCTTTAATCATAGTATTATCAACAAACAGCGTTCTAAGAATATTCTGACTTTAATTAAATAGCAGGTGATACAAATAAGCGTTATATACGAAATTAAATGAAGGTATTTCATATACATGTATGATGATGTGGCATTTCAGGTCAGGCGACGTTGCCACTCGACCCGAGGCGAAATTTTCCGTGTCTCATCCTGTGTTTCTTTTCACCACTGGGTATCTCAAGAGCAAATAACAAAAAATATTATGTAAATTATGAGTCTAATTTTCACTTATATAACCAGCACCTTTACTGTATTTAATTTACTTATGGCATAATCACCTGCAGAGATCTTCATGTCTCTAATAACTTTTTTTTTAGCGAAGTTATGCATTAAATTGAATAAAGAAGAACTGTTATTCCGTTTTCTTTGAAGTAATGAGAGATATGGCAACGTCGCACGGATTATCGGCCCCACCCTATGGGTCAGTACATTTTGGTTTAGGTCACTGGCGTCTTGGCCGTCTTCTCGCTCGCCTGCGACCCCGGTCGCTCAGTTGCTAGCAACCGCCACGCACCCACTATTTCACTTTCTTTTACTGTGAGCACTGTACAAGCCCTGTTACCTCGAAAACCTTGTTCTTCCTGTTAAAGGCGTGATGCCGAAGAAAGGAAGACAGTTTGGAACCCAACGGTTCGCATGAAACAGAAGAGATGGCAGCCTGCTACTCCTCACCCACTCGCCACCCCTCACTCACTCGCCACCCCTCACTCACCCGCCACCCCTCACTCACCCGCCCTTCCTCACCCATCCACCTCCCGTCGCTCGCCACTGAGACGACGCCAGTCCTCCAAAATACGGACTTGTGCTTGTTCCTCAAATGGATGACGGATCGTGACAACGCGGCATGTGTTGAAAAGGAGAAGGAGGCAGCAAGACAGCGGGCAGAAAGAGAGCAACAGCGTCAAGAAGGCTCTGCATGCTTCAAAGTGCTGTTGGCAAGACTAGCCAACACCCCCTTCACCCCACCTTCCCCGCACCACACTGGGCCTTACATCATCGGGTGTGGCCCCAACCACCTCAGCCGCTTTGTCTGTATCCAAAGCAGCTGTCCATCTGCCCCCTCCCCTTGCTACTGACGTTACCTTCCAGAATTTCAGAGAGTGGCGACGACGGTGGAAGGACTATGCGACGATGGACCTAGGCAGCCTGCCTAATCCCAAGCAACTGATCCAGCTTAGGATGTGCTTGTAGCTGGAGACTCAAAGACTGTTGGAGCACACGCTACAAGTGCCTCTAGACTCTGATTCTTCCGTCGAAGAGATACTTGACGTCTTCCAAAAGCATGTCAAGGACTCCAGTAACGAGACACTCCGAAGACTAGCGTTTACCAGCTGCAAGCAGGCTGCAAGTGAATCTTTCGCCGACTTCTTCGTCAGGCTGACGCTGACTGCGAGGCATCTTGGCTCAAGCACGGCATCCTTACAGGCATCAATGACAAAGAACTCGTGCAGAAGATCATCGCCCTGGACGCCTCCTGCACACTCGGACATGTGGTGACGACATGCCAGTCTCACAAAGCAACGAAGTCAACCGCTTCTGCTTTACGGGTCCCTCCAGGTGCAAGAGCTATATCCCTGTATAAAACGGAAGAAGACGGCCCACTAAGCGAAGACAGAGGCACGTCCGGCTGCTAACACCTCATCTTCCTGTAAGAGATGTGAGAAACAGCAGCATGGCTCCAACGGCTGTCCTGCCACAGAAGTAACGTGCTCCTCTTATGGCAAAACTGGTCATTGGTCCTATACACAAAGCTGCCCAGTCTGGAATGCCCAGCAGTATTCCAAGCCCAATTTCGTTGCTAGTTATTGCAACGTTTTCCGTGTTCTGTTAGTCAACATATCCTTTTGGTCACGGGGTACAGAACACTTTGATTTTTCTATATTTGATTAATTAAGTTGACAAGCCTTCCTTACTCCAAACATCATCCTTCTTCAATATTTAATATAAACATATAATCAGGCACATGAGATAATATCTCTAGGAGTTTATAACAATATTCATATCTTGGAGCAATACATAATATTCATATGTCGGGGAGCAAAAACATAATATCATACATCACAAATCCTACTTAAAATAATACTCTTAATTTAATATCCTAACAGCGGCTTTACTAAGACTGCATGTCAAAAAGAGTTACCACATACCCAGCCGTTCAGAGCCTCCACTTGAGCTGATAGATATGGTTCTCCCTAGCTAGAAGATCCGAATGAAGTGACTGACTAAGGCTCCAACGTGTTGTATAAGTAGTAGTTTCCTTCCGACAGTAAGAGCTATTTTCCCTTAAATTCTACATTCTTATATGAGTTATTTTCCCTTAAAGGTTATTTTCCTATGTTCTGATATTAAAGGTCAGTTTGCCTTAACATACTATATTTAAGGTCAGTTTCCCTTACAACTGTATCTCGGAATTTCCACATTGGTTTCTGAGGCCATATTCATAGAGAAAGTTTTATTTCCTAGCCTAGACTACTGGTCCCGTATCGACAGAGGCACTTAAAATCTTATTTTGACCATAGGTCACTGCCCGGGGTCAAGCAGCTGACACCTGCTGTTTACCTTTCTCTGACTGTGCATCTGATCTAACACCTCACTGGTCACCTTACTTGACCTCATTATTTTTATCCTTTTTTGACCTTGTACCTGCATCGGTCACGCTACCTCTGAGTTCCTTAGTTCCACATCTCACACATCCACATATTATCTTCCACTTTCACATAATATTTATCTTCCCTTTTAACACATCTAGTCACGACATACTCCCTTCTCCGAGTGCACGTCCACGGGCACTATACTAATAATGTTGACACGTCATTGAAGTTGACGGTGGAGAATCCAGCATCAATTCGTGAGACTCTTGGGTTTCGTCCCGTCGATTGGATAACCGATAAGCATACCAGCAATTATGTGCCCGTTTGAGTCCAGCAACCAGTATCACGAAGAGTAAGGTAATCAACACCGTGATACCCATTTGTGATCATTCTAGAAGTCCTGCGTCGGTATTCTACTGTTTCAGTATTGGCTGTAGCTGGTCAATGTAGTTATTGAGGGGTAAAGGTTCCAATCAATTACTGCTGGGTAGGGTAATATTAGTGACATTCATGAGAAATCCATGTTCCCATGTTGTGAAGGAGAGAAGCAGCGAGAAGGGATATGGCTTGATATTTAAAGGTACCATTGTTACATGTGATTGTATAACTGGAAGTGAGAATGTATCGCTATGGATACTACAACCATGACCAACTTCTACTATTCCAGTGCCATTTAACATATGTCTGGATTTTGGAATAGTTTGGTTGACACAATACAAAGTAATGTCAATTTGATTACTTGTTGCATAAATCCATCCTTGAACATTTCTGATAAAAATAGGTGGAAATAACATTTTTATTTTAAAATGCATTTTTTCACTTATCTGTTCCTCCTAGTCTAGGCATAAGTCTACGGTGTTAATCCGCCGCTTCCAGCCACCAAAACAACACCCCCGCCCCCTTGCGCAATAGAGATACGCCTCTGGGACCTGTCCCCATCCAGCCTGCGTTTCCCCATTCCTACTTAGCGCCAGACTCCTGAAGGAGAGGCATCGTGTGGGCGGGAGGGCGGGCTTTTTGCTAGGAGGAACAGATAAGTGAAAAAATGCATTTTAAAATAAAAAAATTATTTGTTACACATATTACCTGTTCCTCCTAGCCTAAGAAGATTCCCACATTTAGGAGTTGGGCGATGCCTCAAGGGGTGGATTGATTATTATGGGAGAACAGTCCACAAAAAAGGGCAAGACTCTCATCCGGGAAGTGTTAGCAGTCTCTGGTGAGTCAGTGAGTCTATGCCCGTGTAGAGCCTCCCAACAATCCTTGCCACGTCCGTGAACTGAAGCAGGCAGGCTAGGCGAATGAAGAGGGGGGGCAGCAACCTCAGGGGATAACACTCCCTGCTGCCATGATGGGTCCAATAGCGAAGACGTCATCCCGGACCCTCTGTATAGACATTTTCCTTGTAACAGGTAAAGAGAAAACGCGCTGCGCTAAGGGGTACTGCTACAATACTTCCCCCCTAGTGACGAAGAAGGAGGAGCGAGATATACTCTGTGGTTGCCTAAGACCAGTTCTTGAGTTGAGCGGAGTCCATGAGACTGGCGATGACCGTACGACTGCGGATGGCATCCGGCAGAGGGTGGCAGGAAGCCGACGAGGACAAGTGCCAAGTCACTATGGAGGCTTGACAGGGGCAGGTGGTGTGGGTCTGCGGCTGCAGGAGTGCAAGGGCTGTAGAAGTCACCTGGGCTGCTGAGGTGCGATGCTCCGTGGAGTGAAGTGCGATGCTCCGTGGAGTGAGGTGCGATGCTCCGTGGAGTGAGGTGCGATGCTCCGTGGAGGGAGGTGCGAAGCTCCGTGGAGTGAGATGCGATGCTCCGTGGAGTGGGGTGCGATGCTCCGTGGAGTGACAGCGAGGGCCGTGGGTGATAAGCCGTGGCGTGAGGATGCAGGTGGTGTGGGTCCAGTTTGACGTCCTTCCCAGTACCGTGAAGTCGCTGCCAGGATGAGAGAGGTCGTGAAGCTGACGGAGAGACGATCTGCATCTGCAGACGCGTCAGCAGTGAGAGCGACCTTGATGCCTGAGAGTGTAATAAGACGACACGGCAGTGAGAAAGGGCGTCCGCTGGAGCGTTGTCTGCACCGAACTGCTTGAAGACTATGAGCTGGGGAGTAGAGTAATCCACAGGGCGATGAGTGGTGATGGTGGAATAGATCACTTTAATGCCGCGAGGCGGGGGGGCAGGGATTGGATATTATTTTGCACTGAGGGCGCAAAGTGGTGTGTTGAAGACACATAAGGCCGCTTTGTGGGCGCTGTGGCCGAGCAGAATACTCATGGGGCCGTGCCGATGACGCAGTGAAGACGTCAGAGAGGGGCGGGAACAGAAGGTGCCAGGGTGGGTGCTGGGTGGGAGGAGTGAACCTCATAAGTGGCAGCTACACAAGTGTGTATTTTTCTCCTGACCTTAGGCTCAACTCTGCGAACACCATGACGGAGGCAAGGCTTTTTGCCAAAGGAGTGATCTAGCGAATGAATCTTATAAGACTCAGGCCATCACACTGGGAGAATTGTGCTCTGAACAGCACAGGCTATAAGCCACTTAGACCATAGCGTCACTCCGGGATTACCATTTGTAGCTGTGGTGCCCTGTGGAGTGTCTGGGGTGCTAGTTGGTCGACTGAAGAGAGGAAAACTCAACTCCAGCTGAGGTTGTTTATTATCGAAAATATTTACATATATATATATACAAAATAAAAGTTCTAACAATAAGGATTTGTGTTTGTGTATGCGCGCTGTCTGGGGACAGTGTGCGCCGAGTTGAAGGTAAAGGTTAGTTTGCAGCGTACTTAAATAAATGATAATATGCACAAATGAAAAACGTGAATAAAGAATATATATACACAATGAAATAATGAAAAATACAAAAGAAACAAGGTTACATGAGTTTTAGCGGCGTCGGCACATTTTCCTTGTAACAAGTAAAGAGAAAACGCGCTGCGCTAAGGGGTACTGCTACAAATCTATGCTATGAAAAAAAAATGCAGTAGTGACATATTCGACTTGGTGAACGGATTCTAAATGCTTATCGAGTTTTTCTTCAATGATTCAATTGTAATACTGTTAACTATTTGTGCTGGGAGAGAATTCCAAACATTTACGATTCTATTGAAGAAAAGTGCTTCGCTTCATTCAATCTAAAACGCTTACCAATGATCTTTAAGCCATTGTTAAGAGTGGTGCTTGTGAGATCGGTAGTTACATAGTCGTTTATGTTAATATTATCAAAACCATGGAAAATTATAAATATCTCAATTAGGTCCCCTCGTAGCCTACGTTTGGACAGACTACACCATACTTGACTGGACACTCGAAATCGGAGCTTTTGCAAACAGGCCCTACGGTAGATTTTTTAGAAAAATCAAATCAAATACTTAGAATTAAGATACGAACCTCAAATAAAAAGCAAACACTTCAGAGTGATGTAAAGAATATGTTTATGAGCAACAAAAACAAATTAGTCAACATACGTCATCGGTGGGCGACAGTTATTAAATCCTAAGAAACCAAGAAAAACACAAATTTGCAATAATTTCCAGGAATATTGGAATTTCAATCTGAAAACACTTACATGCATAGCCCATATAGTCTATATTAATATGCAATACCATAGAATACACCATACGTGACTGTTCACTCGAAATCGGGTCTTTCACAAATGTGTCCTGAGGCGATTTTTTGTTTGTTTTATTTGAATAAAATACTTAAAATCATCATGGAAACCTCAAACAAAAAGCAAACACCTCAGCGTGATGTGAAGAATATGTTTATGAGGAACAAAAACAAATTAGTCAACATACGTTATCGGTGGGCGACAATTATTAAATCCTGACACCAATAAAAACACCAAATTTGCAATAATTTCCAGGAATATTGGAATTTCAATCTGAAAACATTTACATGCATAGCCCATGTAGTCTATATTGATATGCAATACCATAAAATACACCATATGTGACTGTGCACTCGAAATCGGGTCTTTCGCAAATGTGTCCTGAGGCGATTTTTTGTTTGTTTTATTTGAATAAAATACTTAAAATCATCATAGAAACCTCAAACAAAAAGCAAACACCTCAGCGTGGTGTGAAGAATATGTTTATGGGCACTCAAATGGCTGGCCAATCCAGCCGTTATATAACCCCAGATCAATCGATATCAATACCTAGTGTGACCACGCCTTAAAGGTTTGTTTTGGTCTTCCTCTTCTCCTTCTTCTTGTGACCTCTTTCGCTTTGATCTAGTCATGCGAGAAGTAAATGCTATATTTGCATCGAATTAAAATTTATATTTGGGTGTTTTCTTGTATTGTCGTCTATCCTATTTTTCTCATTGAAAAAAGGAGTGCAATATTTTTGTTGTTGCATATATACTGAATAAACGATAGTTTCTCAACTCAGACCTCCTGTGACATCAAGATCAAGCCACGAATTGTTGTGAAAAAATAATTCCCAAGCCGATATAACGATAATATGACATTTGATCACAATCAAATCATATTCAAGAATGGTGATTTCACAATATGTGATGTTTTATTTAAGAAATTATTGCGAATTTGCCAGAAATTTTTGCTATAAACAATATGCTTTATACACAACTCCCACACGACTTTTCACTCAAACTTGTAATCTTTATGTTAATTTCCTATTTGCAAAAGTTGTTAAATACTTTTTTAGGTTCAGCCATGGTTTAGCAATCATTACTGATTGTAAAGACATGAAATACAATGTCCTAAGTAGAATATGAACTGATATATGAAGTATTATCTGTCATCACTCATAGCAGCGGAATCAATAGGGCCTAAATGTAATATCGTCTGTCAGCGATTGTCGCGAGTGTCCAGTCAAGTATGTTGTAGTCTATGGTTTGGATAAACTGAATAAGTTCAGCTCCCTTAGTCGTTCTTCGTAAGACTTGTTTCGCAATCTTGGAATCATTTTAGTAATTCTTCTTTGTATTCTCTCCAGCTTATTAATATCTTTTCTATAGTATGGTGACCAAAATTGAATGCAATATTCTAGATGAGTACGTACAAGTGCATTATATAGTGTAAGGATATCTTTTTCAGATTTATACTCAAAAGTTCTACCGTTGAAGCTGACCAGTTTGTTCGCTTTTTTTACAACGTCTGAACAATGTTTATCTGGTTTGAGGTCGTTACCAATAGTTACCCCTAAGTCTTTTTCATGGTTAACCTTGGAAAGTTCAGAGCCATTCATTGTATATTTAGTAAATTGATTATTGCTACCGATATGCAAAACTTTACATTTATCAACATTAAATTTTATTTGGCATTTTTTTGACCAACTGACTAACATGTCGAGGTTTAATTCAAATTATAGTTTATCGGCGGTTGTAGTTACTTTACTCGTGATTTTCGTATCATTAGCAAATTTTGATATCTTACAGGTGAGACCTTCATCAATATCGTTGACATAAATTAGTACTGAGCCCTGTGGCACACCGCTTTTAACGTCTCGCCAGTTAGACGATTTACCGTTAATGACAACGCGTTGCCTTCTTTTGGAAAGCCAGTCTTCAACCCATTTAAGACTTTTCCCAAATATGCCGTGTGATTCAAATTTTTTTAATAACTGCTATGGGGAACTTTGTCAAACGTTTTTAGGAAGTCGAGATAAATTATATCAACTGCTTTTGTCTCGTCATAAATGTTGAATACATTGTTATAAAAGTCAAGGAGATTCGTTAAGCAAGAGCGTTTGTTACGCAAACCATGTTGAGAATTATTAATCATGCTATTTTCTTCTAGGAAAGTCGCTAGTTTATCACGTATTATAGTTTGCATTAATTTACCAACTACGGATATGAGGCTGATTAGTCTGTAGTTAATCGGTAGTGATTTATCTCCTTTCTTTTGTATAGGGGTAACATTTGCTAATTTCCAAATGTTGGGAACTTTTCCAGAGTTTAAAGATTTATTGAATAGTATTGCAAGAGATTTGCTGATTTGATATGTTGCCTCTTTTAAGACTCTCGGTGCAATACAATCAGGACCAGGAGTTTTATTCAATTTAGTTTTATCAAGTACCTTAGTTACAGTATCCTCAGGAAAGTCACAATCGCTTAAAGGAATTAAATTAGGTTTAGCTGGGGTTATTTCTTGGATTTCATCGGTGTCTTCAACGGTAAAAACGGATGCAAAATAATAATTTAGTACTTCGGCCATTTCTGATTCTGTATTTATTTCCTTACCGTCTTTTAAGTGGAGTGGGCCAATATTAGTTGTGATAATTTTTTTTATTACGTACGTAGGTGTAAAATTCCCATGGGTTGGATTTCGTTCGATTTGCAATACATATTTTAAGATCTTTTTTACTTCGTCTTATCATCTATTTTGTTTCGCGTCTTAGTCTTTCGTATTTTATTTTATCGTTTTTGTTTTGTGATAGTAAATATTTATCATGTGCCCGCTTTTTCAGTAATAATCCTGCCTCAATTTGGCTATTCCACCATTTTGGTTTATTAATATTTTTATTTTTATGTGGACGTCTCTTACAAACGGGAATGCATAACTTAACGGCTCCATTTAGGATGTTATAGAAATTTTCCCACAATTTATTTACATCGGTTTCGTTTTCTACTGTGCTCCAATCAGTATCTTCTAAAAACTTTTTCAATTTTTCAAAGTTACCTTTGCGATACATGAAGATAAGTTCTTCGTTTACGTTATCTTTGTAAACTTCAAAATTTATGTTAAAAGAGACAATTTTATGGTCGCCCGTGCTGAATTTTGGGCCCGTATTAACGATACTTACTAGACCGTCGTTTGTTGAAAATACAAGGTCTAGTATATTATCACCTAGTGGGTTTGCTTACGTGCTGACTTAAGCCACTCTCTAACAAATTATTGTATAAGTCATGACCTATATGAGATTTAAGAGAATTTCTCCATGAAGTTATAGGAAGATTGAAGTCTCCAAAAATTACGCTTTCAAATGAATTACTTATTTCGATTATCTGATCGAATAATTTTCTATTGCTATTATTATTGTGTGCTGGTGGCCAATAAATGAGTAATAATAATTTTCTTCGAACGTGTTTTAAGTTGTGAAAATATAACATCTACATTATCAATTTTTTCAGTTTGCAAGACTGAAGGGTTAAGACTGGCTTTCACGTAAAAATGAACACCTCCACTTTTTTTTTGTCGTTCGCAACTGAATATTGAATAGCTTGGCAAATTATATTCTGCTAAAAAGTCTCTATTTTCTGTGTTAATCCAAGATTCCGATACTGCAATAATGTGAAAATCTTAAGATGCTGCAAGTGCTTCTAAATCTGAGAACTTATTTCTAAGGCTGCGTGCGTTAAACATGCAAACTTTTAGGCAATTGTTTACGTTAGTTTTTCTATACACGGTGTTACTTACGTAGCTGAGGTTATGCGAGACTGGATACTGTTTTTTATCCTGAAATCAGAATCTTTGTCATTAAGTAGCCTGCCTAAACGAGCAGCCCCAACTGAGGTGCAAGCCATCGTCCTTGAAAAGAAAAGGTTTGTTATAAAAGTCATCCCAGCAGTTGATAAAGTCGATTCCTTCATCTGTACAAATGGACTTAAGACGGTTATTGGTGCTGAAGGCCCTGTTGAAAAAAGCTGTGGGTGCACTACTTCGGGGAAGGATACCTGAAAACATTATTTTGTTAGTCTTACATTTGTACCATCGAACCAGCTTCCTGTATCTCTCCAGCAGTTCCTCGGATCTGATGTACATGACATCATTTGTACCTGCATGGAAAAGAGTGTTAGTGCCTGCCTGAATGGTTGCCTCGTCACAAGCTGCTGTGATGTCATCCAAACGTTCCCCAGGCATGCACAGCCTCTTCCTGTTGGATCGATTCCTCCCACAAAACTCCGTAATCTTGTCTCTCACAATAGAATCGCTGATGATTCTCGTCTCATGGTCCTCTTCTTCTTCTTTCATCAGGATTTTAAAACTGTTATAAGTAGAGACAGATAAGAAAGATTTTTTATTAATTCGTCATGCACCATTTCTAACAGGAGTGAAAGGTACTTCCCCCTGAATTACGCGTTCATGGAGACTTGCAGCGTTGGGTTGAGTAGCAGCTACGGCGGCGTAACTCGTTGCCTGGTCTGTAGATGGAGGCAAGGGAGGTAAAATACCAACGTTTGCTGTGACGAACTCCTGTAAAATATCAAATTTTTTCTTAAGTTCATCATTTTCCTTCTGTAAAAAACACAAACGGCAGACAGACGAATCTGAAAAGAAATTAGCTGCGAAGCGCCCATCGCACACGTCACACTTTGGAGATATGATTAATTGTAAATAGGGAAAGAATTAACAATGCAAAAGGGTTTGGAACAGGTAGACGGATTATCGCTGTCAAAAGAGATCAGTGGCGTATGGTGGTTTCTGTCACTGAGTGTGGTGAACAGTGATTCTGTCCATAACTAACATATATCTAATTACTGATGTGTGTGTGTGTGTGTGTGTGTGTGTGTGTGTGTGTGTGTGTGTGTGTGTGTGTGTGTGTGTGTGTGTGTGTATGTGAGTGTGTGTGTGTGTGTGTGTGTGTTTGTGTGTGTGTGTGTGTGTGTGTGTGTGTGTGTGTGTGTGTGTGTGTGTGTGTGTGTAATTACAATTTTATAGTTATTCATACTGTTAGTATGAATAACACCTATAATGCAAAATATTATAACAGGGCTAAAAACAATTAGAAAAATATCGTTTTCTACTTACTGCTGAATTTATTTATAACTATCATGCATTTCTCTCTCTGGCTAAGAGTGTGCGGCGCACACCTAGCACACCCTGAATATACGCCCCTGAAAGAGATATTAATTAGGTCTGTGAAAAATTTTAATTTGAAAGGGTGAGGCCAGGTAGAAGAATTATACTAAGTCAGAGGAGCAGGTAGACATATTAACGCTGAGAGGAGGTAATGAGATCTGTCTAGACAAGGATTAAGATCTTGAAAGTTCCAGGCAGGTAGACGGATTAAAATTAAAAGGTCAGGTCAGTCAGATCTGAATTTTCAAGGTCAAATTTTTGGGCGAGGGTTATGCAGAAATCTTCCTTTATAGCAACAAAATACAAATATATAAGGAGATAAATAGTTGTTACTGAGAAAATAACATCACAGAGAACAATCAAATAAACACTAATATTAAGTAATAACAATAATGTACGAATGAAGGGGTTTAAAAGCTACTCAGAATATTAACACATGAATTATATATGTATCACTGATGTATGTGTATGTTTGAGTCGTGTAAAATGTTTAAAGTTGTAACAGCGACACCCACATACACGACACACCTACATGCACACACCCAGAGGCTAAGCCTATAATTACTTCCCTAGAGACCGCGGCTGAGGTCGAAATTAACTTGACCTCACCTCACCTGTCACTTCACCTCACGTGACCAACAGGTCTGCTGAGGCCAACATAAACAGCCACACACACACTACCAAGTCAGTTAGTCAGTCCACCACGAGTCTACTACTAGCTTACACCACAGTTCATGTCAGGGAGCCAAGCCTCGTGGCTCCCCTCACACATCCCTCACCATCTCCAGTCTCTTTGACCACTGTACAAGCTATCTGTATATCAACCAACTCGTGCAACAATAAACAACCAAAACCAAGCCCGGGTGTTGTTCCAATCCTTATGTAGCTGATACACCTTCGCTACAAAGTGCAGAGACAGCAAAAGATAGCAAGAGATATTCCAGGAGTGATAGGAACTTAGCGTATTTGGGTAGCGGTGGGCAGGTGGCAGCAAATCGAGTCAGGTCGAGCGAACACGAACACGTCCTTTCCTCACGAATGACAGACCACGAGTGAGGCTCCTATCCTGAGTAGGGGACCTAAGTGCTCCGGAAAGTCCTTATGTGCTTCTTTAATAAGTTGTCTAAGAAGGAGATGGCCGCCTTGGAGAGAGGGCATTCTCTATTCTTCACTGAGAGGAACAGCTGCCTTGGATGCGACTCCGACCTTGTCCTATGAAGGTATCAGCATAGAGCTCGTACCGGACAGAGAAGGCACTCCTCGTCGTCCGCACCCACCATTGCTGTTAGGCTAGTGAGGGTAAACTCCCTTGGGAGAGGATGGGACGAAGTTTTCGTCTTAGCTATAAACTCCGGAAGATAAGACAGCACCATGTTGTTGCCCTGACGAGCGACTTGGTCTGGCAGAGCTTGCAATTCACTCACCCTCTTAGCCGCTGCCCACGCTACCAAGAAAAAAGTCTTCTGTGTAAGATATTTAAATGAAGACCTATCCATTCTTGAACAGAGTGCTGAGCAGAAAGCGGGGAACCACGTCCACAACCAGGGGGTCACTCTGCTGATTGTCCTCTTGACTTGGCGGTTGGAAGCTTAGAGATGTGCTGCAAGACCTGATCCGTAGAGAGGTCGAATCCTTCCCTAAAAACACTGTTGAGCCTATCCTTGTAGCCTTTCACCATAGAGGCCGACAGATGGGAATACTGATGCGGATAGAGGAGAAAGTCTGTAAACTTTTGACTCGATGGTTTAAAAAACCGTATGACCCTTCAGTCTGCACCACCTACGGTAAACACCCCATTTCGACTGGTAGTCAAAATGGTTGAATGTCTTCTAGCTCCCGCCACGCACTTCGCCACTCCTCCTAAATAATCCCGGTAACAGAGGATTACTTGATTCTCTCCACGCGGAACCGAAGAACGTGGAGACCGTTGTGAAACCGGTAAAAGTGAGGCTGACGCAGCAGGTCCTTGCACGTCGGAAGGGGGCGGGGAGCATCGATGGAGAAAAGTAGCAGGTCAGGGAACCACTCCTTGCGTGGCAGGAACGGAGCTATAAAGGAGAGAACCGTCCCTGTGACGCCTGCGGCTTGACGAGGGTTTTCTGATTCTGAGAAGGGCGGAAATAATCCCCATTGAAGAGGAAAGCATCCGTCACGACGGCCCTGGTATCCTTGAACAGGGAGACGTAATCTGAATCCTGTAGTTCTGACTGGTGGCTAACAGGTCTATGAGAGCCATGCCGCTCAGTTTCCGCAGGCCCGACACACCTCTGAATGAAGAGTCCATTCTGAAAAAATAACCTGGTGCCTCCTGCTGAGGGAATCCGCCATCACGTAGAAAATGCCCCTGATGAACTGAGTCCTTAAGGTGGTGGGCTTGTCCTTCGCCCCACACAAAATCCATTGCGCCTCGTAGTTGAGGGACGAAAAATGAATCCCTCCTGATGTGCCAGGTAAGCAAGAGCTGTGGTGTTGTCTGCGAACACTCCCACTGTCTTGCCCCGTAGAAGGTACTCAAAGTGGAGACGAGCCAGCCTGATAGCCCTCAACTCCAGGAGATTGAAGTGAGAAGCAGCTTCTTTCTCGGACCGCAACCCGTCTGCAGAGTGTTGCAGGAGAGAGCAGTCGCATCCCTCTATCGAAGCGTCTGTGTATTACAGGAAATCTGGAGACCCCTCTCGGAGAGCCTGACCGGCGAGAAGGTAGTGTTCCTGTGTCCACAGCTGGAGAACTTGGAGAAGGTCGGGAGTCCACGCTACACGAGCGATGTCTTCTTGAGTTGTGCTGGACCAATGAGAGTGAAGATTAAGTTGTTGGCTTCTCATGCGTAAGCGGGTTTCTGGCACCAGATGGACAAGCGAAGCCATGTGCCCCAGCAAGATCATCCACTCCATGGCGGTATGGCTTCGAGAAGCCATGAAAACTCCCAGAAGAGCAAGAAGATTGTCCACTCAAGTCTGCGACGGTAAAACCTTCAGAAGAGAAGACAGAATGTCCACTCCCTGGAAGACAATCCTCTAGCCTGGTTGCAGACTAGACTTCTCCCTATTAATGCGCACTCTTAGCGTGCGCACAGTCGAAGCAGAGCCTGTGCCGAACCTAATGCCTTCTGTTGTGGCTCTGCTTGTAAAAGCCAGTTGTCTAGGTACCGGAGAAGGCAAATGCCCCTCCTACGTAGAGCTGACGAGATGGGCGCCATGATCTTGGTAAACACTTGGGGAGCCGTAGAAAAGCCAAAGCACAGGTCCCTGAACTGGAGCGCCCGATCCCTCCATCCAAACCGAAGGCATCGGCAGCTTAGAGAAAGTATTGGCACTTGCAAGTAGAAATCCTTCAGGTCGACTGACACCATCCAGTCGTCTCGCTTGATGGAAGCCAACACCGTCCTCACCGTTTCCATCCGAAACTTGTGTAAAGACGTGCTTGTTAAGAAATGAGAGGCCGATGACTGGGTGAAAGGCCCCCGACGTCTTGAGAACCACAAACAACTTACTGTGGAACCCCGGTGAAGGAGGGGCCTCCTCCACCGCACACTTGTCTAGAGAGCCCGTCAACCGTGCTTGGTCCATCATTGCCCTTGGATACTTGGAAGGTGATTCGACATCAGTCAGTGGGTGGAAAACAAAGGTTCCCATCAGCCAAAGCAGGAAACTCTGCGTCCCTTGGATAGAGAGCAGCCAACAACATCTGGTGTTTCCAGGCAGTCACCCATCCAAGTACTATCCAGACCCAATGTTGCTTCACTTTGCTGATCGGACGAGAAGCGGTGCATTCAACGTGGGATGGTCATTGGCCTGCTCTAGTCTAGTCATCTCCTCCTGAGAAAAACTGACTCTCGGTCGCCTTGGCCGACCAAGAGATGAGTCAAGTCCGTGTAAATCTTGGCAGCCTTGCTCCTACCCTCGTCATCGCCTATCTTATAGGCTCTGTAATACCTGGTGCAGGGTAGAAGAAATACGAGGGCTTTGGTAGACTCGTTGATGCGAGCGAGATACGAGGAAGCCCGTTGCATCGTGAAGTTACAGCCTGTGCCCTCTTCAGCTGAGAAGCGGAAGAAAGAACCTCCTTCTGTAAGCCCGGTATAAGTGGAGCAGAGACCTGGGCCGAAGGAGCACAGGCCTCCTGGAACCTCTGACACACGAACTCCATCATCTCCGTAGAGTCTGGAGAACAAACGCCGTTCCCTGACGAAACATCTTCTCCCTCTTCCCCCTTCTCTACTTGACATCGCTTATGGGATGTAGAGGAACGAGGCTCTTGAGAGGGAGGAAGGAGAGGGATGATGAACGAGGCACCGAACCATCTTTGCAAGACAAAACAGGAAGGAAGATGGCAGGAGAAGCCGTTCTCCGCTCACGTGACTAGGCGAGAAACAACGAACTAAACCGTGCTTCTCTCTTCCAGGTGTCGGTGCATCGTGCACCGTGTCGAGGGAAGGGAGGAAGGAAAAACCGCTCTCCGCCTTTCTCCCTCCCACCGACGACGACGCTCTGTCGTGAGAATCGGCGCGGTAGTAGTGGAACGACGCACGGGGATGGCTTTGTGTCATTAGCTCTGCCCCCCACGCGCTTGGTGAACGAGGGAGTCATCTCTCCCAGGTGTCAGCGCATCTTGCGCCGTGTCGAGGGAGGGAAGGAGGGAGAAACCGCTCTCCGTCTTTCTCCCTCCCACCGACGACGACGCTACCCCCTCCCGTCGTGAGAATCGGCGTGGTGGTGGTGAAACGACGCACGGGGCTGGCTTTGTGTCATTAGCTCTGCCCTCATGCGCTTGGTGAACGAGGGAGAGGGACATGGGTATAAGCTCTTCCGTACCCCTTCTCCCTTTGACCGAGTGGTAGAAGACACACCTCGTCCCGTGGTAAACCACAAACGGTCGGACCCTCACCCATGGGTTGTAGATGGGCTAGCGGGCCTACAACCTCGCTTAGAACCACACCTGAGTCCCGAGACGAGGGAAGACCCAAGGAATCAGACAATGGGCTTCCCTCCACCTCGTGTCGGGACAAAGGTGTGTTTGACGGAGTGGCCGACTGGGCGCCGAGCGCTGGACGAACGCTTGTTGGCTCGATCCCCAAGCTAACCTCCCATGACCCATCGGCTGGGAGTGCCTGTTGCACTCTGCTAGTCGCCGCAGTCTTTGGGAGGCTCGGTCTGTCATTTACCAGACTCTCAGCTTGAGGCAACGAACATGCTAGAAGGAGATAGATATGGAAAGGCAAGTATGCAGCTGGCTAGCTATCACCTGGAAAATATAAACTGCACAGACGGGCTTCTTGTCAGGAATGAGGCAAGCTGGTAAGAAGGCCTGAGCCTGACTGGGAAGCAGTCATGAGGAGCAACAGAACTCACAGTAGACAGTGACTCCGCCTGCTCATACTCCGCACAAAACCTTGCTACTTTCCTTCTGGCTACCTGTGGGGGGACCCCTAAAAGGCTACATCACACGAACCCTTGCTCTTGTCATAGGGGCCGTTCTACTCAAAACTTGAGCTGATAAACCTGACCCCCTCCACCACTGCCGAATCCCAAGATTCACACTCATGACATTTTGAGTTCTGGGCACAGTAACCACGCAAGTAATACATACAGAGCAGGTCTTTTTCCCAGCCTGGTCGGACCGTGGGCCCGGAAACAGCTGATGGTGAAGATGGGCGACGCGTGCCAGCTGACAAAGTAATTCCCTCCTGGGAACCAGATTCGCTATGCTTCTCTAACTGGTGGCACCTGCAGAGGCCCTTCCCGGTCTGCTGTGTCCAGAGAGAAGGAGCTCCTAGCGGCCATGACGAAAAAACAAACACCCAAAGACGGGAAGCTTCAGTTGTTTACACTGTAAGCTTCCAGCTAGGAATGGGGAAACGCAGGCTGGATAGGGACAGGTGCCAGAGACGCATTTCTACTGCGCAAGGGGTGTGGTTTGTTTTAGTGGCTGGAAGCGGCGGATTAAAACCGTAGACCTATTTCTACGCTAGGAGGAGCAGGTAATACGTGAAACAAATTCCTTAACAATCTGTGTTTTGCAAAGTTTAGATACAGATTGTTTTTCAAGAAACAATGCTAATTCACAACAATCAATATTCCTATTATAAATAGGTCACATTGGTGGACAAATCAATAAATCATCATATATCCTACATACATTAAAATCATTCAATAAAAAATATTGAGTCCTAGACTCACTAATAACCAAATAATGCTTTGATGTAGAATGTAACATGAAAGCATTAGTATGTGGAATAGAATATGGTAAAGAAGCCATTCCTAAGACATCAAAAGTGTCTGAGGGGAATAAGTAAATAAAAATTCAATCCATCTAATGCAGTCTTATGAACAATACGAATAGCAGCTCTATGTAAACCTAAAAATTCTGGTTTAGGTGGGAACAACAATCCAATAGTTGTAACAGAAATATCATCCAATAATTTCAATAACATAGTGTTAGTAACAATGTGAGGAGAAACATGAGTTTCCATCATGGTTTGTAACCCAATTCTTAAATTGATATGATTCGCAGAGATAACACTTAGAGCTAATTGTACATGCAAAAGAGTTTCTAACATGAGCATCTCTTGATTTGTTTAAGCTATTTTAGCATTTACCGTGTTAAATAGTTTTTCAGTCATTCTCGTAGCCGTTTTCAGTTTATCTAATGCTTGGTGTACATTTGTTAAATCACCTAGAGTAACATTCAAAATATGAGAATGTACATTGAGGATTTTCCTTTCTTGTTCCGTAAATGAATTAAGAGATTGCAATTTCTCATGAATATGATCTATTTGGTCTTGTGTTGCTGTACCAAATAGAGTATTTGCAATTGATCCTACAATATTTAAAACACCTCTGGTATGTCTATTTTTCCAGGAATCATTTAAGTTATAACCCAATATATGAATTAGAAAATCATTCATAGCAAAATGCAATTATTTAAATTTTGAATCAAACTCAAAAACATGTCGCAGAATTAAATCACTCATGGAATTATTATCTTTTACTTGATCAAGATTGTGAATGGTATTGGTCGTAAGATTTTCAGCTCTTCTAACGGGTTCGGTTATAACATCAATCCTTATTTTAAATGGAACAATATAATTGTTCTCTGTTAGAATTAACTTGAACTCAGACGTGAAGCTCATGCCTGGCTAAACAGTTGACTCTTGTAGGGCACTTATGGAGTATATGACTCCAAGACAGAGGTAGAAAATCTGGAACAATAATAAATTACTAATATACATTTTTACGTATATTCTACAGTTTTTTTTTAGACATAGTTCGTAGCAAGTCACGGACATGTGAAGTTGAACGTAAGTTATATCGATCTATGTTGGGTATGAGGTGCTAGCGCTCTATTCTCCTCTACTGAATTTTCTAATGCACTCTCCATTGAATTTTCTATTGAATTATCCAATGAATTATCAAATGAATTATCATCTGTATCTTGGTTACTTGGTTTTTGTTTAGAAGTCTATGCCTCACAGCCATGGTGGACCACCGCTGCACCACTGTGGTGCCCGACCACAGCAGTTCCTCCCAGTAAACAACTTAGCATCACAAGCCCGGGCGGGGACCCGATCTGCCGACCAAGCGATTGCAAGGCCAGCGCGCTACCATTGTACTAGCCAGGAGGCCGTATATTTTTATTTATGGGAGATTTGTTTTCTCCCCCCTGAAAGCGGGTCACAAATCCCGTCTGAGATCAGGTACCTCATTACTGTTTGGTGAACAGGGACCACACACTTATAAGAGACTTGGTCCATATGTCTTCTACCCGGCGCGGGGATCGAGCCCGCGACCTTTCGCTTGTGAGGCGAGCGTCCTAACCACTAGACGGGAGGGAGGGACCTCAAGATAAAAACGGAAATGGATCTACGGGTTGAAGGCTTAATCTTGTCTCTCTTGTTTCACCATTGTCATGTACTGGATATGCTCTCTTCACATTAGGATTTAAATGTGATGTAATATTATCTTCATGCATAACACGTACTCTATCTATATGCAATGTCTTTATATTGCCAGATCTAATATTTCTTACTTTTATTACTACATCACCCAATTTATCTAACACTCTGAATGGACCATTGTAGGCTGGCTGTATTTTTGACGGTAACCCTTTTCTTGGTACTTGTTTTACATATACTGTGTCTCCTATTTCAATTGTTTTTATCTTTGCTCTCTTGTTTTGTTTTTTCTATAATACTCCTTTAGCTTCTTCTAAATATAGTTGGCTTCTAGCATAAACTCTACTAACTTTAGTTGCCATTTTCTGTTTATAATCATCAATATTATACCATGTTTTTCTTCTTTCATTATTTCAAAAAGGAAACAAGGATCCCTAAGATACATTAAGAAAAAAGGATTGTCTTGGAGACTTCTGTGAAATGCCGTGTTATAGGCAAAAGTATCTATAGGGAGCATGGTATCCCAAATACTAACATTATCTTGCACTAGGGTGCGCAATATATTTAATTCAGTACCATTTGATCTTTGTACTACGCCATTTGCTTGTGGATGGTATGAAGTGGTTATTATGTGTTTCATTTGCAACAAGTTAGCTACTTCTTTTAATATCTCATTAACAAATTCTTTGCCTTGGTCCGTAACCACAGTTTTAGGTACTCCTTGCTTACATACTACAGACCCAAGAAATACTTTAGCTACTTCTATAGCTGTCTTTGTTTAAATCGGCTCAGCAATCAAATATTTTGTTAGCATATCAATCAATACTAAATAATATTTATATCCTTTTTCTGAGTTTTCTAATGGGCCCAATTAAATCCATGTGTACACGTTCAAATAGCATGTGTACATCCGGATAACTTTTGAGTGGTGCTGGAGCGTCCCTCAGTCGCTTTAGGCGATTACATACCAGACATGCTTTGCAATAGTTCTTACCATCTTTTTTCATACCAATCCAGTATGAAAACTTTTGACATCTTGCTAATGTAATTTGTACACCCCATGCCTAGTGCTAGGCAGATAGTGTGCCAGTTGCGAAGCTTGATGTTTATAAGAATTAGGCATTACTATCTGTTGTGTCACTTCACCATAATTATTTTGAGCCATTGTTTATAGAACATTATTATCCAATTTCATTTCTTCCAAATTCAATCTTCCAACTTTCATTTTGTGCTTACTTAATTCTTTTTTCAATGTGTCGACATCATGATCTTTCTTCAATAATTGTTTCAATAACCCATAATAATCATTCTCATCTTGTAATCTTATTAATTTTTCTAAATCCCATTCGACATACATATCTGCTTTTTCTCCTGATACTACACATTTATTCTCATCTTCTAGGCTATCCTCTTGATGCTTTAATCTAGACAGTCAGCTACTTTATTTTCCTTGCCGAGGATATATTCTACTTTTGTATCAAATTCAGCTACGAGTAATTGCCATCTAGAGATTCTACTGTTCGCATTTGAGGTAGTTAATAGCCATACCAGAGGTCGGTGACCAGTGTGAACAATGATAGGATATCTTAGATATAATGTTCTGTTTATTTTTAGACCATAAACGATTGCTAGTGCTTCTTTTTCAATAGTACTATAATTAATCTCAGCTTTATTCAATTTTCTGCTAAAAAATGTGAGTGGTCTCAGATTATCATATTCATCCTTTTGTTGTAGAACACCACCAATTGCAATATTAGAAACATCCGTACTGAGATAAAATGTTTTATTTCAAAATCAGGAAAAATAAGTGTTATTTGCTCTGACAATACTCCTTTGAGTTTGATAAATGCTTCTTCGGCCTCATTATTCCAGTGTATGCATTTTTTAAGTTCTTTTTTCCATTCATGTGACCTTCTGTAAATTTATTTAAAGGAGCTGCTACTCCAGCATAACTTTGTATAAATTTTCGATAGTAGTTAGTCATCCCCAAAATGATTGTAACTCTTTTACTGTTTTGGGTGTGGACATCTTATTAACAGTTTCTATTTTATTTGGCTGAGGTTTTGATCTCTCTGCTGAGATAATATGTCTTAAATAGTTTACACTTGTCTGAAAGAAAGTACATTTCTTTAAATTTACTTTTAATTTTGATTCTTGTAGTCTAAGAAATACCCTTTCAAGATTATATATATTATCAACCAAATCTATCCCTTGAATTATAATGTCATCTAAGTATACATGTGTATTATGGCCTGTCAAGCCTATTACATCTTGATTTATTATTCTACAAAACGACATAGGCGAGTCCTTCAATCCCACAGGCAAGACATTATGTTCGTATAATTCCTTAGGTGTTACAAAGGCAGTTAAGGCTTTACTGTCTTCTGTAAGGGGAACTTGATGAAATCCCTGTTTTAAATCTATACATAAAAATAACTTTCTCTTTCCTAAGTTATGAAGGATATTGTTTATGTTAGGTAAGGGGTATGAATAATTCATAACATGAGTTTTTTAATTTCTTGAGATCTATACAAGGCCTTAATTTTCCTTCTTTTTTTTTTATTACTGGCACCAAGGGTGACTGAAAAGATGGTCTTGAAGGTCTTATTATTCCATGTTTTCCATTATTTTTATTTGTTCTTTTACTTTTTCATGGAAACAAACTGGAAAAGGGTATGGCTTTCTAGGCTTAGGGTTTGACTCTAATTTGATAGTATGATAATAAAATGGAATAACACTTGGAGGATCATCATCATTTGCAAAGACTGATTATTATTTCATAATAAGTCCTTTTAGATTCTTATTTTCATTACTGTTTATAGGATACATGTAATCTATTGTCTGAAAGAAACAATTCTGTTGTTCTTCCTTATTTTTTTCTGTTATGGTATTCACAACATTATACTGATCATTTGGCAAATTTTCTTTATTACATGGCTGAACAAATCCTAAAGTTTTCCTTGGTTCTAACTCAATATATTCATTAGTCACATTCATATACTGTATAATGAATCTAGATTTTCTATTTGCTCTATCAGATTCTATGTTCACTATCCATGGATATAATGTGTGAGACCCAGCATTTCCTACTACTGGCTCAAATATAGCTGTATCATATTCCACTAAATTGGTTTATAGTACAATAAAACTTATATTTTTTCCTTCTAATACTGTTGCATCAGCTACTGAACACTTGAAATTACAATTATTTATAACCTCCTCCTTTTGTGGCGTTTTATTATTTTTTTTATATGCAGTGCATGTTCTAACAGTATTTCTACTGTAGTCACATTATTTCCTTCGATACAGAGCTTCAGTGGGTTAGTCTGAAAATTTACATCATATCTTTTCATAAAGGCCCAGCCTAATATCAGTTGTTATGTTAATCCTTTGTCTTCACTAATAATTAGTTCATGTGTATAATTCCTTCCTCCTATTTCTTGGATTAACCTAATTTTTCCTGCAGTGGCCATAACGTTTCCACTTGCCTTACGGATTGTGGTTAAGTCTTGAATTCTTTTAATTTTCCCTAATGATTTTACTAATTCAGCTCCTATTATGGAAACTCTTGCTCCAGTGTCAAATAATGCTAATTGCTCCTTACTATTTCTATCTCCTAGTTTCACTTCAGTAAATATGTGGCCTCATTTTCCATTAACTGCTCCTATAACTACCATTGATGAGTCGGCGTTTATATATATATATATATATATATATATATATATATATATATATATATATATATATATATATATATATATATATATATTGTTGCGGGCCCCGTCCGCCACCATAACATCGTCTGGGAAGACGGGAGTCAAGCCCCACAGAGGAATAAAGATTCCCTGAGAGTGAGAAGGAAGAATGTTAAAGGACTGGTAATGATAAGGAAGAAGGCCACGCTGAGGCTATGACACTCGGTGCGGGCTCTGCCAATGACAGTACTGTCGACTGGAGAGGTTAGTCCGGCCCAGTAGCAACAGAGTGAAGTTTCTCTGAGGAGAAGGAGTAGAAAGGCATGCGAGGTGTCGTAGAGGGCATGTGCTTTCCATTGACGTGGGGGTGTACTTTGTGTCAGCTGAGTACGGCTAGGCATGGAAGAGAATTACATCCTTTATGTTATGAGGAGTGTTGCGGGCCCCACCACGCGGGGAGTGTTAGAGACATGTCTACGTGACATGTCTGTGGGTTATGCCCTTTGTGTTGGGAGAGGCGAGTCATGGGTGCTGGCGTGGCAGGAGGGAAGACGAGAGAGAGAGAGAGATAGCGAGCAGCCTGGGGAAGAGTTGCCAGCGAGAACAACAATGAGAGGTTCTGTGCGCTTTGTTTAATTTAACACTTCCTCCCTCGTTCTCCAAATTTTCCTGACTTTCCTTTTTTCTTCTTTGTGTTGCAATGTATCCTATCTTGTAGACCATTCTTTTCTGCTTCTTCTCATATGCTTGTTATCTCTCTGGGTTGCTTATGAGCGGAGCAGTGATTTTGTGAAATAAATAAATTGTTAGGCTATGTGAGCCGCACGCGGTGTGGGAGAGACGAGTCGCCAGGAAGAACACCATATGGTAACACTGCGACAGAAGGAGGGGGTCTCGGTGCAGTGAGGAGTCAGTTCCCGCTAGCCAGCTACTAAGAACACATCTTCGCTCGTTCACTCTCCTCAATTTGGCATTATTCCGTGTGTAACCTCGTCATATTTAAGGGAGTGGGTTTTACAATTGGCCTGTTAGTTCAGGGGTAATTTGTGTAGCTAGACAGTAAGGCCCTGTCTATACGAGGACCAGGTTATTATGCCGAGAGTGAGAACGACGAGAGTGTGGTAGTATAATTACCATCTAACTGGCGGTGAACTCCACCTAGGGTTTTGTCAGACTTTTGAGTCTCGGGAAGTAGTTTCGGCGTTGTCTGCTTTGTCGGCGTTGTCTTCGTTGTCCTCATTGTCAGAGAGAGAGAGAGCCTATCATCTGGGGCCTCTTGTGTGATAACACAGACGAGGAGTAATCCCGTCTTAGTGTTAATTAATTACGACTCATATAACGCACTGTACGGTGTTCCCTCGTGGGAGGCTACTTTGCAGGGTGTTATTAGAGTCGAGAGGAGTTATTATTCAACCAGAAGTGGGTGGAAAGACATCTTGTGGGCGGTATTCTGGTTGGAGCGATAACTCATTGTCTAGGCACTGTAATCTCGTACTCGCTGTAAGTCTCTTTGGAATGTAAGGGGGAGAAGGTGGTTACTGCTGGGAGATTCCTTGTTCTTTGGAGGGTAAAAAGAACTGGCGACCTCTTAACGTTAACGGGGTGGCTGTTAGGTGCTGTGTTTGGAGGCTAAGAGTGCCCAGGTTCCTGAACTAGGCACATCTTGTTTATAGCCTATTGTCCAGCCACCGGCGTCTGGCCCTCGGAGAAGACTAGACCTACGGGATAGTCGACTTTCCTTGTCCTTTGGTGGATTAAAAGAACGTATAAACATCAGCACTACAGTTCGTACACGCCCGTAACGTGGTTGTGACTGGGTTGTTCATAAGTGGACACCCGGCACTAGGGCATATGAACCGTGTCCTTACGGTGTGACCGTAACAATATATATATATATATATATATATATATATATATATATATATATATATATATATATATATATATATATATATATAAATGTGTGTATATATATATATATATATATATATATATATATATATATATATATATATATATATATATATATATATATATATATATATAAGTGTGATGATTTGTCTTGTGGTGGATACCATGGCACATTTCTGCATTGTTAATGTGCCCAAACATGGCGAAAGTGAAACAAGGGACTGTATGTCGGCGCCATTGTTGAATTTGAATTTGACAATACTTAGAAATATGACCAAATCGATGACATCTGGAATATTCTGAGGCTCGACAGTGTTGTATGTCATGATTATTTAACCCAAATCTCTGACAATAAGTCTTATTCCTTCCTGTTGGAGTCTGATGAACAGGGGTTTCATGTGAGGTGATGGAATTTACTGGTATACCCTTATGTAGGTTGCTTAACCAACGTCCTTAAGAATAAGGTGAGGACGACGGAAAGACTGGAGTAATAATGTAGATCCTTTAATGGGAGAGTCAGAGTCGGCGTATGTCCCTAAGAGCAAGGCGGGGAACAGACTGCCCGTACAAGCGTGAGGCGCGCGGGAACATGAGATGCCAGTTAGTGAAATGCAACATAATAAATACATTAAATTGGAATGAGACATCAGTACATCATTAACCTACATCTCCCTCTCCCCTTTACGCTCATAGCAAGTGTTGTCTTGAACGTTCTTCTTGTCCTTAATCCGATCCGAACGGCGTGGCTGCGTGGTATCAGATTCCACTGGAGGGTCCACTTCGGCTGGCGGATCGTCGCAATGGAGCAACACAGGACGAAGAAGACGACGGTTGCGCCACAATACACGGCCACTGAGCATCCTGACAAGGTAGTCACGGGACCTGCGAACACTCATGATGGTGCTGACCATGTTCCATCGCTTTGTCATCGGGTCCTGAAGTCGAACCTGAGTATCCAGGGCCAGCGGTAGAAGAGGCTTGGCGTGGGCGTCATACCGAGCTGTAGCATCGTGGTGACGGGCAGCTGCCCGGCGGTCACAGCTCTCAGCTCTAGCTTGCCACTCCTTCTGGAACGCCCTGGCGTATGCTGGAACACAAGAATGGAGGGGATGGCCGTACAAAGTCTGGGCTGGGAAACGACCGGCATGGTTGGGAGTGTTGCGGAGCTCCAGAAGGCCCCTGTTGAACGCCTCACAGTCCAGGTTTCCTGACGGGGCCACCTTCTGAATGAGATGTTTGACGGTCTTAACTGCAGACTCGGCGTGGCCGTTGGACTGTGGGTTATAGGGCGCTGACATGTGGCGAACTCCCCACTGCTCCAAGAATTCGGCGAATTCCCGGCTAGCGAACTGTGGGCCTCCATCGGTACGGAGACGAACCGGGACGTCCAAGTCACGGAAGATTCGCCTGAAGTGACAAATCGTTGCAGATGATGTGGTATCGGTTCCGCAGGAGACAACAACAAGCCATCCGGAAAGGCGATCTGCGACAACAAGAAAGTTCTTTCCAGCTGTCATGAAAAAATCAGCCGACACTAATTCGAACGGCCTGGATGGGTTGTCGTCGCAGCGCAGGGCCTCACGTTGTTGGCTTGGTTGCAGGATTTGGCATGGCTCACAGGCACGAACGATGTTGACGATGTCTGAATTCATGCCCGGCCAGTACACCACCTGCCGTGCTCGACGTTTAGTGGCCTCTGCTCCACGGTGACTGTCATGTAGGCGACTCAAGAGGTGGCGTCGAAGGGATGCTAGAACTACGATTCGAGCACCGTACAACATGAGGACGTCGTCACAATAGAAGTCTTCTCCTAACTTCCAGTAGGGACGCAGGGCATTAGGCAAAGCGTAGCGGTCCTTGGGGAAACCTTCCTTCACACAACGAAACAGCTCCGCATAAGTAGTGTCATCAAGGGCCGCACGTTGATGGTCTTCCAGCGTCAGGTCTCTGTTCACAGGCTGATCTGGGGAGGCCGGCTCTTTTGCAGTGGTGAGAGACTCTATCGCTTGTAGGGTGACAATGCTTCTAACGGATAAGTTGGTCTCAGCATCCAGAACACTGTCTTCCTGCGTAGGCTTACTCACCGGAGAGCGCGAGAGGGCGTCTGGGATGCAGAGCTTCTTGCTAGGCCGCCAGGTAGCAGTAAAGATAAATGCAGATATCTTTTCCTTAAGTCGCTGCAGACGAGGGTTGTCAATGGCATCAAGTGAGTAGTTGTCAAGGATGGGAACTAAGGGGCGGTGATCTGTGACAAGATCGAAGTGTTGAAGTCCCATGAGGTAAAACTTACTTTTAAACATGGCCCATACTGCAGCTAGCAACTCGAGTTCTATTGTCGCATATCGGGTCTCTGCATCAGTCATGAATCGAGAACCGCATTGGACTAGGTGAAGCTTTCCTCCGCCATGATCTTGAAGCAGGACGTATTCCAGACCGTACAGACGAGACGCGTCTGTTTGAAGGACGGTTGGGAGAGCTGGATCAAATGTGGTTAGGACAGATGGACAAGACAAGGCCTCCTTGACCCTCTTGAAGCCAGGTCGTGGTCACGGGTCCACAGGAAAGCTTTTCTTGGGCTCATCAATGGACGGAGAGGTACTGCAGCGCCGGAGATATCTGGTGAGAATTCTGTGAGCTAATTCACCAGCCCCACAAACGAACGTAGATCCGTTAAGTTGGCCGGTTTGGCGAACTCCGTGATGGCTCAGATTTTTTCGGGGTCTGCTGCGATGCCCTAGTGAGACAACTGGTAGCCGCAGAAGGAGAAATCTGGTGCGGCAAGGACGAACTTCTCGGCGTTGATGGTTATTCCAGAGGCTCGGCATCTGGCAAGTACGTCTTTGACACGATGAAGATGTGTCAAATAATCATCGTCATACAAGAGGATATCATCGACGACTTTGACACAATTTAGTACTCCTTGAAGCGCGATGTCACCTCTTCTGCAGAAGGCGTCTCCAGTAGCCGCAAAACCCATGGGACCTCTAAGGTAGCGAAAGCGTCCGTAAGGAGTGATGAATGTCGTCAACGACTGATCTTGTTCAGCCAGTTGAAGCTGCCAAAAGCCACACAGTGCATCCACAGTTGTAAAGAACTGAGCCCCCAGGTGGACACTGCGTATCGCTGTAAACGGTGTAGGAGATGGGTGTGCCGGACGGGACACTTGGCCGTTGAGCTTGGACAAGTCGGTTGTTATGCGGACACCCCCACTGGCCTTCGGTACGACTACCATCGGGTGACACCATGGAGATGAGTCGTCTCCAGCCGGGGCGATGATATCTTGAGACACCATTGACTCGAGTTCTGCCTTCATCTGATCCTGGTAGGCTAAGGGGATGAGCCGTGAGGTATGTATGGCGAAAGGCTGTGCATCCTCCTTTAAGTGTATCCGCTTAGGTGGTCCTGACATCGACTTAAGAGGTGCATCCTGCTAGTCGGTCATCTTCACCAATACGTCCGAGTACTCCCGAAGGAAGTAGTCCTTGACAGATTCAGGTGAAGTGGTGCTCAGCAATGGAAGTGGTGGGGTTGCAACTTGTGGATGTGGAGGGGTTGCAACTTGAGGTAAAGCAGCTGCAGCGTCCGTATGCTCACCTCCTTGTGTAGCTCCCTCTTTTGTGACATCTGGTGACTCCCCGACCCTGTTGATGATCCCCTTAGAAGTCTTGATTTGCGTAGGGAAATTTTTTGGTACAAGGTTCAAGGTCTTACAGTGTTCCCAAGACAACAGGGGTGTGCTTAAGGAGCCTTGGACGTCAATCCATCCCGTGCATGACAGCGTGCCATAGGTCGTCTTCGCCTTAAAAGAACCCAGAGCAGCAGGCATCTTGGACCCATCAGCGTTGTAGTAGTCCAGCGTCGGAGGAGGGTCGAGTTCGCGCCTGGTGAGGCCTAAGTACTTGAGGTGCTGTGGACCTATTACCGTAGTGTCAGCTCCGGTGTCAGGTATCACCTCAATACTGCCTGACCCACCACCGTGTGTTACGACGACGGTGATAGTAGGTGAGGGCTTGGGTCTCTCACGTGCAGATGACTGGACTCTCCGTATGCGTGATGCTCCGAAGTTTCCGGGACTTGTTGAGGTAACCGAACTCGCACTACATGAAAGGTAGAGCGATTGTCCCCAGCTGGTCCCTGATTCTTTGGTTTTGGGGGCTTCTTAAGCTTCGAAGACTTGCAGAACTTCTCGAAGTGACCGTACCGGCTACAAGCATTGCACTGATAACTCCTTGCTGGGCATTTCTTGATGTGTGACCAGTGGCCTGTCTTGCCACAACCAATACATGTTGCTGTTGAGGCGGGACATCCTTTGAGACCGTGCTGGTGCTTGCCACAGTCTTTGCATGGGGATGCTGACGTAGGGGCAACCCTCTGTGTCTCTGCTTTGTTCTTGTTGGCTGCCTTTTTCCCCTTTTTATACTGAGAAACTGCACGGGCAGCATGCGGGGCTCTCAAAGCAGTAGCAGCTGACCTGGTGGCCTCATGTGCACGACACAACATTACGACGTCCGTAAGGGTGGAGGAGGCGTCGAGGGCGATGATCTTCTGGACCACCTCCTCGTCGTTGACGCCGGTTAGGATACCGTGTTTGATCCATGCCTCCTGACAGTCATTGTTGTTGGCTTTGCAGACATCTTTTTCTTCTGAGAGACTTTTCAACCTCACAAAGGAGTCTGCAAAGGATTCACCTGGTGCTTGCTTGCAGCTAGTGAATGCCCGCCGTCGTAGAGCCTCGTTACTTGATTCCTTAATGTGCTGCTGAAGGACGTCGAGTACCTCGTCGACGGAAGAAGTAGAGTCTGGAGGCACCCACAGTGTGTGCTCCAGCACTCTCTGAATCTCAAGGGAGAGGCACATCCTCAGTTGGATGAGCTGTTTTGGTTGAGGTAGGCCAGTCAAGTCAACCATGGTGGCGTAGTCCATCCAACGTCTTCTCCACTCCCTGAAATACTGGAAGGTGATATCAGTGGAGAGTACTGGTGGCGGCTGAACAGCAGCCTTGGGTGCTGACGGGGCTCCAACGAGGTTCGGCAACACGTTCCCCTGACCAGGTGAAGACGAGGTGAGATCTGAAGAAGACACGGACGCGGAGGCAGAGTGCAAAGGAACGTGTGGAGAGGTCAGTGTTGCCAACAAAGCCTCAAAACGTGCTGCATCCTCGCGTTTTTGTTCTGCCATTTCCGCCCGATAACGTGATGCCTCTTCCTCACGTTCAGCTCGCATGCGTACCGCTTGCTCCTCGTTCAGCGCGTATCCTAGCTGCTTCCTCCTCGCGTTCGACACGTGCGGCATCATCTCTCTCTTTCATGAAGTTGAAAAAAGCGTAGAGATCCATTGGTAGCTGCTGCAAAGTTGAGTCGAGTCTGGGCGGGGAAGATGAGTCGTGAGCAGAAGATTCCTCCGCTTGTTTACGAGAGGTATTTTTCTTCTTTTGGTTTGGCATAATACGTCACTCACTCTCTGACACGTAAGAGTAAAGTGTGCTGTATAATGCTCATGTGAGTCTGTACGTAAAAGGTGTATGCAGGTAGAAACAGTGACGGCTGTGGTGGTGTTTGGCAGTGTGGAGGGTGGTGGTAGGGGTAGGGAGGGGACGGGGGGTGGTGACTCCAAAGCAAGAGGAGGTGCGACGCGCTGCGCTCCCCAGAATGCTTCACCGAGACCTACCTTCACCGTATACACTGCTGTATACTGCCACAAAACACTGCACAACACTGGTCACTGCACACGTAAAATCATTGCACTGCACACACTGCTGGGAGCCACACGTTGGTAGCTGGCTATGTTGCTTGGTGCTATAGTCGGCCCGCGTCCCTGGCAACTCCCGCCAAGATGATGCCTCGCCTCTTTGTAGGTCGTCCACTGCTCTCCTCCACTTCACTGCGCCATGTAGGTTGCTTAACCAACGTCCTTAAGGATAAGGTGAGGACGACGGAAAGACTGGAGTAATAATGTAGGTCCTTTAATGGGAGAGTCAGAATGGGCGTATGTCCCTAAGAGCAAGGCGGGGAACAGACTGCCCGTACAAGCGTGAGGCGCGCGGGAACATGAGATGCCAGTTAGTGAAATGCAACATAATAAATACATTAAATTGGAATGAGACATCAGTACATCATTAACCTACACCTTACTCATTTCTTTGCTTATTGCAACATCCGTAAGCTGAAGGCTTGGATGTGAGGCTACAAATTTTAATGCCTTATCGTAGACAGTCAAAGGAATTTTCATATCAGCTTCTGTTAAGATGTATGAGAAGTCTTCGGGTAATACATTTATAAAAATAAAAACAAACATATCACTGTAAACTTCTTTGCCTGTAGGCTCAAATGATTCTAACTGTTCAACAATGCCTTCAATTCTAATGTAGAGTACAGTTAATGTTTCTCTTGTTCTCCGAGTGACAAATGATAATTGATGCATCAGACTAGGAAGAGAATGGTTTTCTGGATATATTTATAAAAATGCCTTTTTGACGTTTGTCCAATCAAGTTTATATTTGGAAGCACAATGATTGATGTGAGTAATGCACTGTCTAATGCATATTGCATAGCTAACTCAATACGCCCTTCATCATCCCAATTGGTTCGAGTTCTATTTGCGATGTCAACAATCCAGGAATGGGCACTTGTGATACATTTTAAATTAGGTGCAGAAGGACTGGATTCACTTCCTCCACGAAAGTATGGTAATCCTATAACTTGGTTAAAATTATTCCTTACATTATCTGTATTTGCCTCTACAATATCATACTTACTAAAGCAGGTATTGGAACTGCTAGGTGATTGTGCTTGTGCTGTGTTGTCTAAGATTTTCTTGCAACACAGGACCAAAAGTTAATGGGGTTAATTCTCTAGGTTTCAATAATTTCTTTAATCTGCTGGGTTTTAACAGTACAAGATTAATGCGTTTCATTCATATAGTCGAAGAAAATTTTACAATTTCAAACTAGGTTGAAATTGCAAAGAATTTTTTTTTATTGAATTGCACAATTGCTTCCAATCTATTAGTCCATCTAACAATGTATGCAATGTTGCAATCATCCCACCGCTGCCACCAATTTCGTTGCTAGTTATTACAACGTGTTTTTCCGTGTTCTGTTAATCAACATATCCTTTTGGTCACGGGGTACAGAACACTTTGATTTTTCTTTATTTAATTAATTAAGTTGACAAGCCTTCCTTGCTCCAAACATCATCCTTCTTCAATATTTGATATATACATATAATCAAGCACATGAGATAATATCTCTAGGAGTTTATAACAATTTTCATATCATGAAGCAATACATAATATTCATAATCTAGGAGCAATAATAATATTCATATATCTTGGAGCAAAAACATATCATACATCACATATCCTACGTAAAATAAATTCTTAACTTAACATCCTAACAGCTGCTTTACTAAGACTGCATGTCATAAAGAGTTTCCACTTACCCAGCCGTTCAGAGCCTCCATCTGATCTGATAGATATGGTTCTCCCTAGCTAGAATATCCGAATGAAGTGACTGACTAAGGCTCCAACGAGTTGTATAAGTAGTAGTTTCCTTCCGACAGTATGAGCTATTTTCCCTTAAATTCTAAATTCTAATATAAGGGTTATTTTTCCTTAAAGGTTATTTTCCTACGTTCTGATATTAAAGGTCAGTTTGCCTTAACATACTACAATTAAGGTCAGTTTTCCTTACAACTGTATCTCGCAATTTCCATATTGGTTTCTGAGGCCATATTCTTAACAAGAGAAAGTTTTATTACCTAGTCCAGACTACTGGTTCCGTATCGACCGAGGCACTTGAAATCTTATTTTGACCATAGATCACTGCTCGGTGTCAAGCAGCTGACACCTGCTGTTTACCTTTCTCTGACCGTGCACCTGACCTAATCCTGTTCACCTGACCTGACACCTCACTGGTCATCTCACTTGACCTCATTATTTTTACCCTTTTTTGACTGTGCACCTGCATCGGTCACGCTACCTCTGAGTTCCTTAATTCCACATTCCACACATCCACATACTATCTACCACCTTTCACATAATATTTATCTTCCCTTTTAACACATTATCTGGTCACGACACCAAGAACACGAAGTAGGGGACACAGAACGACGCTCCACTTTTCACGTGGTGAGAGCCCAGTCACTCCATGGAAACCCTGAGCCTCCAAAGCAGCAAGCCAGCTTAAAATGACTGTCAGTGGCCGGGAGTGTGAGGTGTAACCCATTGAAACAGGTGCTCCGCAGGGTAACTGCCTCGGCCTCTTGCTTTGGAGCATGTATATCAACGAGCTTGTTGGCTTCTGGTATGTATGTATGTATGTATGTGTGTATGTATGTATGTATGTATGAGAATGTCCCACGTGGTGTTAGCCTTTTCCTGTGTGACCAAACGTTTTCCCTCTGTTTACCATGGGTAGGTAGACTGGATATTTTCCACTAGGAAAGGAAATTTCCTAAGCTATCATATGTAACTAGATAATTTAATTAATCTAAAAGCTATACAGTATTATATGTTGTTCACTATAAAGTATTCATTATTATGTAATTAGTACATTAATGAATTTACCTATATTTGTGTGTTTAAACTAATACTGATCATTTATAAACAACACATTAGGTTAATAAGAGGAGGAATGAAGAATAAAAAGACTGCCATGATATCAAAAGATGATGTCATTTAGCCAATATAATGGCATTATCAATTAAAATGGGTAAAGCTAAGGTTTCGTTGGCTGTCGATACCGGCGCAGCAGTTAATGTGTTTTCTGAAAAAGCATACCATGCACTAAAACGCGCTTTTCGTGGAAGCCGATTGCCTTTTCACCCAAATTACCTAAACTTAATGGGTGTTAATAGCGAACTTTTAAATATTTTAGGTATTGTTCGTCTCCCCATCTCCCTAGGAAAGGCACTTGCTGGTCGAATGCCCGAGTTTGGTGGAGCCATAGACTACACCATACTTGACAAGACACTCGCGACAATCGCTGACAGACGATATTACATTTAGGCCCTATAGATTCCGCTGCTATGAGTGATGACAGATAATACTTCATATATCAGTTCATATTCTACTTAGGACATTGTATTTCATGTCTTTACAATCAGTAATGATTGCTGAACCATGGCTGAACCTAAAAAATGATTTTACAACTTTTGCAAATAGGAAATTAACATAAAGATTACAAGTTTGAGTGAAAAATCGTGTGGGAGTTGTGTATAAAGCATATTGTTTATAGAAAAAATTTCTGGCAAATTCGCAATAACTTCTGAAATAAAACATCACATATTGTGAAATCACCATTCCTGAATATGATTTGATTGTGATCAAATGTCATATTATCGTTATATCGGCTTGGGAATGAATTTTTCACAACAATTCATGGTGCGTAGCTGAGAAAACTGAGCTGAGTGTGTGACGGCGAGACGTCCGTTGGTCTGTCAGAGTCAGTCACTCAAAGGCGTGGTCACACTAGCTATTGATATCGATTGATCTGGGGTTATGGCTGGATTGGCCAGCCATTTGAGTTGCATTGGCTACTGATTCTTGCTGCACCGAGCTAGCGGTAAGGACGGTCTTCACTGGCATGTTTTGCTAGCGCTAGCGGATCTTGATCTTGATCTTGATCTTGATGTCACAGGAGGTCTAAGTTGAGAAACTATCGTTTATTCAGTATATATGCAACAAAAAAATATTGCACTTCTTTTTTCAATGACGTTTTATGAGTATGAGAAAAATAGGATAGCCGACAATACAAGAAAACACCCAAATATAAATTTTAATTCGATGCAAATATAGCATTTACTTCTCGCATGACAAGATCAAGGCGAAAGAGGTCACAAGAAGAAGAAGAAGAGGAAGACCAAAACAAACCTTTACAAAGGCCACCAACATAAATAGTTCAATTCATTGGTCCCATGACGCTATTATAAGTCTCATGGAAAATGTTCATGAGCAGAAGAAGAAGATAAGTGCTTCCTCCATAACGGCTTGTGTTGTTGTTATGATCAGCTGATTCCACAAGGTTAGTGGTTCTACTTGTGAGTGTGACCAAACTGTTAGTCGTATCGCTGTAACTCCAGGGAAAACGGAAGCCAGGTTAGCGTTAGCAATACCTAGTGTGACCGTAGCTTCACTGCCAGTGCAACCAGAAGGACGTACTACTGTAGCTACTAGCTGGACACCGGACTCGTTTTAGCAGTAAGTATGCAACATTTGGTTAATGTAATGTCTGATTTATAAGATTTTAGGAGTATTTCAGTACTAAATTCATATAAAACTCCCTGTAGAAATTGAACGTAGAACGGTTGATGAACGGTGGATGATGAAACTTTAGTAGCGGTCATTATTTGATCATGGCTACCATCACCACTGTTATGTATTTAAAAATGACCGTGCGAATTTAACAAATAGATACATATCATGGTCATGGTCTAACCAAGTTAGTTAGACCATGATTGACCACGGTTACCTCAAGACCAATGAAATCCGTTTATTCAAAATTCGAATCTAGCTACCTACTCCTCATTCCGCCCACCAGGCTCCCTAATCAACAACAAGGAGAGTAGGAATAAGTAAGTCAAGTTTGTTTATATTACAGTACCATTATTTTTTTTTCTTTGATAGGGTAAACAACATCGGTACATACATACATACATACATACATATTTGATATGTTTAAATGCCATTATCTTACTGTGTGAGTGCTTACACACATGCATTAGGTTTTTTTTTTTTTTTTTACATTCTTCGAACGAATAGATGCTACAGACTAGTAGGTAATATAACTATAGGAATTAATCCATTAATTTATAAATTTAATTGTACTTCTGAATTATTATTATTTTATTTTTTCGGATGGTTATTTATTTTTATTTGTATAATTTTGTGTTCACTTGTAATGTGCTAACATTCACATTTTATTTCAGGTTTTTTGGTTGTGACAACTTTAAGGACAAATTACTGCAGATCCTTGTTGGCTTGGCCAGGAAGTTCCCAGAGTTTGAGGTGGCTCAGTGCTGTAATGGGCACAATGTAATCACCAAGATTCTCCCCGTCGTGGGCGGCAACCTTTTCAATGGTTTTGGCTCCAACTCGTGCAGGGACACAAACTCTGATGTTCACGCCAAGTTGCCCTCCAAACGCCAGGCCACCGGCGACTGTGTGAGGGATAATAGAAGCCATGACCAAATGAAAAGGCAAAAGCTCCAGGGGCAGAAAAAATAGGTGATGGGGGAGATAATGACTGCGTCTTACAAGCCAGCGATTTGTGTCTCTCTTCAAGGGAGTTATACTTACTGCTACTGCAGACAGTGTTTTTTTTTTTCTGTGCAACAAAGATATTTCTCCCCCTGCAAGACAGTGACTTGTGCTTTTCTTCAAGGGAGTTATACTTACTGCTACTGCAGACAGTTTTTTTTTTTGTGCAATAAAGATATTTCTCCCCCTGCAAGACAGTGACTTGTGCTTTTCTTCAAGGGAGTTATACTTACTGCTACTGCAAACAGTGTTTTTTTTTTCTGTGCAACAAAGATATTTCTCCCCCTGCAAGACAGTGACTTGTGCTTTTCTTCAAGGGAGTTATACTTACTGCTACTGCAGACAGTGTATTTTTTTTCTGTGCAATAAAGATATTTCTCCCCCTGCAAGACAGTGGCTTGTGCTTTTCTTCAAGGGAGTTATACTTACTGCAACTGCAGACAGTGTTTTTTTTTCTGTGCAACAAAGATATTTCTCCCCCTGCAAGACAGTGACTTGTGTCTCTCTGGACGCAAGTACACCAATTCTTTGAGAGTGAGGCCATCGTCAGGTATGTCAACCTAGTGTGTCTTTCTCGATACACCTTGGAGGAGATGGCAGAGGAGATGCAGACCGCCAGGGAGCAGCTGGTCATGGAGGACACTCGGTTGGTTCAGATGTTGACTGGAGAGCTCTCTGGTGTAGTCTATGGTATTGCATATTAGTATGGACTACATTGGCTATGTATCTATGCGTTTTCAGTTTAAAATTCCAATGTTCCTGGAAACTATTGCAAATATGGTGTTTTTATTGGTGTCTTAGGATTTAATAATTGTCGCCCACCGATGACGTATGTTGACTAATTTGTTTTTGTTGCTCATAAACGTATTCTTCACATCACTCTGAGGTGTTTGCTTTTTGTTTGAGGTTTCTATGATGATTTTTAGTATTTTATTCAAATAAAACAAACAAAAAATCTCCTCAGGAACCATTTGCGAAAGACCCGATTTCGAGTGCACAGTCACGTATGGTGTATTCTATGGTATTGCATATTAATATAGACTACATGGGCTATGCATGTAAGTGTTTTCAGATTGAAATTTCAATATTCCTGGAAATTATTGCAAATTTTGTGTTTTTCTTGGTTTCTTAGGATTTAATAATTGTCGCCCACCGGTGACGTATGTTGACTAATTTGTCTTTGTTGCTCATAAACATATTCTTTATGTCACTCTGAAGTGTTTGCTTTTTATTTGAGGTTCCTATCTTAATTCTAAGTATTTTATTTGATTTTTCTAAAAATCTGCTGTAGGGCCTGTTTGCAAAAGGTCCAATTTCGAGTGTCCAGTCAAGTATGGTGTAGTCTATGGTGGAGCTAAAGCAGCGTTTCCTCTACTGGTGCCGCAGTGCGGATGGTGGTTTTAGTCTAAGTCGAGTGCTTGGCCCGGCGTATCCTTCCCCGGGTTATGGAGTGGTATATTTTCTGAAAGAGACTGGCCTCCTCGCTTTGTTGTAATGATCATTGAATTTTTATTTTTGAGTTTCTATAGTAGTTTTTTTCGGCTAGTTGTAGAATCCACACTTAAATACGGTTCGTGAGGGACATAAGACGGTCGCCCGTGTAGTAAATATCACCGACGGTCCGATAAAACTTAAAACTGGACTCCTATCTCGCAACTTAATGTCTTCTCTAAAATTTTAGAAACTTTAATGAAGTCATATTTAATACAATATTTTGAATCACAAAACATTTTCAGTCCTTCTCAATTTAGTTTTAGGTGCAAACGTAGCACTTTCTTACCCTTAAATATATTTTCTAATGATGTCTTTTCAGCCATTGATAACAAACTCTCTGTCTTATCAATCTTTATTGACTTTGCCAAAGCATTTGATACTGTCAACCACAACATTCTTATTAGTAAATTACATCACTGTGGAATTCGAGGTCCAATACTTTCATGACTGAAAGATTATTTAAAAGAGAGACACCAACACACTGTCTTTTGTGATAAAAAAAAATCTGCTCCTACTCAAGTTACCCTTGGAGTTCCACAAGGAAGTATATTGGGGCCTGTCTTGTTTTTGGTATATAACAACGACATTTCAAATATTTTTTTCGGAATCTAAAACTCTATCATTTGCCGATGACATGACAATATATTTTACAGGACCAAATCCGACTCAACTTGCACATAATGCCAATAATGAATTAAATAAACTCTATCAATGGTGCCTATGTAACAGACTTACAATCAACGCTAATAAAACCTACTATATGTTATTTACAACAAATAGAATTATAAATTTGCCTAACATACATATAAATAATCAAATAATTACTAAGGCTAATAAGATTAATTTCCTTGGTGTTCTCTATGATGACTCTCTACTTTTCAAACATCACATACACAATTTAAGACACAGCATTATTATATAAATAAAGCTATCAAATTAAAGATTTCATGCCTTTGGATGTTCTGAAATCTGTCTATTATGCCCACATCTATTCACTACTACTGTAACCCTATATGGTGCACTACATACCCTACCTATTTAATTCCCCTTAACTTGCAACTAAAAAAAAATGTCAGAATTATAATGAATAGCACTTACCTAGAGCATACAAAACCCCTTTTCAAACAAACCAGACTATTAAAATTAAATGACATAACTAAACTGTCAATAGCAACATTTATGTATACAAATAAAACTGAAATGAGCAACCTTCTACCATCTCATAATTTTGGTACCCGTCATCGAGATAATCTAAGCCTGTCCCTCCACCGTCTATCAAAGTTTATACATTCAACAAATTATCTAGGACCTGTGATATGGAATACTATTCCACCACAAATTCAAGATGCACCCTCACTTAACACATTTAAAAATAGACTTAAAAAACATATACTATCTACTTATTAATTCAACTTTATACTACATGTACTGTTTATAACCACTATTACTATCAATATGTGTATTATTAATTTTTTATTTTTTACTATTATTATTTTTATTATTATAATTATTATTATTATTATTATTATTATTATTATTATTATTATTATTATTATTATTATTACTATTATTTTTATTATTATTATTAATATTATTATAATTATTATTACCACTACAAATATTATTATTGTTACTACTATTATTATTATTATTGTTACTACTACTATCATTATCATTAATATTATTGTTATTATCATCACTATAAGCATAGCTATTCTGATTGTTCCTATTATTATTTTCATTATTATCTTATATGTTATTTGTCACTATTATTATTATAAATTTTTTTTTCTTGTTCTTATTGTTATGTTATTACAATTTCCTGTTTACTCTCAGTAAATTCATACTGATTATAAAATAAATAAATATATATATATATATATATATATATATATATATATATATATATATATATATATATATATATATATATTATTTTTTTTTTTTTTTCTTTAAATCAACTACGATTAAGATATTAATACCTTCTCTTGTAATAATGCAAACTTTGCATGTTTTTGTCTGATCACTTAATGTTATTATCTACAATTACGACTGTTATTATTAGTGTTATCTCTATGTTTATTGTCATATTAGATTTGTTTAATGCCACTTATGTTATAAAATCAATTATTTGATTAATTTTATTTTGCACAGCTATTTCTGTTTTCCTTATCATAATGATTATCATCAGCCTGTAGTGGCCACGCAAGTTTACCATAAAATACATTTTCTGTAATTCACTTTTTGTAAATTTTCTCTAATTCACTTTTTATTTTTTATATTGTAAATAAGATTAAATTTAATCCTTTTACTTTTTATATATTTATTATTTTCTAAAAAAAAAAAAATAAATAAAAACTTCATAAAGACTTGCCAGGATATTCAGGTCACCAGTAAATTTATATGACTACCCCAATAAAATTTTGTCACATCACACACTCACTCCACTCCACCACCACCACCCCAGGATCATGTTGTGAACTCGCATGTCCGACGCGCTTAGTGACACGTGCCCCTCGCTTCCATGCCCTCAGTAACAGTGATAGTGTGTGCCTTGCAACGCCACCATGACCTCAGTGACCAGTGCAGTGCAAGGGCTGGCGCCCATAGCCACCCCAGGGGTTAAGCGGACGCTGAACCGCTCACTTTCAGCATCACCGGCGGAGACCTCCACGCCGAAGAGGACCGCCCGCAGCTTGGAGCCGGAGTTCTCCCACGCAGAGGAGGCCCCCAGCGATGATAGCGGTCGCCTCGTTATCGACGAGAGCCCCCAGACCGAGGCCCAGCAGGAGGACGAGGGAGGCTGGGAAACGGTCACGAACTCCCGACGAGGCCCCCGGCCCAAGTTCAAGCTTGTGCACCAGGACGACACCACCAGTGCATACCAGACTGTGACGGAGCTGGAGAGCGCGCACCCTGCCCTGCGTATAAACGTACGCCCCACGCTCACCAGCGAATACGTCCTCACCCCGAAGGACGACTGGTCGGAGGCCCTGCTGCGCCGCCTCGCCGAGGAAGGGGACCGTGTGATCCTGCTCGACCCCAGCGTGAGGAGGCACAAGGTGGTGCTGGAGCGCTACCCCATCACCCTCCCCCTCCAGGCTGTCGAGGCCCACCCCCACGTGCTCTCGGCAAGACGGCTTCGGGCGCACAGAGACAAGGTCCCCACGAGGCAGATCTTGTTGGTGTACGAGGGGCCGCCGCCCCCCAAGCTGGACCTGGGCAGCTGGGGACGCTATGCCCTGCGCCCCTACCAGGGTGAGCCGGTGAGGTGCTACAAGTGCCAGCGCTTCGGGCACCTCCAGGCCACGTGCCAACACCTCGTCAGGTGTGGCGTATGCAGCCAAGCGCACCCCACGGAGCAGTGCATCGATCGCCACAAGGCCAGCGAGGTCACCACGGCACGGTGCCCTAACTGCACCAAGGGGCACCACGCGTGGAACGTGAAGTGCCCCGAACGCATGAGGAGGATGCCACAGGGACACCAGCAGCAGCAGCAGCAGCAGCAGAGGGAACCACATGGCCACCCCCAGCAACAGAGAAACCGCCACCTTGTTCCCGCGCCACCACCAGCCAGGTCAGAATGGGTCACCCACCCACCCCCCACCCCTGGCCGGCCCGGCACACGTCAGGGCGGACCAGGGGAGGGGGAGTGGCAGACAGCGAGCGGACTACCACAGCAGCAGCAGCAGAGGGAACCCCCCCCCAGCAACAAGGCAGGCGACGCTTTGTTCCCACGCCACCAGACAGGCCGGCCTTCCACCCGCCCCCCACCCCTCAACGGCCCGGCTCAGGACAGGTCGAGGGAGGGCAGGGGGAGGGGCAGGCAGCGACCAGCAGCCGCACCACCGTTAACTCCGCCCACACCTCCACCCAGCCTCCCACCTCCTTGGTCCCCCAGCCACAGAGGAGGGGAGGACGCAGGGACCGCGCCCACCACGCCCGCCTCGTCGAGGAGCAGCCCACGGCGCTGCCCAATGCCCAACCACCGACAGAGTCTCGACCCTCTGGCCACGGTGAGGGACTGAATGAAGAGGGCAACGCCATTGTAGACGTCATCCTTGTGTGTGTGGTGCGACTGATAAAGAGGCTGCTTGACCGCCGGCAGGGCACCGCAGCCATCACCGAGCAGGACCTCGAAGCACTCCTCCACGAAGAGATGCTCACCGACGTCTTAGGGGGCGCCCTCCAGCCCCCACCGTCACCTTCAACGACGAGGGAGCCCACCCAACACCCTCTCCACCCACCGCACGCCCACAACCAAGATGGAGGTGCGGAGTGAAAGCACCGCCCACCCAGCCCACGCGCCGGCGCCCACGCTGAGGGTGCTGCAGTGGAATGTGCAGGGCCTCCGCCCCAAGAAACACCAGGTACTGCAAGCCGTCTTCCAGGAGGACCTGGATCTGGTTCTCCTGCAGGAGACACAAATGTGCTGCTGAAGGTGCTGCGAACAGCACCCCCCCCGCGCTGATCGCCGCCCGCGCCCAGCCGGGCGACGGGTGGTGAGGACCGCCACCACCCACCAGTAACAGACAAGCCACGCGCGGGACACACCGCCGTGTCTTGACTCACTACTACACCGGCGGGCTCCCCGCTTTGTGTAACATGTACATTTGTATATATATGCCATGTATAAGTGTACATTATTACATAATAAACCTTTAAAAAAAAAAAAAAAAAAATTTGTCACATCACAGTCTTGACCTGACCTTCACGGAATGAGGACGCACGTCGCTCTCGCTCCCGAGTCAGGTCAGGTTAGCTTAGGTGCGTGACCTCGCCGCGGCTTGTGCACCCCCACACATGTGTGACCTTGCAGTGCAGTGTTAAAAGTTAACCACCAGTGATTGTATTAACATGGCAACCAGTATGCCACTAGAATTCCCCGTGCATAGCGACAGTTCGGGGAAGAGGGCACGTGCGCTCTCTCCCTCATCTTCCCCCGAGAAACACGGGACACCACGGAAGGCGGCCCGCAGCTGCCAGCGTGACCTAATGGAGGACAGCAGCCACGACGAGGCCGACTGGCCTACACCAGCCGCCAGTAACCGCCTGCCTGACATGCTGGAGTACGACACCGGTGGGGCAGACTGTGATCTGGCCATCGCCAGCGATGAAGGGCAGCTGGAGCAGCAGCAGCAGCAACAGGATGGTGACGGTGATCAGGGCCAGGAATGGACAACCGTCACCAGGGGCAGACACGCCCGCCGCCAGCAACCCCAGCGGTCCAAGTTCAAGCTGGGCAGCCAGGGGGTCCATGGCAGCGCCTACCACGCCATCACCGCCCTCGAGAGGGAGCACTCAGGCCTGAAGATGGAGGTGAGGCCCAACGTACAGGGTGAGTACATCCTCACGCCCAAGGATGTAGACTCCGCGGCGCTCCTGCGCTACATGGCGGAGGAGGGGAATAGGGTGCTCCTCCTCAACCCCAGCGAACGGAGGTGAAAGTTGCTGCTCGAGCGCTACCCGCTGGATCTCCCCCTCGATGCGGTAGAAGCGCACCCGCAAGTGGCCTCCGCCCAGCGTCTGCGCTCCTGGAGGGATAAGCTGCCCACTAGGCAGGTGCTGCTTGTTTATGTGGGGCCACTGCCCGCCAAGCTGGACCTCGGCTGCTGGGGTAAGTACTCCCTGCGCCCCTACCAAGGAGAGCCTGTGAGGTGCTACAAGTGTCAGAGCTTCAACCACCACCAGGCTCGATTTGCGCACACGGTCAGGTGCGGCGTGTGCAGTTTGCCCCACCCGACGGAGGAATGCATCACCTGCCACAAGGCAAACGAGGCGACCACAGCCAAGTGCCCCAACTGTGGGAAAAGCCACCACGCGTGGAACCCTCGGTGCCCTGAACGCTTCCGCAGGCTTCCCCGGCCCAACCACCAGCAGCAGCATTCCCAGACGACGGCAAGACGGCGACGACAACGCCGTCCCGAGGCACCACGCGGCCAGCCCCGGCAGCAGGCCGCCCAGCAGCAACAGCACCAGCAGGAACCGCGGGACCAGCAGCAGGCCACGCAACAGCACCAGCTTCCACCACACGGCCAGCCTCGGTCGAGTGCCCAGCAACAGCAGCGGCGGCAAGCCTTTGTTCCCGCTCCACCTCCAGTCAGGTCAGCGTGGGTCCAGGAGCGGCCGTCCCCGGACCCCGACCCCTCATCCCAGTCGGCGCCACGGCTGGAAGGAAGGATTAGCGAGCCGGCCCCCAGGGACCACACCCAGGTGAGAAGCGGGGAAACAAAGGAGCGCCGGGCAGCCATGGAGACAGACACCCGTGCCCCCCAGCAAACCCCCCTACCCACCAGAGCGAAGCCAGGCCCAGCCAGCCACACTGCCCCCCGGCCTCCGTGGCCCCGAGTGACCCTCTACAGTCTACACGGCGTGTTTATCACCCTCAGCGAGGAGACTCGAGTGGTGGTGAGCTGCATCATGGCGCGGATGATGCAGCTGCTGGCGAAGCTGCTCGATCGCCCTGACCACGCCCTCGCCAGGCTGGAGGAATTGGACGCTCTCCTCCGCCAGGAAACGATCGCCGCCATCTCTGAGAGCGGCCTCCAGCCACCATCCAACCCGAGGGACCCACGCCTGCGTTCCCTCCACCCAGCCGCCTCCCATCACCAAGATGGAGAGCAGGCACGCTGAAGCCACCACCCACCAGGACCAGCCTTCGGGCCCCCCAAGGCTCAAGGTCCTACAGTGGAACGTCCAGGGACTGCGGCCCAAAAAGCACCAAGTGTTGCAGGCCGTCTTCGAGGAGGACCTCGACGTGGTGACCGTCTTCACCGCTCGGGGCTCCGGCGACCAGCTTCCTCCTCATACACGCCGCCTCCAGCAGCAGCTGCGGCCGCTCCATGACGAGGCAGTCAGGTAGGCGACAGAGGAAGCTGACGTGATCGATCAGCCTTTCTCCCTACAAGAGCTGGGGCAGGCGAAGAGGCGCGGCCGTGACACAGCGGCCGGGGCAGACGGCGTGACGTATTCCATGCTGGCCCACGCCGGACCAGCAGGGGACGCTGCGCTGTTGGCCACGCTCAACGCCTCGTGGCTGGCGGGCTGCCTGCTACCCGTGTGGAAGGAAGCCGACATTCAGCCCATCCCCAAGCCGAGAGAGCCCACCAAGCTCAGGCCCATCTCTCTCCTAAGCTGCACGGCCAAAACGGCTGAGAAGATGGTGCTGGCTCGGCTGCAGTGGCGGGTGGGGCCCCTGCACCAACACGTGTTCGGTTACACCCGCGGCGTGAGCACGGCTGACAGCTTACTCACTCTGCTGGCCCAGGCTAACCACCACCAGGCTAATCCACCATCGTCGTCTTCCTGGACCTGGAGAAGGCATTCGAGTTGGCCAGCCCTCACGCCATACTCACCGCGCTCGTGGAAAAAGGCGTGCGAGGAAAACTACTGGCCTGGCTCCGGGACTACTTGCTCCACCGCCGCGCCAGGGTGAAGTTCCAGGGCGTGAGGTCGAGCCTCCACGAGCTAGAGAATGGGACGCCACAGGACGGCATCCTCAGTCCCTTCCTCTTCAACCTCCTGATGGAGCAGCTGGTGGCCCTGTCCTTCCACGAGAGCACCGTCCTGCTGAGCTACGCCGATGACCTCGCCCTTGTGGTCACTGGGAGGGACAACAAGCTCAGGAGGACGCAGCAGGCTTTCAACCTCATCAGCGGGAAGTGCGAGGAGTTGGGGCTCAAGATCTCGGCCGAGAAGTCCCGGGCCATGATGGTGAAGGCAGTGGACCCAGCGTGGCAGCTCCGCGTCCAGGGAATTGGGTTGGCCTGGACCGACTCCTACCAGTACCTCGGGGTGTGGGTTGACAAGCGGCTGTCCTTCACGGCCCACGTCGCCTACCTGAGGGAAAGGACGCAGGCCAGGCTGAACGCTATGCAGGCCATGACCCGCCTCACTGCGGACGCCACGTTCTCTGTCCTGCGCCTGTACTACGTGCAGGCGGTGCGGTCCCTGGTGGACTACAGCGCTCCTGTCCTCATCGCGCTCTCACCCAGCCAGCAGGAGCGACAGGAGGTGCTGCAAAACGCCGCCATGAGGACCATACTGGGGGCACCGAGATGGTCCAGCGCGTGCGTCATGCAGAGCGAGACCGGTCTGGTGCCCTTCACCACCCGAGTGGAGCAGATCGTGGCCTGCCGGGTGGCCAGGGTGCTGCAGCGTGACGAGGAGGGCGTGGCGCAGAGGAGACTGCGACTGGCGATGACGCAGGGCGCCGAGATCCTCCGCCACAACCCGTGGCTGCTTCGGTCCGCGCTGGCTGCCTTGCCCGCACGGATAACGGACCCGAGCCGCAGCCAGACCTCCCTGCCCCCACCTACCGCGCCCCACCCCCATGGGAGACTCCCGCAGCAGACTTCACCGTCACTCCTCTACCTGCCAGCAAGTCCCAGTGCCCCACCGAGGAGCCACGGCAACACGCCCTCATGGCCATGGCGCGGGTCACCGAGCCAGGGTGCGCTGTGTACTACACCGACGGCTCGGTAGACCCAGGCAGCGGCAGAACGGGCGCTGCTGCCATCACCGGCGACACGGAGCTGCGCGCCAGGACTCCCGACCACTACTCCACGCTGCAGACGGAGTTGGTGGCCATCCAGCTGGCCCTGGAGCACACCCAGCACCATCAGGAGGCCATCGTGGTGCTGCACACCGACTCCAGGGTGGGGCTGCAGGTTCTCCAGCAGCCGCATCCCAGCGACAACGTGGGCCTCGTCACCGCCATCCTGGGCAGCCTGCAAAGTCTCACCGCGCAGTGGCGGCAGATGAGGCTCAACTGGATACCCAGATATGTGGGTGTACGAGGCAACGAGGCTGCCGACGCAGCCGCCAGGCGAGCCACCGAGGGGCCCCAGGTGACCAGACGCGTCCCCCTCAGCCGGAGGCAAGTGAAGGCGCGGGTCAGACGCGCCGCCACCCAACACGCCCACCAGGTTCACCGACAGCTCGAGGGGAGGAAGAAGCAGGCTGCCTTGTACGCCGCCGCCACCGACTACCAGCCGCTGGACGCCTCCCAGCAGAGGCCCCGGGCATACGGCGTGCTGCTGCAGCGGGTGAGGCTGGGCTGCTGTGTAAGAGCTGGTGCTCGGGAGTGCTTGTGTAGCTAGTTGGTCTACTGGAGAGAGGAAAACTCAATCTCCAGTTGAGGTTATTTATTATCAAAAATATAATAAGTATAAACAAAATAAAACTTTTAACAACAATTATTATAAATGGTGTATGAGCGCTGTCTGAGGACAGAGCGCGCCAAATTGATGTTGAAGGGCTGGTCTGCAGCGCAACAAAATACATACTAATATAAACAAAAGAAAAACATAAATATAGATACATAATGAAAACAATGAAAATAATGAAAATAATGAAAAATATAAAAATACAAGGTTTAAAATAGTTGTGGCTGCTCGACCTACATACTTAGGGAACGGGTACCACACGTTCGTCTTTAAGGGGAGACTGCTACAATACTCCTCCCCTAGTGACGAGGAAGGAGGAACGAGAATCCTGTGGTTGCCTGGGAACAGAGTTGAGTGTGTTGAGTGGAGTCCATGAGGCTGGCGATGACCTTACGACTGCGGGTGGTAACCGGCAGAGGGTGGCAGGGAGCCAAAGAGGTCGTGCCAAGCCACCATTGAGGCTTGACAGGGCAGGTGCAGGTGGTGGGTCTATTCTGACGTCCTCCCCAGGTGTACCGTGAAGTCGCTGCCAGGGTGAGAGAGGTCGTAAAGCTGACGGAAAGACGATTTGCATCTGTAGTCCGTGTCAGCTGTGAGAGCGACCTTGACGCCTGGGAGTGTAAGAAGACAACACGGCAGTGGGAGAGGGCGTCTGCTGGAGCGTTGTCTGCACAGAACTGCCTGAAGACTATGTGCTGGAGAGTAGAGTAATCCACAGGGCGATGTATAATCCACAGGGCGTTGAATAATCCACAGGGCGGTGAGTGGTGATGGTGAAGTTGGTCACTTTAACGCCGCGAGGCGGAAAGGGGCAGGGATTGGACATTATGAGGCGCAAAGGGGTGTTGAAGACACAGAGGCGCTTTGAGGGCGCTGGGGTTGGTGATGACGCATGAAGGCGTCAGAAGTGCGCATGAGGCGGATGAAGACGCAATAAGGCATCTGAAGAGGCATGGGCCGCGCTAAACGCGCATAGGCCGTGCCGTAGACGCAGTGACGGCGCCTGAAATGGCACAGAAGGTGCCAGGGTGGGTGGGAGGGGATAACCTCATAAGTGGCAATCACACAGAAGTGTAATTTTCTTCTGACCTTAGGCTCAACCCTGCGAACACCATAAAGGAGGCAGGGCTTTTTGCCAAAGGAGTGATCTAGCGAATAAGTCTTATGAGACTCAAGCCATCACACTGGGAGAAATGTGCTCTTTGATAGCACAGGCTATATGCCACTTATGACCATAGCTAGTCACTCTGGGTTACCAATTGTAGAAGCTGGAGCCCAACGAGTGTTGTATTTGCTAGTTGGTCTACTGGAGAGAGGAAAACTCAATCTCCAGTTGAGGTTATTTATTATCGATTTCGATTTAAAGGTTTATTGTGTAAAAAAAATATACAGTATATACATAATTAAACAATATACATATACATCAAATACACAAAGCGATCATCAGCCCGCCGGTGGCGTTGCGAGGACTAGTGCTCGCCGTCCTCTGTGCTGTGGCTGACATCTGTTGTGTCGTGATCAGCGGGGCGGAGATGCCGCCCGGAGCACCCGCAGTGAGGCGTGGTCAGCGGGGCGGAGGTGCACTCCGGAGCACCCGCAGTGAGTCGTGGTCAGCGGGGCTGAGGTGCACTTCGGAAGGTGGTGGGTGGTGACTTCAGCATGCCTGCTCTCCATCTTGGTGGTGGGAGGCGACTGGGTGGAGGGAACGCTGGCGTGGATCCCTCGGGTTGGGTGGTGGCTGGAGGCCGCTCTCGGAGATGGCGGTGACCGTTTCCTGGCGGAGGAGAGCGTCCAGGTCCTCCAGTCTGGCGGGGGCGTGGTCAGGGCGGTCGAGCAGCTTCGCCAGCAGCTGCATCATCCGCGCCATGATGCAATTCACCACCACTCGAGTCTCTTCGCTGAGGCTGACAGGCACGCCGTGGAGAGGGTCACTCGGGGTCATGTCCCTCCTCCTCGCCGTCGTCACGGGGGCACGGAGGTAGTGTGGCTGGCGGGGCGTGGCTCCGCTCTGGTGGGTGGGGGGGGTTTGCTGGGGGGGCACGGATGTCTGTCTCCATGGCTGCCCGGCGCACCTGTGTTTCCCCGCTTCTCACTTGGGTGTGGTCCCTGGGCCGGCTCGCTAATCCTCCCTTCCGGCGGTGGCGCCGGCTGGGATGAGGGGTCGGGGTCTGGGAACGGCCGCGCCTGGACCCACGCTGACCTGACTGGAGGTGGGGCGGGAACAAAGGCTTGCCGCCGCTACTGTTGCTGGGCCCTCGACCGAGGCTAGCCGCGTGGTGGAAGCTGGTGCTGTTGCGTGGCCTGCGGCTGGTCCCGCTGTGCCTGCTGGTGCTGGTGCTGCTGGGCGGCCTGCTGCCGGGATTGGCCGCGTGGTGCCTCGGGGCGGCGTTGTTGTTGCCGTCTTGCTAGTGTCTGGGGATGCTGCTGCTAGCGGTTGGGCCGGGGAAGCTTGCGGAGGCGTTCAGGGCACTGGGGGTTCCACGCGTGGTGGCTTTTCCCACAGATGGGGCACTTGGCTGTGGTAGCCTTGTTTGCCTTGTGGCGGGTGATGCACTCCTCCGTCGGGTGGGGCAAACTGCACACGCCACACCTGACCGTGTGCGCACATCGAGCCTGGAGATGGTTGAAGCGCTGACACTTATAGCACCTCACAGGCTCTCCTTGATAGGGGCGCAGAGAGTACTTACCCCAGCAGCCGAGGTCAGCTTGGCGGGCGGCGGCCCCACAAAGACAAGCAGCACCTGCCTAGTGGGCAGCTTATCCCTCCAGGAGCGCAGACGCTGGGCGGAGGCTACTTGCGGGTGCGCTTCTACCGCATCGAGGGGTAGGTCCAGCGGGTAGCGCTCGAGCAGCACCTTGCGCCTCCGTTCGCTGGGGTCAAGGAGGAGCACCCTATTCACCTCCTACGCCATGTGGCGCAGGAACGCCGCGGAGTCTACATCCTTGGGCGTGAGATGTACTCACCCTGTAGGTTGGGCCTCACCTCCATCTTTAGGCTTGGGTGCTCATTGTCGAGGTGATGGCTTGGTAGGCGCTGCCATGGTCCCCCTGGCTGTCCAGCTTGAACTTGGGCCGCGGGGGTTGCTGGCGGCGGGCGTGTCTGCCCCTGGTGACGGTTGTCCATTCCTGGCCCTGGTCACCGTCACCATCCTGCTGCTGCTGCTGCTCCTGCTGCCCCTCGTCGCTGGCGATGGACAGATCACAGTCTGCGCCGCCGGTGTCGTCCTGCAGCATGTCAGGCAGGCGGTTACTGACGGCTGGTATGGGCGAGTCGTCCTCGTCGTGGCTGCTGTTCTCCATTAGGTCACGCTGGCAGCTGCGGGCCGCCTTCTGTGGTGTCCCGTGTTTCTCGGGGTAAGGTGAGGGAGACAGAGCACGTGCCCTCTTCCCCGAACTGTCGCTATGCACGGGGAAGTCTAGTGGCATACTGGTTGCCATGTTAATATAATCCTGGTGGTTCACAGTTAACACTGCACTGGAAGATCACACATGTGTGGGAGTGCACAGGGCCGCGGCGAGGTCACGCACCTAGGCTAACCTGACCTGACTCGGGAGCGAGAGCGACGTGCGTCCTCTCTCCGTGAAGGTCAGGTCAAGACATTATATAATAAGTATAAACAAAATATAAATTTTAACAATAATTATTGTAAATGGTGTATGCGCGCTGTCTGAGGACGGAGCGCGCCAAATTGATGTTGAAGGACTGGTCTGCAGCGTAACAAAATACATACTAATATAAACAAAAGAAAAACATAAATAAAGATACATAATGAAAACAATGAAAATAATGAAAAATATAAAAATATAAGGTTTATAATAGTTGTGGCTGCTCGATCTACATACTTAGGGAACGGGTACCACACGTTCTCTAAGTCTTTAAGGTGAGACTGCTACAACTGTACCAGGGAGGAGCTGTATGACGGCTTCCAGGGACAGGAGTGTGACCACTGTGGGAGGCACAGCCGCCACCCACTCCTGCACTACCTCCTGTCCTGCCCGGCGACCGCCGCCCTGAGACCAGCACAGCCAGCACCCGCCCAGCCTGACAGCGGTGGCCTGCTCACCCACCACAAGGCCAGGGCTGCCCTCTTCCGCCAACACGCCCACGGACGTAATGCTGCGGGTGCTCCGGAGTGCACCTCCACCCCGCTGATCACGCCTTACTGTGGGTGGTCCGGGCGGCATCTCCGCCCCACTGACCATGACACAACAGCTGTCCGCCACAGCACAGAAGACGGCGAGCACCAGCCCTCGCAACGCCACCGGCGGACGGATGCCCGCTTTGTGTATTAATATATACGTATATTGTTTACATACTGTATTTTTTTTTTTACACAATAAACCTTTAAATAAAATTTGTCACATCAGGAAGGTAAATTATTGTTTCTATAGCCATTACTCAGCACACTCAGAACACTCAACTACTAAAGGCCTCTTCTATTTGCGTGAATCCGTTTCAGATCACTGAATCTGGGCGGGGCTTAGCCGCGAAATCGTGTTCTATTTACCATCTTAACCAGTGATCTGTAACAGATTCATGAATCCGTCGAATCTGATTCTGGAGGTGGGTTATAGCAGACGACACTCGTTCGCGGGTTTTTTGCACTAGCCTGAGCCAGCCTCTTCTCAGAAGTTAATATTGATATATACCTCCAATAAAACAGTGTATATATACGAGGAAGATAGTAAGCGGTAGAGAAATGTTGTAGAAATGTTACTGTAGGCACAAAATTGTATAATAGTGGTGATGAATACCAAAAACAAAGGAAATATATAACAGCAGCCTCTTCTCGGAATCAATTATTAATATATACCTCCAATAAAAACAGTGTATATATACGAGAAAGATATTAAGTGGTAGAGAAACGTTTCAGAAATACTACTGTAGGCTTAAAATTGTATAATAATGGTGATGAATACCAGAAACAAAGGAGATATAGCAGCAGCCTCTAACCGGATTATTTATTTTCTTTGAATTTTGATATATACTCCCAAGAAAATAACTTGCTTGTACGTGAAAGAGATTAAATGGTACAAAGATTCTGCATAAATGTTAGTGTAGGTACAATAATATGTATAACCGTAGCATATGAATAGTTAAATAAGATATCTCCAAAGTTTATTTTGGTTAAGGGGAAGCTCTACTCTACTTTGATATACACAAATGATTCTGACACTCATTACCGTCCCAAATAAATAGTTATTAAGATATTCCCATTCCCCATCTTCTCCCAATAAACATGAGGACATGTGGGAATGTAAGGTTTTTTGTCTGGGTGTAAAAGTGAAGTTTTACCCAAATCTAACCTAACCAGGGAAAGCCTATCGGCGCTACATATTAGACATATATAAAAATAAGGGGTATTTCTTTACAACTACTGCTCCACCTCTTTATTATATATATGAAGTCTTACATACTATACATAGTGTACTCAACACATCTGTGATGGTTTCAGGGGGTGCTCACCATTATTTACCTCGCAAAACATCTTTGAAGTTATGTTATGTTGGTTAGGTTGGGTTAAGTTATAGTTAGGTTAAAGTTGTTAGATTAGTTTGCGGTTGTGTTATGGTTATGTTAAGTTAGGTTAGGTGCGGTTCAGTTAGGTTCGGTTACATAAGATTTTTACATTTTAATACCCAAACCCCAAAAATAACTAATTTGCGTACCCTAACTTCCGGGTGATAAAATGTAAAAATCTTATATAATCGAACCTAACTTAATCTAACCATGACATAACCATAACCTAACAACTTTAACATAACCATAACTTAACATAACCTAACCAACCTAACATAACCTATCATAATTTCAAAGAAGTTTTGCGAGGTAAATAATGGTGAGCACCGCCAGAAACCTTCAGATATGTTGAGTACACTATGTATAGTATATTTATGATAAAGAGGTGGAGCAGTATTTGTAAGGAAATAATAGGTGTAACATTGTCAAGGTTAACCTCGAGGTTCATAAGACTTGAATGTACTTTTCAAGAATCTAATGGTGTTTTCAATAACACATTTAGTTATATAAAGATTTTATTGTACAATAAGCAGGTTGGTGATAATTAGGGATGCCGCTGTCACCCTAAATGCATCAGGAAATGAAAGTTGTAACTCTCAACACTTCCTCGAAGAAGTGACTAGTGTGACTGCTGGGCAGCGACTGGCCTCTCATTGTTATTGTTTTGATCCAGCGAATCCAAAACAGATTCTGATGTTCTATTTGCACCCAATTAATCCAAAACAGATTCGGATTCAGAGCAGAATCCGGAGTAGATTATTGGGAACAAATAGAAGAGGCCTTAATATGGTCTAGCACAACTGACTATATATTGATGACCGTAGTGACGTGCTGAAGAGAAGATGGCTTTTGCCAGCGCCAAACTCTAAGGGCGCCTTCTTCTGGTTTGTGAGCCTGCGCTGGTAACCAGTCCAGTGTATTCGCTCACAACCCCTCTCACAAAATGTTACACCTCTACGGGATTCGTGTAACTGAGTTTGAGGATTGGGAGAATTCACACTTCACATGTGTGAATGCCATCTTCTGCTTCCTGCGCCCTCTGCGCAACCCTCCCTGGCACCTTCCGTGCCTCCCCCTAGACGCCTTTCCTGCGTCTGCAGCGGCCTCAAGCGCCCTTTGCGCGGCCCCTACGTTCTTTGACGCCGTCACTGCGTCATCGGTACGGCCTTTGAGCATTTCTGCTCGGCCACAACGCCCTCAGCGTGCCATTCTGCGCCTTATGCGCACCTCCCCACGCCTTGAGCGTGCCACTCTGCGCCTTATGCGCACACCCCCACGCCTTCAGCGTGCCACGCTGCGCTTCCCGCGCGTCCCTCCTCACCCCGCCTTGCGGCGTTAAAGTGACCTACTCATGGATGTACTTCAGCTTCACGTGGATTTACTTCAGCTTCGCTTAGATTTACAGTGTTAGTGCAAACTTTCCATGGATGTACTTCAGCTTCACGTGGATTTACTTTAGCTTCGCGTGGATTTACAGTGTTAGTGTTATCAAAGTGCGTATCGTGATAGTTTCGTGTTGCGTCTCAAAGTGCCAACAGTGTTAGTGACGTTCTGATGTCGTTGTGATAGTGCTCGCTCAGCAACAACGGCGGCTCCCAATTATCCATTGGCGCCTACGTCACCACCATGTCCAACGACGACTCTACAACCCTCCCTGACATTGCTGCTGGTGTGGCTTGTGACCAACTCACATCAGTGATCTCTAACCTCACGCTACAATTAAACGCTTTGAGAGAAGAGCTCAGTGATCGTCGCCTCTTCTCACGATCACGATAACGCTCCCGATTCCACTATGGCCGACGCACCTCCAAGTCTCCTCACAAACAGCAATCTACATCGAACAATGACAAAATGTGCTACTACCATCAACGCTTTGGCAACAACGCTTACAAGTGCCAGCAGCCCTGCAGTTTTGTTGTTTCCAGTAACAACACATCATCTCCTTTTAACTCCAACGGCGAGTGCTAAAGACGCATAGCGTTCGCCACGCCAGTGCACTGCTCCACATCCATGATCCACTTACTCACTTCACCTTCTTTGTAGATACAGGAGCAGAAGTTAGCGTCCTACCTGCAATGGCCTTTCAGAAGTCCCTACCTCAAGTCACTACCCTCTACGCTGCCAACGGTTCTACCATACCAGTGTACAAATGTCAGACGCTACGACTGGACCTGGGGCTCCGCCGCTCCTTTCAGTGTACCTTCTATGTTGCTGCAGTCACTCAAGCAATCTTGGGGGCCGATTTCTTACAACGATACAACCTCCTCGTTGACGTCAAGAATCGCCGCCTGCTTGACTCACTTACTCATATCGCAGCACCTGCAGACCCGGTCTATGAAAAGAGCACCGAAATTTCTGCAGTTTGCAGTGCAAATGAATACTCATCACTACTGAAGTCATTTCCAACGCTAACTCAACCTTACTCAGCTGCAGAACCTATAAAGCACCACGTCCAACACTACATTGAGACGACCGGTCAGCCAGTTCACGCCAAAACCCGTCGTCTTGCACCACACCGCTTTAAAGTTGCCAAGGCTGAGTTTCAAAATCTTATGGATCAAGGTATCATTCGTCCAAGCGCCAGCATTTGGTCATCTGCTCTACACATCGTTGACAAGAAGAATGGAGATATCAGGGCATGCGGTGATTACCGAGCACTTAATTCCCGAACTGTGATGGATCGGTACCCAATACCAAACGTTCATAAGTTCTCTTCTCAACTCCGTGGCTGCAAGATCTTCTCCACGATTGACCTCGTCAAGGCATTTCATCAAATTCCTGTCAACCCAGCAGACATCCCGAAAACAGCCTTTGTTACCATTTTTGGTTTGTTTGAATATGTCAGGATGCCGTTCGGGTTACGCAATGCCGCTCAGACTTTCCAGCGTTTCATTGGCGAAGTCACAAGAGGTCTGGAATTCAGCTTCAGCTACATCGATGACCTCCTTATTGCCAGCCCTGACGAAGAGACGCATCGCCAACACCTCCAGCAAGTCTTTACTCGCCTTAGAGACTATGGTGTTCAAATCAACGCAGCCAAGAGTGTTTTCGGCGCGTCTTCATTAACCTTTCTGGGCCATACAGTCTCTTCCACCGGCATTGCTCCACTCTAGTCCAAGTGCGAGTGTATCCAGCAGTTCCCGAAACCATCAACACAACGCCAGCTAAAGGAGTTCTTGGGCATGGTCAATTACTACAATCGTTTCGTGAAGAATTGCTCACTCCTGCTCCAGCCACTCTACATGATGATTAAACCTGCCAAACGCGGTCAATCCATCACTCTCCAGTGGACTCCAGCGGCGGACGAAGCCTTCACAACCGCCAAACAAGCTCTGGCCGACGCTGCCACACTCGCCTTCCCTTCTTCCGATGCTCTTATCTCCATTGCTACGGACGCATCGAGTACAGGGATTGGTGCTGTCCTTCAACAGTTCACTGACGGAGATTGGCAACCTGTCGCCTTCTTTTCCAAGAAGTTCTCCAGCGCTGAGGCTAAATACAGCGCGTTTGATCGAGAGCTCGCCATCTACAAGGCCATAAAAAAATTCTGATACTTCATCGAGGGTCGCCAGTTCCACATATATACGGACCATAAGCCACTCGCCACCCTCTTCAACAACAACAAGACCTCCTACACTCCTCGACAACTACGCCACATCGAGTACATCTCTGAGTTTACCATTGACATCCGACATATCAAAGGCCTTGATAATGCCCCTGCTGACGCATTGTCCCGTATCTCTGCAGTTGGAACTTCCTGTCTCATCGACTATGCCGCTATAGCCGCTGACCAGATCGGAGACCCCGAGCTTCAGTAGCTTCTCCAAAATCCCGCATTGTCGCTCAAGAAACTCCAACTTCCTGGAACGCAGATCTAACTTTATGCAGATGTCTCCATCAACACTCTCCGGCCTTTTGTGCCAAAGAAGCATAGGATGCCTCTGTTCCAACGCTTACATGGTCTTAATCACCCAGGAATTCGGGCATCCCAACACATGATGTGCTGCAATTTCCTTTGGTCGGGAATCAACAAAGACGTACGCGAATGGATCAAAGCCTGCATCAAATGCCAAGCCAGCAAAGTCCATCGACACACACGTTCGTCACCTGTTGCTTTCCCTCCACCCTCTGCCAGATTCGACCACATCCACATCGATATTGTCGGCCCACTACCTTACTCTGATGGTTTCCGCTACATCTTTACCTGCGTGGATCGTTTCACTCGCTGGCCAGAAGCAGTTCCAGTCACCGACGTCACAGTGGACAGTATTGCCCGTGCTCTTATACACACATGGGTGTCACGATTCGGTGTTCCCCTGAACCTCACTTCAGACCGTGGAAGCCACTTTGAATCTCAGTTATGGAACAAACTCATGACTCTTTTGGGTATTCGACGCCACCGGACAGCCAGCTATCATCCCCAAGCGAATGGTATGGTTGAACGTTTTCACCGCCAGCTAAAGAGTTCACTGATGGCTACAATTCAACAACGAGGGGAATGGTCACAAGCACTGCCTCTAGTCCTTCTTGGCATCAGGTCGTCCCTTAAAACCGACCTTGGACACTCTTCTGCTGAGTTAGTTTATGGAGCAACGCTGAAACCTCCAGGCGAGCTCTTAGCCAGCACTCCACAACCCGAATGCAGTGTTCAGGACTACGCCTCCACCCTCAAGACCTGGATGAGTGAGTTACAGCCAACCCAACCTCGCTCGTCCAATGCTAACGTCTTCGTCAGCCAGGACCTAGACGCGTGTTTCCACGTGTTCGTGCGTGTTGATGCCGTAAAAAGACCCCTGCAGCAACTGTACGACGGCCCGTTCGAAGTGATTCGTAGGACTCGTAAGAGCGTCACTATAATTCGCAACGGCAAACACGACACTATCACGATAGACAGAGTGAAACCCGCGTACTTTCTTAGCACGTTGACGATACTGATCCCAGACAAAGTGATCGTGCCACCTGTCGTTAGTACACCCCAGAAAAAGACTGTATCATTCAAATTTCGTTCCTCCCTCTGTTCGTCACTGGGCAAGGGGTAGTGTAGTGACCATGCAAGTTTACCATAAAATAAATTTTTTGTAACTCACTTTTTGTACATTTTCTCTAATTCACTTTTTATTTTTTATATTGTAAATAAGATTAAATTTACTCCATAAAGACTTGCCAGGATGTTCAGGTCACCAGTAAATTTATATGACTATCCCAATAAAATTTTGTCACATCAGGAAGCTAAATGGTTGTCTCTATAACCATTACTCAGCACACTCAGAACACTCAACTACTAATATGATCTAGTACAACTGACTATAAGCCTATTGTTACTATAATTATAACAGTATAATTATTATTATTCTTGTTACTATTGCAATTCTACATTTTCTTTGTTAATATTATCATTATCATTTTTTATATATTTTTTTTCTTATTATTATTAATACTTTTATTATCATTATTATTATTATTATTATTATTATTATTATTATTATTATTATTATTATTGTTACTATTATTATTATTATTATTATTATTATTATTATTATTATTATTATTACTATTATTATTGCTATTATTATTACTATTATTATTACTATTATTATTTTTATTATTATTATTATTATTATTATTATTATTATTATTATTATTATTATTATTATTATTATTATTATTATTATTAAAGCAAATTAGTTATTAGGGTAATGAGCTGTATTTCCTTGACTAGCTTTTATCGTCTTTAACTTAAGTTTTTCTCTTGCCTGAAAAGCACCTGCTTTATATAGGCTAGTAATTTATTTTTTATTTTTTGTATTCCTATTATATTCTAGTAAATATTTCATTGTATATTAAACTAGTTACTATGAATAAATGTTTCAAATGTTTCAAATGTTTACCTGCTTATCGATTACCCCACAGCAAAAGGGCAATAGTCGATAATCAAATTAAAGAAATGTTGGATCAGGATGCTATACAACATTCCCATTCACCGTGAAACTCACTCTTATTCCTCGTACCTAAAAAGGACGGAACTTATGGGCCTGTCATAGGTTTTAGGCGAGCCAATCAGGTAACTGAGGACGATAGGTATCCTCTTCTTGTTTTAAGTGATTTGTTGATGTCTCTCGGATAAGGTAATAAAAATTTAAGTAGCCTTGATCTTATAAGTGGCTATTGGCAGGTGCCCATGAACCATGAGTCAAGGAAGATTACAGCATTTAGTACCTCCTCAGGCCATTATGAATGGCTCGGCATGCCCTTTGGACTTTAATCAACCCCAATCACTTTTCAGCCGATGATTAATAATCTGTTTTCCAACAGACCATCCATATTAAGGAAAAATGTTGATGTATATCTGGATGATATAATGTGTGGCAAAGACCCAGAGTCTCACTTGGCTACTTTAAAAGCCGTGCTCCTCAAGCTTAAAGAAGCAGGTCTTAAAATAAAAGTATCTAAATGTGAATTTCTTAAAAGTAAAATAACTTTTTTGGGTCATATCGTCGACGACCACGGAATTCACACCATGGATGATAAAATACTTGCAGTTAAAAGGTTTTCTCAATCCCAAAGTTCAGATAACGTACGATCTTTTCTTGGGTTATGTGGATACTATAGACCTTTTATAAAAAAACAAAACAAATTTGCAACCAATGCATTGCCATTAACCCAATTGTTAAAAAAGGATATACCCTTTCATTGGAATGTTGCACAAATAAAAAAGTTTTCAACAATTAAAAGTAGCTCTTATCGATTCTCCTGTTTTAGCGTTTCTGATAACGGGTGTCTTTTTATATTACATACGGATGCCTTAGCTCAAGGACTTGGTGCAATCTTAATGCAGGAAAACGCCCGTGGTAAAAACTTCACTATAGCATATGCGAGTAGAACTTTAAACTCCGCAGAGAAGAGTTATTCAGTCACTCATCAGGAGACTCACTGTTAATTGAGCACTCAGAAAATTCAGGGATATTATTCTAGGTTATCCCATAATAGTATATACAGACCATGCAGCCGTCACCGAACTTTTTAAGGGAAAGAAATTTTCCGGACGTCTAGCTAGGTGGTTTTTAACAGTACAGAAACTCAATCCAGTTTTTAAGCACCTTTCCGAGCGAGCCAATGTAGTAGCGGACGCCCTTTCTAGGAATGTAGCCGTAGGGATTGTGGCAGAACAGCCTCCTATTATACTGAATTTTACCCTTCAGAACTTAGCCAATGCCCAACGCCAACCATGATATTTGGAGTAAGGTCATATATGCTCTGGAAAGGGGTGATGAAACAAGCTTTCCAAAGCTACCAATTCCTTTTTCACAATTTATTTTGTCTCAGGATGGAATGCTATCTAGATATTGGCCTCATAAAACAGATCCTGTGGCACAGTGTGTGAAAACTGAGACATATATGCCTGTGGTATTAAGGTTAGTTCATGATGAGGTTATAGCCGGCCATCCAGGCAAGGAGCGAACTCTTTCAGCAGCCCGCAGAAAGTATTATTGGCCTACCATGAGCGTAGATATAGACGCGTATATTGATAAATATGTCAAATGCGCTCAGCATAAGGATAATTTGCCAAAACCTGCGCCAATACTAGAGTATCCTCCTGAACAACCATGGGACGTATTTGCAATGGATTTACTTCAATTTCCCCCTAGCCATCAGGGCTCCAAATACCTTTTAGTATGTGTAGATCACTTTTCTAGGTATGTTGTTTTAATCCCGGTAAAGGAAAAAACTGCCGATGCGATAGCGCATGCTCCTATAGCTAACTTAATTCTTCCTTACTCAACAACAAGAGTTTTTTTTAAAGTGACAACGGCAAAGAGTTTCGCAACGCACTTCTAGAAGAAATTTGCACGTTGTTTTCCATAAAGTAAACCTTCACGGTGACATCCTGTGAGTAACAGCCTTGTAGAACGCGTGAATAGGAAAATATTAGAAATTCTGGGCCCGGTTGTAAGCGGTTTGCAAGACAATTGGGAAGATTGGCTACCCCATGTAGCTGCGAGCATCAATGGTAGCAATTGCGAATCAACGGGACAAATCTCCCATTATATACTATTTGGGATGGAAAAGAGACTCCCTTATGACTTATTAAATAGTCCTACAAATCCAGTTTACAATGTTGATGATTATGCAAAAATTAATTCACATGTTTTCTCGAATATTCATAAAAATATCAAATCAAAACTATTGGATTCCAAAGCTGCCATGTGCGCCCAACAACATAGACGTTCTTCCCCTGTTACATTAAAAGAAGGTGACTCAGTCATGATTCGAGTACCAGAAAGACATTCAAAATTGTCTCAAAAATTCGTGGGACCATGTCTAATAGTACAAAAGTTATAAGGTAATAAATAAGTTTGAGCTTTTGAATCCATGGTTAAATACATTGGATGTGGTGATTAATGATAGATTTAAGAGAACTAGTGCAAAACCTGAACGTCAGTAGATATTGCCAGGAAATGCATTGCTACTCGTAAAGATAATACCAAGCTTCCAACTACCCCATCTCACACTTATAACCTTCGCTATCGTACTGCATAGTCTTACTACTTCGATCTCGTATTCATAGTATTTTTATTTTTTGTTCCAGACATGTATGCCTTCATATATCTCATCAGCCTGAGTTCTGTTGTGGCTTCAGACCCTTCACACCTCAAACCGGGAGCCCTTACTGCCCATCTAGGTCGAGTCTCACTGGTAGAATATGTGCTGTGGGTTAAGTACCCCTATACAGCTCTTAACAAAATACCGAGCAGGTTAAAAAAAGGTCACAGAACAATGCAATAAAGCTTTAAATCAGCTAGAAATAGAAATATCAAATAATGCACCATCTGCAACTTTCATTCCTTTATTGCGCGCAGGAATTCAATACTTAAATAACTCCATGGAATTGGCTTTGGAAAGTTATGCAGATCTTGATGTCACTAACTGCACGAAAAGGGTTCTCATAGATGGTATGAATAAACTTTCTCGTATGTTATTTGGAACCGCTATGAACGAAGATGTAGAAGATTTGAGAGAAAATTATAATCAACTTGCATCCATAGCTTTTTCTAACAATAAAGCTATTCATTTAAATTGCAAGCAAATTGCTCGACTTAATCAGCATGTCGATGATCTAGCAGCTTATAGTAAACAAATAAGGACTTTTATTACTACAGTAGCAAGCATTGTCAATAGCATGTATGATGTTATAGTAGTGAACCAAGCCTTGCCGGCCTTGGAAAACACAGTTAATTCTCTTCTGCATGCTAATAACGTTATTATACAAAACATGGTGGACGCAGCGCGTGGAAGAGTGACTTCTTCTCTTTTCCCTGTCAAAGACTTTCTTTGTACACTGGCGTTAGGAGTCAAGGAATTTGATTTAAAGCCTTTGTTCGACGCCAGAGGTATTCATCATTATTACCCTCTACTGGAGTCTGTGCTGACGTCTGATGCTGTAGTAATCCATGTTCCTTTTCAATCTGTTGATAAATTTGAAGTTTATGAGATAGAATCTTTTCCTTTTACTGGGAATGGAACAATCATGATACTTGACTTACCACCGTCAATAGTTCTGATTTCAGCTGATATTTCATTGTATTCAGTTAACTTTGTATCTGATTTATTGAAATGCAAAACCGAGTATCTTCACCTGTATCAATGTCCAGCTAACATTTTTGCCTTCTTACCTATCAGTAACGCAGGTGTTTGTGAAGTTGAGTTGACCCAGAAAGATGCTTCCAAGGCTCTTGCATTATGCCCATATAAGTAATTGGCGCCTCAATCAGTATTTCATCGTTCTTTCTTTAATTACCATTATTTCTTTTTCACACAAACATATTTTGTGTCAATAATGTGTCCTGAAGATAGAACCTACAAAAAAGTTACAGGTCATCTTGCTGTAAACATTGCATATTCTGTGCTCTCAAACACATTAACGATCTTTCCTTCAAAACTTCACCAAGATTTTTCAATAAAGTTGACAAGTAATGTTTTTCCTCTAGATCTTTTCGAGAATTTGAATATCTCTATTATCAAGTATATTACCAACGGTCTCTTAAAATTAACTTTTTCAAATATCTCTGAATTAGAGTCTGCTGTTCAAGATTCTCTACCTGTATATTTACATCCTTATGTGCATTATCCATTCTTCATTGCTCCTGTTGTCCTGATCATTGTTGTAAAGAAGGCTCTTACCTTATATAGGCACCTCCAAAGCCGAGTTAATACTCGACCCAACACTGAGGACAACTAGGTTTTATACCATGTGTAACAAGGTTAGGTAGTACCTATTTTTTATGCCATCGCGAGGGCGCGATTTAGTAGCTGACCGAGCGATGTTGGCTTCTGGTATGTATGTATGTATGAAAATGTCCCACATGGTGTTAGCCTTTGTCCTTTGTGACTAAGCGCTTTCCCTCTGTTTACCGTGGGTAGGTAGACTCTGGGTATTTTCCACTAGGAAGGGAAACTCTCCTAAGTTATCATATGTAACTAGATAATTTAATTAATCTAATAGCTATACAGTAATATATGTTTTTCACTATAAAGTATTCATTATTATGTAATTAGTACATTAATGATTTTACTTATATATGTGTGCTTAGACTAATACTGATAATTTATAAACAACACATTAGGTGGCACCTCCCAGCCCCCACCAGCGTCTGCTTGGACCGGCTGGGCGGTTGGGTACTGCTTTCCTCAGAAGTAAATATTTTGTCGTGTGTGACGGACGTGTTGTTGTGTATGTAACAAGTGTTGTTTTTACAGCCCGAACTTCAAGTCTATAAAGTCCGTTCGAGGCTACAACACTCAGACAATAACTTTATAAGTGTGCATGTGTTATTCATAGTTTGTTAAATAAAACACAGAAAACACACTCCGCTATTTAATTTAACATCATCCACTGGTTTGAGTAATCTTCCACATAAAGCAATAAGTGTGGTGCTTTACAACCTACTGCACCTCATCCCCATTTCCAAGGCCAATGCTGACGACATCACGTTGGCCCAGAGGTATGACCGAAAGAAAGTGCACACCACTGCATCCCAGCTGAATACCAGGCTGAGCTGCATCGTTGCATGGGACAATATGTGGCAAATAAAATTTACCCCGCACAAAACACAGCTGCTCCTCGTTTCATGGTTAAGTACAGCCATGCGCTTCAACTTCAACGGGGCGACTCTAAAGCCGCAGGACGATGTGAAAGTATTGGGGGTCATCTAAGATTGTGGGTTGCCCTTTCGAACCCCCATTGAGCGACTTGCAGGGAGGCCTCCGGAAAGCTGGCATTGATAAGGAGAATGTCATGTCTTCTCGATGGTAGAGGGCAAGACAGGGATGTGCTCTTCCTTGGAGTTCGCTTGTCTGGTATGGGTGGGTGCTGCAAACAAACATCTCACCATGTTGGACAGAGTACAAGACCGTGCGGCAAAGCTCATCACAGACAGCAACGCCAGCCAACAGACACGTCTACACACAATTCAACACCATCGTGTCGTTGCGGAACTCACGGTGGTGTATAAAATGTAGGTGGAGAAAGTGAGTCAGCTACAAGAGTTGCGACAGCCACTACGACGGGCTCAGGTCACCACGCGAGCCGTCATTCAGTCACGTGGTGAGCTGTTGCAGCCAAGATGTTGCACGTGGCACCAGCAACGTCAGTTTACACACAAATACACAAAACTGTGGAACACCCTGATTGCGTCAGATGTAAACTTTAATGGAAAAACAGTGCAGTGTTTCAAAAAGACAGTGTATGACTAGCTACTGGGAAATGGATGGTATTTATCTTTTACCTAATTTGTATGTACCTTACAATCAAATTGTATAAAAGTTTATCAGCAGAGGAGGCTTTAAAATAAGATGCACTAAAATTGTACCTCTAGCCTGTAGAGTTACTTTGATCTATGTTATACGCCTTACACATACACAGGTTTTTCTTAAGAGTCCTTACGGATCGCACAAACTCACGGATCCCTACGATTTGGCCACTTTTACGACCGATTTAAGAGTTGTTACGAGTTATTATGAGCTATTTATGGTTTATTATGGATTTTTACGATGTATATACGAAAAAATTCCACGATTTGTTACGAGTTGTCACGAATAACTATGAGTAACTTACGGGTATTTTACGAGTTTTTTACAGATTGTTACGAGTATATTACGGAATGTTACTATTCATTGAAGCTTTTACGTGTTAGTTATGACCTGTTTTCATGTTGTTACGAACCGTTACGAGCATTTATGAGTCCTTACGATTTTTTGCCCAAAACTATATAAATCGTAGCAGTAGCTGTAGCTGCACCATCGTCCGAAGCACCACTTCTGGAAATCGAGGAGATTATGTAGCTCAATTTTGGTCCCCTTATTATAGGAAGGATATAGGCTTCTTGGAGGCAGTTCAGAGAAGAATGACCAAGATGATTCAGAGGCTGAGAAATTTACCCTACAAAGATAGATTAAAACGCCTTAATCTCCACTCCCTAGAGAGAAGAAGAGTAAGAGGGGATATGATTGAGGTTTTCAAATAGGTAAAAAGAATCAATAAGGGAAACATTAATCAGGTTTTAGAAATAAGCAGTCAGGATAGGACACGTGGAAATGGATACCAATATCTACCTAGGTCTGTCCTGAATCAAAGTTTTTCTAGCTAGCTAGAAAAACTTAGATTCAGGACAGACCTAGGTAGATATTGGTTCACTAACAGAGTGGTGAACGATTGGAATAGGCTGGGTAGACACGTAGTAAGTGCTGAGTCAATAGCGGTTAAAAGACAGTTGGATGAGATTTTGGATAGGGATGACAGATGGGATGGCTAAACATTGGATAATTCCAAGGGTGGGAGATAAGGAACTGCCTCGTGTAGATCAATAACAGGCCTCTTGCAGTCTCCTCAATTCTTATGTTCTTATGTTCTCTGTCCTGAGTACCGTCAGATACGTGTATACCTCGGTCCCGCAGAGAACGTGTTCAGATAGAACGATTGTCTTATAGAACGAGCGACCAAAAATATTAAAAAAAAATTATTGTACAGAACGATCGTGACCGTATAGAACGGGTTGGCGGAATTAAGTGAAGCAAATCAAAGGAGTTCTTATACAGAACGAGCGTAATCGTATTGAACGCACCCAGAGATGACCTACTGCTGACGTCACAGGCGTCTGCGCAGCTTGCGTGACTCTGTTCCCGCTGTAGCAGTTTGAAGCGCCCAGCTAGTGTAGAGTGACCGGGTGCGCATGCGCGAGATCACTAGCTCACAGCAGCGGGCAGAAACAGCACACTCACTCTCACGTCAAGGACTGGTGGGATGGCAAAGAGAGAGAGAGAGAGAGAGAGAGAGAGAGAGAGAGAGAGAGAGAGAGAGAGAGAGAGAGAGAGAGAGAGAGAGAGAGAGAGAGAGAGAGAGAGAGAGAGAGAGAGAGAGAGAGAATAAATATAAAGTCGTAGGTACACGCGCCCAAAAAACTATCGGCACCCCTACCGTAGTGTGATGCTTCCAATTTAATTTCAAATAGGCCTACTGAATGTACCTTTTTTTGTTATGTTTAGTCTGCCCTTAGATCCTGTATTCCCAAGGGGATACTGCATTATATAAATGTTTTTACTCACATCATTCATACTTTTATGCTATATGTTTATATTAAGGTTTATATTAGAATTGTTTCTCCAAACTTTCAAATCCTATGCAGTCAACCCCTCCCACAAGACAGTTTTCTATGGAAAGAAATTAATATCATAATCTAATCACTATTAATAGTCATTAACTTGTCAAAATGCTCTCCATAGTCTAATATAATTAACCTACTTAGTTATCTTCCCACAAAACTTTGTTAAGAATGACGTAATATTGCATCATATGAGGTGATCATGCCCCGGGGCTCGTAGACGTGCAAAAAGTCACGTAGACAAAAATGTTCCCTTATATAGTAATCCAGAGATCAGGTTCAATAGATATCTAAATGTCACTTATTTAGCGTAAAAATTAATTTCCTATAAACTAATAACTATTTCACGTCTCAATAATCAATTAATAATAAGATCAAAGGAGGAATATCCTCGAAACCCCCCCCTTCCCCCTTCTCATCTCCCGCCTTTTTCCCAGAGAGCGTCACTCGTCGTTCAACGTTGATTGTGTTTACAGGTGAGTGACATCGCTCTCGAAATCCCTCAATATTTGTGAAATTCAATGCCTCTCGCCATTATTATATAGTCCATAATCTTCCCCAATAGTCTGACAATACATGTAAACCCCTATTGAGATCTATTATAAGTGGATAATATCAACTTCCTTCTCTTAAAGAAGGACAACGTGGTTTCAAAACCGCATGGTCCCCTATTCCCTACAAAATATTTCATGGTGTACAATATATATTTTTTCACGGTAATTTCTATGTTATTGTGACTGTGTATTAACTTCTGAGTTAAGGAAGTGAATTATACTGACTCGTCGTTCAACGTTGATTGTGTTTACAGGGAAAGAATGCCTCCACGACAGTTACACCAATTTCTCATTTACTTTCTTTTGTTTTTGTAGTTAAATGAACGGCTAGAAAGCCACTGCCAAATTTCCAAGTTAAGCTTTAGGAAACTATGTGTCACGTAAGACGGTCTGATAGACCCAGCCCATGTATTCAGGAATAGGAATCGCGTATTCCTACTTAGTGAGGAAGAATTATACTATGTATGCATAAACAGAAACATTGAGATCACCTTACTTTCGGAAATCCCCTGAGAAAAGGTTCTTTAACTGTTCTCAGGCCCAGTTACAAAATTATAACATTTTTAAGGTGATATTTTTCAGGGAAGGGAGTCAAGGGTATAATGTGTAATGTGTGAAGAGTTTGGTATCTCGAGGTGAGATAAGTATTGCCAACTCTGTATTTATTTTCTTTTTGAGGAAGATAAAGTTATTTCTGCCATGAACCATTAAGTTGTCTGATACTATAACTAAGCCGTGTTCCTAAGACTCAATGATCAGCCTGTGATATTCAAAGTATACATTAAATAAATAACTCAAGTAAAATCTGAGAAAGTGATTCTGTGTTAATACTAACCTCCGTTGGTGTGGTAAGGTTAATAGGGAGGTGCTCAACACTCTTGAAAAAGGATATGAAACAAATCCACGAATCCATGTGCCTTATTGAAACTCAGTCCACTCTACCAAATAACTAAATTGTTAAATCAGTTCCCCTTTTCTTTTCTTTGGTCACCTATATTTCCCTGGTAGTAATTATTTTCTCTTTCGAATATTTTAACTTCCCTTTAGGAAGAAATTAAATTCCCTGAGAATCCCCTAATTCTCATTAAACCTTTGGGGGTGGTGGCAGCTTTCTTTTCTTAATATTCAGGGAAATATCCAACATCAGGGACCATTAATTAATATAATTAATCAAAGTAAATATCTTTTTAATTGCCATGAGAGTTCCCCATTCGAAGTTAATTTAATGACAAGGCACCACACTGGTGGTCCTTCAGCAGTGAAGTGAAAGTAAAACAAATTAATTAAATAAAGAATAGAATAACAACAATTAACAACTATAAATAAATAAAATAACGCCCCCATCCCCCCCCCGGGCACCAAGGTAGGAATCATTATCAGACACGAACTTATATTTATGGAAAATTACGTATTTGTTGGTAGCACTGAATGCCACTGACGTTGCAGTTGCCACTCAGTAATATCTAACCCTACTCTAATGAGTTTCTCCTTTGGCATTTAATTTAATAGCTCCATACTATTGAACAGTCAGTCAGGATTTGCCATTGTGACTGATACACTACATCAAAATTTCCCAACGATATTGACATAGTTTGCTTAAACTCAGGGTGTTTCGGAAAAAAAGTTCGAATCAGGGTTCATTACTCAATTCTCGTTTCAAGTGATCCCATTCAATAAGTGATAGTTTTGCAATGCCACTTAAGGAAAGTGATGTTTATATTATATATCTACCACACTGTTAATTATTTCCCAATAATATTGAGAAACTTAACTTCAGAATGACTCAAATGAAATATAGAATATCAGTTCATGAATTTTTATGAATGAGGCAGGCATGCCAACCTTAGCGAATGAACTAATGCGAATGATTTCGTACTTCATCGCTCCCTGGGGTGCCGATAGTTTTTTGAGCGCGTGTACATACTAAGTATACATCGTGTACTTAACACATGTGTCAAGGTTTCAGGCGTTACTCGTCATTATTTACATCGCAAAGAATCTTGGAAGTTATGTTATGTTAGGTTATGTTAGATTATTGTTAGGTTAAAGGAAGAGGGAAGGAGACAGAGCTTCGTAGCAGGAGTGCTGCTGTGTTGTGTTTCCAGTTTTTTTTTTTTTTTCCTCCGACTATAGTAGGCTATGGATTATTTACCTCTTATTGTGGCGGTTCTTACCGCGGGATCACACTTGTGTAAAATAATCAGTGGTGGGCGCGTCAGTAAATTTTGCCGGTCCGTCATTCGTCATTCGCCAACGGCCGGCCCGCCAGTCCGTCATCATCAGTCCGTCATTATTTCAGGCCGCCCCAGTCCGTCAGTCGTCAGTCCATCACTCCGTCATCGTTATTTTAACCGCGCTTCCGTCATCGCTAAATCATCACTATCACGTCGATCAGTAGACACACTCCTGTACCCCTTAGCGCAGCGCGTTTTCTCTTCAACCGCAGAAAAGAAAATGTGCCGATGCAGCCATAACTGATGTAACCTTGTTTTCTATATATTTTCATTATTTCATTATGTACTTTATATATTCTTTATTCATGTTTTTTCTTTTGTATATATTATTGATTATTTAGTTACGCTTCAGAATAAGCCTTCACCTTCAACTCTGCGCGCACTGTCCCCGGACAGCGCGCATATACAAATTCAAATTCTTATTGTTCGAATTTTTATTTTATATATATATGTAAATATTTTCGATAATATACAACCTCAGCTGGAGTTGAATTTTCCTCTCTCCAGTCGACCAACTAGTACCTCAGTCACTCACAGGGCACTACAGTTATAATTGGTGAACCCGGAGTGACGCTATGGTCGTAAGTGGCTTCTAGCCTGTGCTCTTCAGAGCACAATTCTCCCAGTGTGATGGCCTGAGTCTTACAAGATTCATTCGCTAGATCACTCCTTTGGCAAAAAGCCTTGCCTCCGTCATGGGGTTCGCAGGGTTGAGCCTAAGGTCAGGAAAAAACTACACACTTGTGTAGCTGCCACGTATGAGGTTCACCCCTCCCACCTAGCACCCACCCTGGCACCTTCTGTGCTCGCCCCTCTCAGACGCCGTCACTGCGTCATCGGCACGGCCTATGCGCGTTCAGCGCGGCCCATGCCTCTTCCGACGCCTTCCTGCGTCTTCAGCCGCCTCATGCGCACTTCTGACGTCTTCACTGCGTCATCGGCACGGCCCCATGAGCATTCTGCTCGGCCACAGCGGCCTTATGTGTCTTCAACACACCACTTTGCGCCCTCAGTGCAAAATAATGTCCAATCCCTGCCCCCCACCTCGCGGCGTTAAAGTGATCAATTCCAACGCGGGTTGGAATACTAAAGCCCCGTCCCCACTACAGAAATTTCTTTTGTAACAAGTTGAAACTTTTGAGACAAGTTAAAAACTTAAAACTGCACCGCAGCTCGCGACAGACAACCTTTCATTACGAAAGCCAGCAGGCTACTGATATGACGCAGCGCGGTCACGTAGAAATTTCCGTAGTGTGTCGTCTTTGCTTTTCGGGTTAGTGACGGTTCGGGTGATGGCCGAAAATCGCTCCCGTCGGCGCTTATTCCTTCAGTGTTTCAAAGTTTCCGCCAGTCGTCAGTCCGCCACCGAAACGGGAGTCCGTCAGTGACGGACTGACGGACCTTCTGTCGGTACTGACGGACTGCCCACCACTGCGAATAATTAGTGCTGGGTCAATCAACAGACACTATCTTGTATTACAAGAGTCTTTATTAGGTCCTCTGTACCACGTTGCCTCATGCATGGGCGTGAAAGCTTTTTGACTTCAATGGGAAAGCTTAAACCTTAAATCTAAGAATAATCACTGGCCGTCCTTTTGTTATGGCCTACATGTCACCGTGTAATAATAATAAGTACAATGAAAACTATAAGCTGACATTCTAATTTTCTGTAACGAGCATGATGCTACTCGATCCTCTTAAAATAGGATTCAATAGTTTATCCTATATACCTAAACAAAATGGCATTATAGAAAATAGGGTAAATTTATACTTTATGCCAATATTCCCTATCTCTACCCACACCCCACCAACCCCCCCAACAAGCTTGGGGGACCGTGGGGAATCGGGGGTTTTTGTGGGGGAGGCATATGTGAGTGATATATGGCCTTTGAAAAATCTAGGGGAATTTCCCTAGATTTAGGAAAAATTCCCCAGATCTAATCTAATTTATCATAACCTATCATAACCGGGGGGACTGCGTCCCCCCCCTGGAACCCCCCGCTGACACTGTTGTAACCTAACCTAACCTAATTTACTCTAACCTATCCTAACCTGGGGGGCTGCGCCCCCCCCTGGACCCCCCAGCTGACACTGTTGTAACCTAACCTAACCTAATTATTGGTTGAATTGCAAATTTACAAAGTATAATTTCATAACTCACAATACCTTAACGAGAGCATGAAGTTCCTGGCTGTGGGTCATCCTCTACTATTCCTCCAAGGAGCCATACAGTAGAGACACTGGACAGCTGCTGGTAGGACGCCGTGTTCCCTCAGAAACTCGTAACACAAATCGTTTTTGGAATGAAATTTTGCGATAACTTCCCAATAATCGAATTCGCAACCTTCACAAGTGATCTCGATGGTAGCCATGACAGAACTGACCACAAAAAATGTCTCAACATATGCCACTCCTACTATTACTTATAGCAAGCTCTCATTGGCGCAGCTGGTGCTCTTAAGAAGTGGTGGCACGTCATTGGACAGAGGAAATATAGATACTATAAGAATCCTCTCAGTAGTTACCCACAAGCCCATGCTATAAACAATTGATAGTCGTGTTTGTTTATGTTTATGTTGATGGACTTAGAATTAACTCCCCAAACGCAGCACATTCCCGGACGTATTGCAGCGTTATTATTCATTTCCGACAGGTAGTGTGATCAGTGAAAATGTTGTAAATAATAAGAGCAACAAGCTGAGGGTAGCCATAACCATCTACTGTTTAATGGCATAAAGTTAAGTAATACCGAAAATAGATATCTTTAAAGGTACACTTGCCTATATCCACTTAATAACTCTTATATGGCACCCCGAATTTGGCACAAATTACTACTTATAATATACAAATGCATTCTTACAATATAATACTGACGTCAGGTCTCACACAAGTACAAATCACATTTCATTCTTGGCATTAAACTAAAGAGACTAGACACAACATAGTAAAACAAAATAGAAAAATAGCACAATATTTGGTCCATTAGGCCAGACGTACCATCTGTTTCCTTATTACTACTATCACTGCCTTTGATCCTTTGGCTCCTCGTTGGGGATATCCCGGTCTCGACCTAATACTGACACTAATTTATGTACAGGCCTTTCATACTCTGATCCATCACTGACTTTCACCTTCACTTTCCTTGTGGCTCCATCATGTCCTTGATAACAGTCTATAACACGAGCAAGTAGCCACTGATTTCTTGGTAATAAGTCATCCACTACGAGAACAACATCAGCCTCCTTGAGGCTTCTTTCTTTCCTGTTGAAGTGACAGGAACTCTGTTCTCCATTTTGTCCAAAACTCATTTGCTAAGTACTGTACACGCCTCCATTGTCGTCGACAGTATATATCTTGAGGTACAAAATGACCAGGGGGTGGTAGGACTACGTTGGAGTTGAGTGTCAGAATTTGACTTGGAGAGATAGGCTCTAAAGAGTCTGGAGTCGTTGTGTTTACATAAGTCAAAGGATGACTGTTGACTATTGTCTCTACCTCATCAAGGTTCTCAACAACTCATCATTTAGCTGCTGAACATTTTTTACAAACAGTGCTGAGAGTGTGTTTCTTACAGTGCGAATCATTCTTTCCCAGACTCCACCCATGTGATTTGCATGTCGAACATTCATCTTAAATCTCACAAAGTCACAGTTACTCTTCAGCAATTCTCTTGAGATCTTAAAGTCATCCATTTCTTCTAAGACTGCATCAAGTTCATTTTTTATCACCAATGAAGTTGCTTCCCCTGTCTGAGCGCAATTCTCTCACTGGGCCTCTTCTACATACAGATCTTCTATAGGCATTGATAAAAGAGTCTGTTGTCATAGAGTTAGAAGTCTCAATATGAATAGCCGTTGAGGCTAGATAAGTGAACAGGACACCCCAACGTTTTAATTCTGATCTGCAATTGCTCTTTTTGATTTGAACCAACTTGAAAAGTATTCCAATCTGTCTAGGACATTCTCTTGTCGTAAGATCTTGGTATCTGTACTGTAGACTGAGACTTTTTTCACCTCTGGGTCATGTGGAGACAACTCAATGTGTTCAGTGGATGGCAATGTTCATTGCTTGAGAGAAACTCTGGGGTCTTCTACCACAATCTACATTCTTTCAACTCTTGAGCAGTCAATCCTCTGGAGGCATAATCAGCTGGATTGTGATCAGTTTCTATATACCTCCAGTCTGTGGGAGCAGTGTTGTCTCTCATCATCTGCACACGATTGGCAACAAATATGTGGAACCTTTTGCTTTCATTCGCAATGCATCCCAGAATCACCTTGCTGTCAGTGTAAACGTACTGTGTGATGTCCTTATACTCTAACTCATTACACAGGAAATTGCTCACTTTCACTAACATTGCCCCCTAACGGGAGCCTCCTTGTCGTGGTGGGGAGCCTTGCGTGCCCGAAGTAATTGGAGAGCTATGCTAGAGGGGGTTTCAACCCCTGATTTCCCCCTTTGTGGGGAGAGAGAGTTTCCCATGCTATTGTAGCAGTCTCCCCTTAAGACTTGGAGAACGTGCGGTATCTATTCCCTAAGAATGTAGGTCGCGCAACCATAACTATTGTAAACTTGTTTTGTTAAATTTTTCATTATTTTCATTATATAATTTTGCTTTCTTTATTTATGTTTTTCTTTTGTTTATATTATTATGTATTTTGTTGCGCTGCAGAACAGCCTTTCAACATCAACTTGGCGCGCTCTGTCCTCAGACAGCGCGCATACACCATTTGTAATAATTGTTGTTAAAATTTATATTTTATTTATATATACTATATTTTTGATAATAAATAACCTCAACTGGAGTTTGAGTTTTCCTCTCTCCAGTCGACCAACTAGCTACAGAAACACTTCCGAGCACCAGCTCTTTCAATTGGTGATCCGGAGTGACTGCTATGGTCATAAGTAGCATATAGCCTGTGCTATCAAAGAGCACATTTCTCCCAGTGTGATGGCCTGAATCTTATAAGAATCATTCGCTAGATCACTCCTTTGGTTAAAAGCCTTGCCTTCTTTATGGGGTTCGCAGGGTTGAGCCTAAGGTCAGGAGAAAATTACACTTCTGTGTAATTGCCACTTATGAGGCTCTCCCCTCCCACCCACATTGGCACCTTCTGTGCCATTTCAGACGCCGTCACTGCGCCTTCGGTACGGCCTATGCGCGTTCAGCGCGGCCCATGCCTCCTCAGACGCCTTACTGCGTCTTCAGCCGCCTCATGCGCACTCAACGTAACCACAGCGCCCTCAGCACGCCCACAAAGCGTCCTTATGTGTCTTCAACACATCCCTTTTCGTCCTCAGTGCAAAATAATGTCCAATCCCTGCCCCCCCGCCTCACGGCGTTAAAGTGATTAACTCCACCATCACCACTCACAGCCCTGTGGATTATTCATCGCCCTGTGGATTACTCTACTCTCCAGCACATAGTCTTCAGGCAGTTCTGTGCAGACAACGCTCCAGCAGACGCCCTCTCCCACTGCCGTGTCGTCTTATTACACTCCCAGGCGTCAAGGTCGCTCTCACTGCTGACGCGTCTACAGATGCAAATCATCTCTTTTCGTCAGCTTCACGACCTCTCTCGGTACACCTGGGGAGGACGTCAGAATGGACCCACATCACTTGCACCTGCCCCTGTCAAGACTCAATGCTGACTTGGCACTTGACCTCGTCGGCTCCTTGCTACCTTCTGCCGGATATTACCCGCAGTCGTACGGTCATCACCAGCCTCATGGACTCCGCTCAACACAACTCAACACACTCAACACTGGTCCCAGGCAACCCACAGGATAATCTCGTTCCTCCTTGTCACTAGGGGGGAGTATTGTAGCAGTCTCCCCTTAAGACTTAGAGAACGTATGGTACCTATTCCCTAAGAATGTAGGTCGCGCAACCATAACTATTGTAAACTTTGTTTTGTTAAATTTTTCATTATTTTCGTTGTATAATTTTGCTTTCTTTATATATGTTTTTCTTTTGTTTATATTATTATGTATTTTGTTGCGCTGCCAAACAGCCTTTTAACATCAACTTGGCGCGCTCTGTCCTCAGACAGCGCGCATACACCATTTGTAATAATTGTTGTTAAATTTTTTTTTTTATTTATACATACTGTATTTTTGATAATAAATAACCTCAACTGGAGTTTGAGTTTTCCTCTCTCCAGTCGACCAACTAGCTACACAAACACTTCCAGCTCTTTCACTAGTATGGTCTGCCAGGGAAGGGCCAGACTAAATAGTTCCCATGAGTTAGGCTGCCAGTACGGGTCAACAGTGCCGCCCGCCAGAAGGGCCGCCCTCTATGGGACGCCCTGTGTTGGATGGTTGGGTGTCTGGGCCGGAGAGCGTTGGAGAAGGGGGTCTCAGCACCGTCGTGGGCAAACTTTCGGATCCATGGAGGCTGCTTATTAAACCGAGCAGTCCCGTAGAGGACGAGGTATCCCGCTCACGGCGGCCAGCGCTCGGTCCCCTCGTCTGTCCGGTAGGCGATAGCTCTTGGCCTCTGGGACCAACTACTACGTAATACTGCCATATGGGTAAAAATAAATCTTCAACCGCTCGAGTGGTGGGCGACCAGGCCCTCGAGGCGGTTCAACCTGGTCCTCGAGGTGTCTCTTCTACGCCTGTTTCCGGGAGGCTTGATGACATCCTTCTTTACGATCTCCCTGGCCATTTTTCCTACAGGGCCATTCACGATGTCGTGAAGCCCTACGGAGATGTCGTTAGGATCCGGAAATATACGACGACGACTGCCCTGCGAACAGGTGTTATGTGACCTTCGCTACTGCTGCAGAGGCGAGGGCTGCTCTTGACGGCCTGTACATGTTTGACATTCCTGGTCTTCGTGCTGAGGTTCTGTCCTCCGACAATGTGGCTGAATCGGGCTCAGACTACGTTCCGAACATCTTCGAACGTGCTGCTGAAGAAGCCTCTCCCGAGGTTCGCCAGACCCCTACCCCACGGTGGTTCGTTGCCTACTATCGCAACGGCTGGGAAAATTATATCCGCGCTTCCCTGTTTCTCCAGCAGGAGTTCGGCTCCATTCCCCGGGAGAACGTCCGCCGTTACGGGAAGGGGCTGTTAATAAGAGCGAAGGACCTGACGCAGGCCAGAATGTTGCTGCATTTCCGGTGCGGCCCCGACTGCATGTTTGATTCCATGCGACCCCACCGAACGTTCAACTACAGTAGGGGTATCATATTCAATTATGACTTTGGGGAGTTCAGTGAGGAAGATTCTATACCATGTGCCCTCCTACGGTGCAGAAAGTATGGAAGGTAAAGGGGACAACATGATCGTCCTCACCTTCTTCGGTTCTTCTCACCCTGACTATGCTCACGTCGGTCCTCTTCGTCTCCGTGTGAAGTCTTTTGTGGATAGGCCACTTCAGTGTTACGGTGCTATGCGTTTGGTCACAGTCGGAAACGCTGCACTGAGGCTTCTCGTTGTAGCCGTTGCTCTGCTTTCGGCGCCCACGCCACGCATGAATGTGACGCCAGTCCCTACTGTTTCCTATGCCGAGCTACTCACCAGTTGCGCTCTCGGGATTGTCCACGATATCGTCTTGATGAAGACGTCCTTCGCCTGGCTAACACCAACTTTATCAGTCTTGGCAGTGCACGCAGGGAGCTTGCTTATAGGCAAGGGAAAAGCGGTGAGGCAATGTCTTACACCTTTTCTTTGGGCTCTCGCTTATCGTCCCAGTCCGCTGTCCGTGATTCTAATTCTAAAATTCCTCTACCGAAGAGTCCCTCCTCTCCTGTCTCCTCTCTGGTTCCTGTCCACAACCAGTTTTCTGTCCTCATCGAGACTGGTGACTGTGTCCCTGCGGTTTGTGATGTGTCTTCTTCCGCTAGGGCAGGATCGCATCCTGCCCCACCTGTTCAAGCGCCTAGGAGTCCTGAGCGCGGGAGAACCAACAGGGCTGCTAGTAAACGCCCCCATAGCTCCACGGATTCGGTTGACCTGTTGAATGTGACCCCGTCTAAAGTTTCTATCGGTCCTTCCAGTCGTGTGAGGACTGCTGACGGAGCCTCGTCAACTTCTGCGGTCGATTCTGTCCGTTCCTTGGAGCGGTCTTCTTGTTGTTGCTGATATTCATGCAGCGGCTGGTATGGATGTTTCCCAAGATATGCCGTTGGTCGAAAGTGTATTGCCTCGTCAATTGGATCGTTCTGCGTCCCAAGATTCCGTGACTTCTATGAGTCGTGACCGTCCTCCTGTTAATTCTATCTCATCTGGGCATTCTGGCTCTGGTGGTGCGAAGTATGTGGGTAGCAGGGGTACCCCTGCCAAGATGGATTCCCGTTCAAACGCCCCGACTGTTCAGTCCGACTCTTCTCGTATCCCGGTTACTCCTCTTGCAGGGGCTTCTGGCCTTTCCAGTATTCGCCGTATTACCGTTCCCAGTTAGGTCGGTAAAGTAAAGGGTAAAGGGGGTTCCCTCACAGGGGTTCGCCCGCCACGAAACTCTAAATAATAGTTTTCCGGATCCCCCAATGGAATTGTAGAGGTCTCAGGGCCTCTTGGGAGGAACTCCAAGTTTTGGTTTCCAGGTTTTCTACTGCCTGTCTTTGTTTACAGGAGACGATGCTCGGAGACTTCACTCACTCAAGTCCTCCCAGGTATCGTGCCTTCTTCAGTACCCCTATTCCTGATCAGGGCCACCACGGTGGCACCGCTATCTTCGTTCGCTCTGATGTCCCTTTTGTTCCCCAGCAACCTCACACCCCGCTGCAGGCTGTGGCTGTCAAGAATTTTCTTGGCAGATTTTATACATTATGTAGCCTTTATCTCCCTCCCGGTGTTCCTGTCGTAAGGCCAGATCTTGACGACCTAGCGCGTGTTCTTTCCTCTCCTTTCCTCTTGCTGGGGGATTATAACGGTCGCCACCCTTTGTGGGATGGTGGTGCTTCCAACCCTCGCGGGATTTTAATTGCTTCTTTTATTGAGGATGAGGGTTTGGAACTTTTAAACACTGGGGATGTTACACACTTTCATAGTCAGACTGGGACTTTTACTTCTATTGATCTTTCAGTTTGCACTTCTAATTCTCTTCTTGATTTTACCTGACGGGTCCTACCAGATTTGTACGGTAGTGACCACTTTCCCATTTTATTAGAATCTGTGGATTCTGAGCCGCGGTCGCACCCTCCTCGCTGGCGCTTAGATCTGTTGGATTGGCAGCGTTTTACGGATCTTACCTCCTCTGCCTCTGCAGCTGCCTATTTCACAGATGTTTTGCACTCTGCGGCTCTTCAGTCCGTCCCCAAGACATCTGGCCGGTTTCCCATGCGTCCCGTTCCCTGGTGGAACTGCCGCTGTGAGAGAAAAACGGTCTGCTTTTTCAAGACTTTGCCGCCACCGTGGGGACCCTCTGTGCTTGGAGGCTTTTCGGCGAGCCAGTGCTCGAGCGCGACGCATTTTAAAGGAGGCTCAGCGACGTTCTTGGAGGATTTACCTGTCTTCCATTACCTTTGAAACTCCTCTCACGGCAGCCTTTAACAAAGTCCGAAAGATTTCCGGAAAGTTTTCTCCCCTTCCTCCTCCGGTCCTGTCCCATGCTGGTGGCAGATCCTAAAACTGTTGCTGACCTGTTTGTCGGCCACTTCTCTAGTGTCTCTCGGAGGGATCTTACTGCACCAGGGCCTTGGCATCGCCAGGGCTTGGAGGCTGTGGACGTGGACTTTGCCTTCTCTGGCGGGGAGACCTATAATGTCCCGTTCTCTCCCGGCAAACTAATGGCGGCTTTATCTCAGTGCTGTGATTCGTCTCCGGGTCCCGATGACATCCCTTATGCTTTCTTATGACACATGTCTGATATTGCTTTTAGTTTTTTATTGGGTCCTTACAATTTTATTTGGCGTACCGATGATTTTCCTTCTTTGTGGAGTGTGGCCCTAGTCATTCCCATCCCGAAGCCTGGAAAGGATCATCTACAAGCCACTAACTATCGTCCTATTTCTTTGACTTCATGCATCTGCAAGGTGCTGGAGAATATGGTAAACATGCGGCTAATGTTGTACCTGGAGAGCGGGAATTTCTTGACCCCGGTGCAGTACGGTTTTCGAAAGGTGCGATCAACCACTGATGCTCTTTTATCTTTGGACTCGTCTATTTGTGCAGCATTTGCAAATAATCACCACAACGTAAGTGTTTTTTGATTTGGAAAAGGCGTATGACACAGCTTGGTGCCATGGTATTTTACTTAATTTCTTTGAGTTTGGTCTTCGCGGTCACCTCCCTATTTTTATTAAGCAATTTTTATCAGATCATCTTTTACAGGTTCGCGTGGAGAGTATTCTCTCAGAGGATTGTGCGCTTGAGGATGGTGTGCCACAGGGCAGCATTCTAAGTGTTACGCTCTTTGCAGTGGCCATTAATAGTTTTATTAGTGTCCTTCCTTATGGTGTCCATAGTTCTCTCTATGTGGACGACCTCTCCATTTCCTTCTCAGCTTCACGGATGCCTCTGATTGAACGGAAACTCCAACTTTCGATTAACAGGATTTCCCATTGGGCTTCTGAACGCGGTTTTCGGTTCTCAGCCTCGAAAACAGTAGCCATGCACTTTTGCCGCCTTCGCGGTGTTCATCCAGACCCTGATCTCTATCTCGCACGTAGGCGCATCTCATGTGAAGAGACCACTCGTTATCTTGGTCTTCTCTTCGACAACCGTCTTACTTGGGTTCCTCATCTTCGTTCCGTTAAAGCGGCTTGTCAGAAAGCCTTATCCCTCCTTCGGGTTTTGGCTCATACTTCTTGGGGTGCGGATAGGGACACTCTCCTCCTCCTCCTCCAAAGGACACTCATCCTTCCCAAGTTGGAGTATGGCTGTGAGGTCTATTCGTCTGCCATGGAGGCCCGCCTACGTGTGTTGGATTCCGTGGACCATGCCGGGATCCGCTTGGCTACGGGTGCTTTTAGGTCTTCTCCGATCCCTAGTTTCCTTGTGGATGCTGGCGTCCTGCCTCTGGATTTGCGTCGCCAATCCTCGTTGCTTCGGTATTGGTTCCGGACCCAACGCCTTCCTGAGTCAGTTCCCTGCAGATCAATCTTGCTGGATTCACGTTCGCCTGCATATGCTACACCCCCACTAATCTCCCCAAACCTTTTGGGTTTCGGGCTGCGTCTGTCTTGTCGACGATGTCGGTTCCTTTTGCTCCCGTCTGCCCTTATCGGTTGCCTAAGGTTGAATACTGGCAGTTTCCCGGTGTGTCCGTGTGTGCCCCTGTTTTCGAGGATAAGAAGAATTTACCGGCATATGCGTCCCGTGCGTTGTTTTTAGAGCACTGTTTTCATTCAGACTCCGTTTCTGTTTTTACTGATGGTTCTAAGTCTGATACCGGTGCTGGATTTGGTGTTGTGTTCCCCTCTTTCTGTCGGGGGGTTAGTCCTTCGGCCGTCGCTTCTGTTTTCACTGCTGAGTTGTCGGCGATAGTGCTCGCTTTAAGAACTATTTTTACACTTCCAGTCAACTTTTTTGTTATTTTTAGTGATTCTCGTAGCGTACTTTCTGCGCTGAACTCCTCTACTCCTTTTATTTATCCTTTAGTTTTATCTGCACTTGAGTGGCTGTATCTACTCAGCAACCGGGGATATCGTGTTGGGTTCTGCTGGGTGCCGGGCCACGTTGGCGTGCCCGGGAACGAACGGCTATAGGCTGATAGGCTAGCTAGGGAGGCGGCAGGTAGGGCTGCCACCCTTAGCCCAGTCCCGTGTACGAACGTGTTTCCAGCGATTCACGAGGCGATCATTGCTATTTGGCAGTAGCGGTGGGATGCTCGTAGTGTCACCTCGAAAATGGGTGAGGTTACGTGGACTGTGTCTCATCCATGGGATTATTCTAACATACGAGAACGTCGCTTGCAGACAGCCTTAGCTTGCCTGCACATTGGTCACACTTGCCTAACCCACAGTTATCTGATGTCCGGTGAATACCAACCGTACTGCGATGACTGTTTGGTGTCTCTTACTGTACGGCACTTGCTGGTCGAGTGCCCGAGTTTGGTGGAGCTAAGGCAGCGTTTCCTTTACCGGTGCCGCGGTGCGGATGGTGGTTTTAGTCTAAGTCGGGTGCTTGGCCCGGCGTGTCCTTCCCCGGGTTATGAGGTGGTATATTTTCTGGAGGAGGCTGGCCTTCTCTCTTTGTTGTAATGATCATTGAGTTTTAATTTTTGTTTTTTTCGGTCGTTTTTCTCAGTTGTCTTTTTCGTTTTTTCACATTTATCTTTCGAATTTTATGGTTTGGTAGCGGCGCCATATGACCCTGACTGTTACGGCGCCTTACGTCAAATCACTCACTCACTCACTCACTGACATTGTGGCTGCTGCCAGTTCCAAACGTGGCACTGTAACTGGCTTGGGCGATGTAAAGCGTGACTTTTCCATCACCAGAGTGATGTTAACACTACATTGATCATCTATCAGTCTTAAATAACTACACTGTCCATACCCAGAGAGACAAGCATCAGAAAAGTGGTGTAGCTCAACTGTCTTGACAGGACCAAATTCTTGCGGCGTGTAACATCGTTGTATTTTGAGTTCAACAAGACTCAAAATATCACTCCTCCACTTCTCCCAATCAGCTCGTGTAGCATCAGAGACTGAATTATCCCAACCATGTCCATCACGACATAGTTATTGCAAGATGAGTTTCCCTTTAAGGAGCGTAGGTGATACAAGTCCGAGGGGATCAAAAATGGAACTGACTGTAGACAGTACACGTATATCACGTTGAGTAAGAGGCTTGTCTTGTAGATCCACCTTAAACTGTAGGATGTCACTTTCAATGCACCATTGTACTCCAAAAGTTCTTTCTATTAGTTGGTCTTGTTGCAGAATATTTATTTTATCACAAAGTCTTGTACTTGTTCACTGGTTGGTAGAGCATTTAGAACTTCCTTGTTTTTTGTCACAAACTTGTGAAGATGGAAACTTCTTTTTTCACACAACTTCTTGCTATTTTCAATAAGTTTCTGTGCATCTTCCTTTCTTCCTTTGAGGCAGTTGAGGTAATACCATCATCTACATAAAAATCTCTCTTTATAAACTTTGCTGCTTCTTCACCATAGCTGTCCTTGTAGCTGTCAGCAGTGTGTTTTAATGCAAAGTTGGCACACCCTGGTGATGAAGTAGCTCCAAAGAGATGTACTTTCGTGCGGTATTCCACAGGAGTGTTATCTAACTGACCATTTACCCACCAGAGGAAACTTAGGAAGTTTCTGTCTTCTTCATTAACGCCAACTTGGTGAAACATACCTTCTATATCACATGTGAAGGCTACCCTTTCCTTTCTAAAGCGACATAGCACACCAATGAGGTTGTTTGTTTGGTCAGGGCCTTGAAGTAGGTGTCGATTCAAGACTTCTCCTTCATATTCAGCACTGCAGTTAAACACAACCCTTATCTTGCCAGGCTTCTTAGGGTGGTACACACCATGGTGTGGAATATACCATACTGACCCACCACTGAGAGATATTTAATTATCTGGAACCCTCTCTACATAATACTTGGTGATCATATTTTGCATAAAAGCTGCATAATCATCCTTGTACTTAGGGTCCTTCATCAACCTTGTCCTCAATCTTTGGAGTCTTATCATAGCTAATTGCCTGTTACTCGGAAGTTTCACTGCATCTGTTTTGAAGGGAAGTGGCACCTCGTAATGACCATCATCCTTTTGGTGTATGCTGTCGTTCATAATTTTCAGAAACCTTCTATCTTCTTGGGATATTTTCTCTTCAGTGGATTGTTCACAGAATTCTAATTCAAACATTTTGTTCACCTCAATGGGAATCACTTCCTTTACACGAGTCTTCAGTGTGAAGTGACATTTTCCTTCTTCAGTAACTAGTAACTGACAGGTCTTGTTGGTGTCTTCGTAACCTGGACTCATGATTCCCACTACACCCCATCCCAGGCCAGTGCGAACTGCATAAAGGTCATTTCCATTTCCTGGTACACATTCTAAGGGTTTAATAGCCTGAGCACAGTTGAGTCCGATCAACAGTCCCACCTCTACATCTGGGAAATAAGGTGATGATGAATTTGCAACTTCTTGTAGGTGGTTCCACTTCTCAACTGAATCCTTTTTGGAAATTTGACTGTGTTTTGCTGGAATGGTATCTCTGGAGTAGGTTTTTGGCAACTTTGTGTCTATGCTGGCTGCTGCAGTTCCTTTTATCACCAAACCACTTATTCTCTTACAAGTGATGGTGTCTTTAGCCAGCATAGTCGATAAGTGTACTTGTACTTCCTCTCCTTGGGTGCCTAACTTGTCCAGCACAGAGTCAGATATGAAGCAAGCATCTGACTAGTTGTCAAGAAGTGCATATACAATAAAGTTGTCAGTTGGGTTATCTTCATGGTGTAGTAGCACTGGTATAATCAATGAATGAGAACTTCCACTGTCTTGTGTACTTGTATTGTATACTTCAGTGCGGTGTGTGACCTTTGATTCCTGTCCAGTGTTCTTCATGTCCTTTTTCAGTATTGAGTCATCGTGAAGTAATGTTGGATGCGTACGTCCACATGTTGCACATTTCATTCTGTATCTGCAGTTGCGACTTTTGTGTCCCCATTCAAGGCATGCCCAACAATATCCACCTTTCTTCACAAACTCAGATCTGTCTGAAAGTAACATTGCTTTAAACACATTGCAAACTTCCAGTCTGTGTTGTCCTTCGCAGAGAGGACACTTAGAACTTTCATCAGGTTTCTTCTTGGTGTCACAGTTCTCAGCTTGTGTAGTGTCTATTGAGTTAACTTGTGAGGCACAATTGACTGGTTCTGGAACTGCCATGCTATTTTGTGATGCAAAATTGACTGGTTTTTTGTCTACCTTGCTGACTTGTGAGGCAAAACTGCGAGCTTTATTTCGTACCGTTTTCGTATCTATTACCTTTAACTCACCAAGTCGTGCACTAAGAGGATTGCAAGCGATACGAGATTGTTTACTTATGAACTGACATAGTTTTCAGAAGGGAGGATACTCATCCCTGATCTGTTCGTTATCCTCATTATAAAACCATTTTTCAATATATATCATCCATTTTTCTTGAATGTGCTTTGGCAGTTTGTTTATTATTTTCTGATGTTCATCAGCATCATCCAACACTTTCAACTGACTAAGTGTTGACATTGCTGTCTCACATTGTAATAGAAAATCAGAAAAGTCACGTAATGCCTTGCCGTCACCAATTTTCACAGTTGGCCACTTTTCAATTCTTTCACGGTATGAATTAGCAAGTATGAGTTTGTTTCCATATCTATCGGCTAACAGCTTCTTTGCCTTAACGTAAGCTTCTACAGTGTTCAATGATAATAAACTCTTTATGCACATTTTGGCTTCCCCAGATGTGTACTTCCCAAGATAATATAATCTGTTAGTAGCCTTGGGGTACTTGCACTCAACTTGAGTTACTATGGAGCTGATTCAGTCTGGGTACTCAAACCCATTTCCCTTAAATATGTCTGGTTCCTTCAAAGGTAATTTGTCTTCCCTGTTTGCCAAAATGTCAGCCAATGAAGATATAACAGATGTCAGATCATTGGTTCCAGTACTGGATTGCATAGGTGGTAGTTGTGGTTGAGGAAGAGGAAGAGGCACAATCATGGGTGTTGGTACATAGGTTATTGCCGAAGGATTTAGTACTGACTGTATTAGGTTCATGGCTGCAGCATATTGCATGTATGGTGTTGATGCAACTCTCAAATTTGTTTTAAAGCCACTTTGTCTCGACCATGAAAGGCCTGTAACTTGAGTTTCAGACGGTGGTGTTGTGTTTCCGGGTACAGTCTGTTCTTCCTCCATTGGTTCTAGAATCGTCTCTACTGCTTCAAGTCTTGCTGCGCTAACTTCCATTTATGTTTTTAAGGCTAGTTTTTTCGTTTTCTTCTCCATTCTTAATTTGTCTAGTTCTGCTTGGGTGGTTAGCATCTTAGCTTCAATTTCTATTGTGTGTAGGGCAGAGAGTGCTGCATTGCGGACCAAAAGTTCTGCTGTTCCTCCAGACGTCTATGTTCTGCCTTTTCACGTACTGAAAGGGAACTAACTTTTGATCTACTTGACGCACGACTGTATTGTGAAACACTATCATCAGCATGCACACTTACATGCTGGAATTCAGTACTCTTATTTGCAAAATATTTCTGCATTTCCTCCTTAAATCCTATCAAAGTCTTGCCATGATCTGTGAATTCCTCCATGTACTCATCCTTTTCTTCTTCAGTTATTATTACTTGCAAGTCCCTTTCTAACTGTATAAACTGAACATAAAGTTCCTTCCACCTTTTATAGTCATCATACACTAACTGAGGAGAACCATTACTACTTATTACTTTCCAAACTACTGTCATAAGCTCACTTAGACACTGATACACCTCATCATACCTGTCTTTCTTGAGGTAACTTGATACTGTCTACCCTTTTCTGTGGGAATTACCTTCCTTTCACCTTTTCTACCTGGGTTGATGACACTGTCTTCCTTATCATTTCCACTATCTGCCATGGTGTTGGTATTATACTGAACTTTATACTAAAAAAAAATACAGTACCTAACAACACTCTCCTAACCTTAACCTTCTCCTTGTTTGTCTTCTTTCTTGATTGCAGGTCAATGCAGGATCAGGTGAAGAGTGGTGTAGGTAGCTGACTTGGTCACTGCAGGTAGACGCGGTGTCGTGGTCCAACTTGAGGTGGAAAAGCTTTCACTTCCCCAACTTGAAGTGGAAAAAGCTTTCACTTCCCCAACTTGAGGTGAAAAAGCTTTCACTTCTCCAACTTGAGGTGGAAAAGCTTTCACTTCCCTAACTTAAGGTGGAAAAGCTTTCACTTCCCCAGCTTGAGGTGGAAAAGCTTTCACTTCCCCAACTTGAGATGGAAAAGCTTTCACTTCCCCAATTTGAGGTGGAAAAGCTTTCACTTTCCCAACTTGGGGTGGAAAAGCTTTCACTTCCCCAACTTGAGGTGGAAAAGCTTTCACTTCCCCAACTTGAGGTGGAAAAGCTTTCACTGTGGCGGTTCTTACCGCCGGATCACACTTGAGTCGAATAATTAGTGCTGGGTCAATCAACAGACACTATCTTGTATCACAAGGGTCTTTATTAGGTCCTCTGTACCACGTTGCCTTTTGCATGGGCGTGAAAGCTTTTTGGCCTCAATGGAAAAGCTTAAACCTTAAATCTAAGAATAATCACTGGCCGTCTTTTTGTTATAGCCTACATGTCGCCGTGTAATAATAATAAGTACAATGAAAACTATAAGCTTACATTCTAATCCTCTGTAACGAGCATGATGCTACTTGATCCATCAAGTAGTTTATTCTATATACCTAAACAAAATGACATTATAGAAAATAGATACCTATAAAGGTACACTTGCCTATATCCACTTAATAAATCTTACACTTATTATCTTTATTTAATGAATAGATAAACTCAATGACTACTAATAAAAGGGAACACGAGGCGGGAGACGAGATAATGCTAGCTGGCAGCACGTCAAGGACAAATGGAGAGTGGTGGAGTGTGTGTTGCTTCTGCCCGCTACTGCCAGCTGGGATCTCGCGCATGCGCACCTCCACCCGGTCACTCTATAGCTGAACGCTTCAAACTGCTACACCACCAACTTCGACCCACAGACATGCCTGGCCGTGAATCTACGAAACGGAAGGCCATCTCCCTCGATATAAAGAAGGAAGTTATTGCTTGGAAAGAGAAAGAAGAGAGAAACACAGCCATAGTGCTCCTGCAGTGATGTCAAGACCTTGAGCCAGGATGTCAACAACCGCCATGTTTGTAGGCTAGTCACTTTCATAGTGAATATTTATTTGTACTAGAGGTTTGTATATAGACACTGTCATAGTGAATATTTATTTGCATTGCGGTCGTGTATATAGATACTGTCATATAGAATAGTTATTTGCTTTACAGTCGTATATATAGACACTGTACAGACTCCATATTATACTGTTGGGATCGTGAGTCTAGCCCTGTTACAATAGAAGTGTTAATAATACAAGTTAGATAAAAAGCTATCACATACAGAGAATCCTTAATGAATTTCATGGAAATGCCATCGGATTCCACAGAACTTGTCTCGTTAAGACTTAATCGTTAAGATAATGGTTTCGGTATTTCCAGGATAAGGTCTAAAACTGCTACCATCACCTAAAATCACATTTATCACTAAAACATGTCACATTTTCACTATGGAGGATTTCTTGAGTTTTTTCATACGTATTTTTACCGACATTTCAAAAGTGAACATTAAATTCGTTAGCTTTATCTACGTCATTATCAAAATTACAATCATTATTATTACTTATTATTATTACAATTAGGAACAATTTATCTAATAGTTTTCCAAGTTTTTGACGTATTACTTTTATTATTATAAAGAAATTAATTGCGATAATGTTCAGCTTTACCCTCCTTGATGAGAGTTTTAACTCGCTTCTTTTCATGTTTATATTGCTCCCATAAAATAATGTTATATCGATCAAATTTTAGATTTTTACGAGTGTCATCTCTAAGATTCATAGCTTCCCGTATATCGTCATTCATCCATGGTGTAAACGGTCTTTTAATTTCCTTAGTAATAAAAGGTGC